>OX375872.1:11282574-11882574 GCA_947359465.1 Metellina segmentata
GTCAGCACCTGAGAGCCACTTACAAACTTACGACGCCAACGTGAAGAAATTTGGGCTATTACAGATTTAACGTGCACCAGCCCCCTGTACACGACGGTCTTTGGCTGGACTGAGTTTCGAAACCGCAGCCCTCCGGTTGTTAATCCGTTGTTCTTCCAACTGGGAACCTATTTTGGGAATTTACAAAGGGCCTTAGCGGAATGTTTTGATAATAAAGATGTTTAGCCAAACAATCCTGACCAGGCAGAAGTCGGGACATTGCAACTGCCTCTGCTCTAAGGGATTTATTTACGGCTAATAAGCCAAGGCTGATTCAAGTTTCTAGCTATTAGTTATTGGTAGCAAAGTCGTTTTTTCCCCTTGGATTTACGGAATCAAAAGATCTGCTTAAGAAAATCTGAATTCTTTGCTAAGTAATCCGCTTGTTTATTACCGTTGTCTCCTCAAGGTGATGAAATCCACAATTCCCCTTGAGTCTACTTTACATGTGTATGAGCTACAAGAACTTAAGATACAATATCGATCTTTCCCCATGCTGTTAAACAGGGGGGTTGCAACCCTGAACGATATTCTATCCTTTCTTTTCCGAATTACTTCACATCGTCTATCTTGTGTTTGGCGCAGCTTGGCAAGATATAGCCTTTGCACAATAAACCCAAACCAACTAACCACGATAGAGCTATATTGTTATGCTTTGTAGTGCAAAAGTACAGATAAGTAATTGAAGAGGTATCTCTTCCAAATTCTTCAAGGGTTAATGTCGTACTAATTGCCTCCTACATTAAATGCATGTTAGAACGTAGGCAATTTTAACTAACGCTAAACTGTTAACCCTTCGTTTGTCACGTAACAATTCTCCTGGTGGTAGTTTCGATCAGGTATCTCGTCACTAGCAAAACCGACCAGAATATTTTAGTCGAGATAATCTCGTCCAACCAGATCTCGTCGTCTCCTGTCACTGACTAGATCATGATCTCGTTCCAATAAAAATTTTGTCACCATTAACAAATTGTTCAGATATAGATGGATATCAGATAGAGCTATATCTTCGAAACCACTTCGAGGGTCCCCATAGTGCCGATTAAATAACCACTTCTAGTGTTTCAAAGAAGAATATATTGATAAAAAGATCAAGACTGGTTGTGTAAACTCCTCAAAAGGTAAAGCTTCGATTCTAGATATTAATTTCGTACGGTGGACTCGGGGTTGAAACAGTCAGTTTCTTTTCGAAATGGCCATGTGGGGAGAATTGACTAGTGGATTGGTTAAAGTTGCTTTTTTTAAATCCATCATTTCAAATCAATACAAATAATTTTAATTGAATGACACCCCTAGTTCAATTTATTTAATTAAAAAACCAATTCAGCTTTATATTAATTCAATCTATAATTTTACCCCCGAAAAGAATTGTAAAAGTTTTAAACTATTATATTTAATGTACCTTGTTTAATGTACCAATATATTTTCATTTCTTATTTTAAGAAGATAAATAAATTTTGTATCATAATCAGAAAATGGGAGACGACTCATTTAAATGAATGGTTAATCCAATTTTTCTTGCAGTTTTAGTGTCTGGATGTTCACCTCTTAAAAATGTTTTTGTTTCATTTGGTCATCAACAATTCAATTTTAACTCCTTGAGGGACAAACCCATCTTGCAGTCTTCTTTCAGCATGACTTCGAACCACTTTGAATCCTCCAGGCCAATGGAACCGAATGATTATATTTTATGATTCTAAATAATCACATCTATTGGTTGAAAGATTCGTTCAAATAATTAATGCGATTAATGTCATTATAGGGTCGAAACAGTGCTACACAACTCTGAAATTGTGTGACTCTTAAAGAGTTCAAGTCTGTAGAGGAAGTTTAGAGGTAACCCTGAATCTGTATATACCTCTCTCTATCAATTTATTTCAATTAAAAATTGAATTAGAAAACTAATCTTTTCAAAGGATTCTATTCCAAGGAAGTGACCAACAGAATCTTTCCAGAGGGTTGTGTTCTAAGGAAATGAGCAAAAGAATCATTCGAAAAAAGGCCAATGACATCTTTCTAAAGAATTTTTTTCTAATTAAAGGATTTAATATAATCTCTCCAAATAATTCTATTCTAAGGAAAGGACAAATAATATATGTGCAAAGGTTGAGAGCCAATTGGTGTGAATCATTAAATGTGTTGTGGGGTAAAAGCAACACTACACTAATAAGAAATTTGCGAAGCTCAGAGTTAAAGTCGGTATCATTTCAATTAATACATCTCATACGCATTTTAACTAATAAGCCAATCGAATCTTTAGAAAAGATTCTAGTTCATTAAAAAGACCAATAGAATCTTCCAAAGGGTTTTACTCTAAGAAAATGAGCAATAGAATCTTTCCAAAGGATTCTATTCGAAACAAAACACGGCAGAATCATTTCAACGGAATATATTCTAACGAAAGGAGCAATTTGATCTGTCCAAAACGTTGTATTATAAGGAAAGGATGAAAAGTATCCTTTCCAATTAAAATACCAATAGGAAAGGATGATTGTATTGTTTCCAAAGGTTTAGAGACTCTTTCAAGGAAAAGATGTGATTATTTAGCAATTATGCGTGTAGTGGGGTAGAAACAATGCTACACAACTTGGAAATTTTGTGACACTCGGAGGGTATGGAGTTACTAAAAGCATGAAAATATCAAATCTCTGTTTATCTGGTAACGGAAATGGCTTTACAATAGTTGTATTCCTCAAATATTTCTAGTGAATCTCCTTATGATTTTTCAATCAATTTCGGAGTTTGGTAGGACGAGTGGATAAGAAATATGGAGATGTTATGTTAGACTGTATGAACTATCAGTTACGTATGATATCTCATCTATTAAGATCTGGTCATTTTGTTTCTAATGACGCGATATATCATCTGTTCAGATCTGGTCAGCTTCCGTCTCTAAAAAGAAACTGACCAGATCTAACAGATGAGATGGCTCGTCATTATGAAGAAACTGACCATATCTTAATACATGATATATCTCGTCACTACAAAGAAACTGACCAGATCTTAAGAGATGAGATATCTCGTCATTAGGACGAAAGGGACCACATATTAATACATGCGATATCCCCTCATTAGAATGAAACTAGATCCTGATACATGAGATATCTCGTCTTTGGGTAGAAACTGACCACATCTTGCTGCATGAGATTTCTCTTCACTAGAAAGAAGCTGATCAGATTTAAAAAGATGAGATATCTTGTCATTAGGAATAAAGTGACCAAATTTTAGTACATAAGATATACGGTTACAAGAAAGAAAATGATCAGATCTTAATGCATGAGATATCTCATCATTGGGAATAAACTGACCACATCTTAATGCATACGATATCCTGTAAATAGAAAGAAGCTGACCAGATCTTAACAAATGAGATATCGCGTCATGAGAAACAAAATGACCAGTTCTTAATAGATGAGATATCTCGTCATTAGGAAGAAAGTGATCACTGGTTAGTACATGAGATATCCAGTCACTGCAAAAAAACGTACCAGATATTAACATATGAGTTATTGCGTCATTAGAAACAAAATGACCAGATTTTAAAACATGAGATATCTCGTCATTAGGTAGAAAGTGACCACATCTAAGTACATGATATATCCCGTCACTAGAAGGAAGCTTACCTGATGTTAACAGACGAGTTATTGTGTCATTAGAAACAAAATGACCAGATCTGAATAGATGGTGCATCTCGTCATTCTGAAGAAAGTGGCCACATCTTAATACATGATATATCCCGTCACCAGAATGAAACTCATGTACTGTGATGTGGTTATTGTTTTTCTAATGACGAGATATCCCATCTATTAAGATCTGGTCAGTTTCTTTTTAGTGAAGGGATATATTATGTATTAAGATGTCGTTATTTTCTTCATAATGATGATATTTCTTATCTATTAAGATCTGGTATTTTTGTTTCTATTGACGAGATATCTCATATGTTAGGATCTTGTCAGTTTCATTCTAGTGACACGATATCTCCTGTTCTAAGATGTGGTTATTGTCTTCCTAATGACGAGATATTCCATCTATAAAGACAGGGTCAGTTCCTTTCTAGTGACGGGATATCCCATCTGTTAAGATCTGGTCCGTTTATTTCTAGTTACGGGATACCTCACGTTTTAAGATGTGGTCACTTTCGTTTTAATTATGAGATATCTCATCTGTCAAGTTCTAGTCAGTTTGTTTCTAGTGACGGGATATCTCTTGTGTACTAAGATGTAGTTACTTTCTTCCTAATGACGAGGTATCTAATTTGTTAAGATCTGGACAGTTTCTTTCTAGTGACATATCAAGTATTAAGATGTGGTCAATTTCTTTAAAATGATGAGATTTTGTATCGATTAAAATCTGGTCTTTTTGTTTCTATTGACGTGATCTCTCATCTGTTAAGATCTGATCAGTTTCTTTCTAGTGACAGGATATATCATGTATTAAGATATAATCAGTTTCTTCTTCATAATGACAAGATTTCTTATCTATTCCGGTCTGGTCAGTTTCGTTCTAGTGACGGGATAGCTCACGTATTAAGATGTGGTCAGTTTCTTCCTAATGACGAGATATCTCATCTATTAAGATCTGATCAACTTCTTTCTAGTGACAAGATTTCTTTTCCATAAAGATCTTATCAGTTTTGTCAAAGGTGAGGCACCTCATTCGAACAACCACTAGGAGGATTAAAGGACTCGGCCCCCGATTTCGGGGAGGCATCATTTTTTCGATTTCTCACCTCGAAAAGACCTGAAATCAAACTAACTCCCCAGGAACAGGCCCCTAGCAGCGAAACAGGAAATTGGCCAACCTCCTATCGATGTTTCGAGTAAGCAATCAGTCGCTAAAAAGCGGGCTCCTTCGAAAAGATCGCGAACAAAGGAAACTGCTGCCCGAGTGCAGAGCCCTCCTATGTTCTTCAGAGCACACCAGTCACGCTCGAGGCCCGATGGCATCGATTTCGAAAGAGGGCGGCGTCCATTGCTGGGGGGAAGGTCCGACCGAATCTCGCACCCCCCGCTGCAGTCGGATCGTCCAGTCCCGCCATCGCAGCGTTGAAACTATTCACCCCTTGGCGGGCATTGTTTGGCCTCATTGCATAACTTAAAAGAGGAGGCAATTTCACTCAATTTCAATGATGCAATTCGTTACTCGCTCTCCAGCGCAGAGATTCCGCTGTCGCAGAGGAGGCCGGAGGGGTTTGGAATTCGATACTTATGCCACCGGATATGCCTTTGAACGGTCGTGTGTTTGTCTTAAGAGGGTTTCAAAACAAGAAGTGTCGCTTTTAGAGAGGGACTACGAACGCATTAGAAAAAACATGTTGGGGAGATCTGAATACACAATTTTTCGATGCTTATAGTAACAAATAATGTCTGATTAACTAATGTGAGATTTCCTAGTAGTGTCAATTAACCCTTACATAATCCCTTGGAAATATTCTATTGCTTCCTTTCTTTAGAACAGAAACTTTGAAAATGTTATGCTCATTTTATTGGAATAGAATCTTTTGGAAATATTCTATTATTCCTTTCCTCACACGAGATTGCTTTGTATGGTTCGTTTGGGATTTTATGGCAAATGGTTCATGAAGCCTAACCATAAGATAGACGATGCCAAGTGATTATGAATATAAAGAATGAGAGGAGAAAGAAGAGGAAGAGGCTCCTGGAGTCGCAACCCCCGCGTTTACCAGAGGCAGTAAGACCCATGAGAAAAGAATAGATCACTACGTTACATTATAAGGCGTTGGGAAGGTTCTACTTTTCTTTTCCGTGGAATAGAAGCTTTTAGAAAAATTCTATTGTTATTTTCCTTGGAATAGAATCCTTTGGAAATATTATATTGTCTCCGTTTAATAGAATCCTTTGAAAATAAGGTCAAGTTTGGTTTAAAGTTAAGCGGGGAAGATTGCAGGTTGAATGATGGAATGATACGTGTGAAACTTTCAGAGGGGTGCATTGATATTTGTTTGAATGAGAGAGACTACAGCAAGCATAAACAGAAGATAATTTTGGCCGATCTGAATTCAGACACTTGATTAAATACCTGCATCTATTTGTTGAAGGAAAGCATGTACTTTTTGAACCTTCAGAAAGATTATTCTGTTCCTTTCCCTTGAAAATAATCTTTTATGAAATGTTCTACTTCTCTTTTCTTCGGAATAGAATCATATGGTAAGATTCTAACGTTTCATTTCCTTAAAATAGAATCCTCAGGAAAGATTCTTCAATTGTTCTTTTTCTACAAATAGGTTCATTTGAAAATATACATATTATTGTTCATTTCTTTACAACATAATGGCTTGGTAAGTTTCTATTGTTCCTTTCATTGGAAGAGAATATTTTTGAAATATTGTGTTGTTTCTTTTTCTTTCAAAGTATCCCAATGCAAAGATTCTATTGTTTCTTTTCGTGGAATAGAAGCCTTGGAAAGAAGATAAAAAATTGGTTAAAAGTCATGCTGGGAAAATTGCAGGTTGGATGGTGGAATGATACGTGTGAACCCCTCAGATGTTTACTATGACATTTGTTTTCCTGTGAAGGACTGCAACAAGCATAAATGAATTGCATTTGGGGGATCCGAAATAGAATGTTCTCTACGATGGCTGTGTTCTGGAAGTATTTACTACAATAAATAATGTTTGTCTATCTCTTAGCGTAGCGAGATTTACGAGTAGAGTAGTTTGCTTTTACCCCTTTCATCCCTTACTTAATTATTTGGAACGATTCTAATGTTTCCTACTGTTTGCGAAGAAATCGCAGCTCTAGCGGCCGTGATACGTCATGTTGGGGCGGGCGTGACAAGGCGGCCGTCTTAACGGAAACCAGAAGAGTCAACTTAGACGTTCAGAATACGGTGGAGAATGGACGATCGATAGACGTAGCGTTAGTAGTGTATATGGAAGATGAGAAGTCATCGGAAGACGAAAACAACCATTTGGAGGAGAGTGAGATAGTTAAAAATCATACTGCAGAGGGTGCATTTCAAGTTTTAGTGCGTTGCCATCTACATTGCAATACCAAAAATTCAGACAATACTTTCGCTTAACACCATCATAGTTTGATTATGTACTGAATCACAAACAATGTAGTAATATTTCATAATATATATATATATATATATATATATATATATATATATATATATATATATATATATATATATATATATACACACACACACACTGACGAGCCCAAAACATTATGACCATCCCCACATTTTTCAATGAACTCGTCTGGATGACTTGGAGGGCACGTGATTAAGAGAGAATGGTATTTAACTGCTGCTGGAGAAGGGAAGTAATCATTCTTGCACTTACTTTGGCGAGTGATGGGAAAGGCTACTGATCTAAGCGAATTTGATAGAAGGCAGATCGTAATGGCCCAAAGACGCGGAACGAGTATCACCGAAACTTCACGACTGGAAGGTTGTTCACGATCTGCCGTTGTTAGTATTCATGCAAAGTGGATAAATGACGGCGACACCAGCAGTAGACGCCAAGGTGTTGGTCGTCCACGCGTCATCAAAGAGAAGGGACGTCGGAGACTGTCCCGCATGATAAAGCAAAATCGGCGCGAGACAGAGGCTCAGCTGACAGCCCAATACAATGCAGGTCCAAGCGGAAGTGTTTCGAAACACACAGTCCAGCGGACACTGTTGGATATGGGACTGTGCAGCAGAGGTCCCACTCGTCTGCCTCTGTTGACCAAGCGTCATCGTCAACTACTCCTACAGTGGGCTCGGGAACATCGAGACTAGACCATTGATATATATATATATATATATATATAGTAAATTTTCAAAGTAGGTATTCTGAAAATATAACACGTTACACACTGAAAACAATTAGTTCAAGTCATTTAATGTGAAAGTGGTATTTACCCATTATTATATTAAAGGGGTATATACCCATTTCTTAAATACCCACCCAAAAATATCATATAACACTGTATCACTAAACTTTGTAAAAATATATAGTATACCTTTAAAATCAAATTGTAAGAATTTTTTTAAATACCTCAAAATTAAATTATAAGAAATATATAAGGTACATTTAAAATCAAACTTTTTGTTTTTAAAATTAGTTATTTTTAGATGGGGGCAGTAATGTTATACAATCAGTAGGTGGCAATCTGGGTGATGTAAGCAAGGTGAAGTAATGTATTGGTGGTTGCAGGGAAATTTCTCCTGACATGCAAAATTTTCTTCGGCACAGTAAAATTGTACAAAACTACATTTCAAAAAAGGACTTTTTCACAAAATGCTTTAAAATACAGGTCAGTTTTGAGGCAGGGTTATTAAGCATTATTTATATTTTGTAATGAGTTTTGAAATTAAATATACCATGATAAAATTTCCCTATACATTTGATTGCAAATTTTTCTTAGAAGATATTCCGATCTTTATTTCATTAAATTTAGTGACAACCACCATACAAGGGTTAGATTAGCCCCAGACTTCGCTTCCACATTCCAAGGTATTGAACACAATGGACCAGTTTCAGTAGGCTCTTTAACATGTGTATAGCTTCTCAAATTACACTAAATAAGTGTATATATTTTTTAAAATATCATGAATTGGTAAAGACAAGATTTTCATCAGAATATTGACTGGTTTTAAGAGATTCACACAGGAAAATGTACTTTCTTTGTCACATTTACATTTATATTGTTTTCCTCCTCATAAAAAATGTGTACACAAATATTAAATGTCCATTCTATATAAAAGGTTAGTGAGTGTAAAATAAACCCCCGGATATTTTACATCACTGCGTAACTAATTTGTCCGTGGTCATTCAATGTTTCATTTGTTGGTGGGGAAAGTATCGTTTCTGGAAAGGTAGTGCTCGGTGTTGAGCTCTATCTTGAGGATCGTTGGTTTGTCATAATCCTTGGAAATACTTCTTAATTCCGCATTATCAACCAACAACTAAATTTACATCCTTAACTGAACTTGTTTATACCACAGAAGATTTTTTATAATTTTAGCCATAGAGTTGAAGAAAAAATCTGTTTCATCGAATTCATTTTGAGCAGGAGTTGCTTTTCGCTGAGCTATTTCTTTCAGTAGCTGCAATCAATCCTCAGAGTATGTTAGTTTTTTCTTTTTCTTATCTCTCATAAGGTCTTCTTTCCTACCATCCCCTTTGGTATTATCATCTTTATTAATATCTTCGTTACAACTTATTCTTGTAATACTTTCAGTTTCATCAATATGGCTAATATTTTCTTCAATGTCAACCTGTTTATCCTCCGTGATTTCATTCTCGTTTGGGAGCTCATCTCCGACAACATTGATAGTTATGTTTCTTTGTGATGAAGGAATGCTATCCAATAATGATAGGGGATCAGACCTCTTCTTTGCTGCTTGTCCACCTGAACCAGAGACAGACTTTTCTCTACACCGAATATAATAATTCCTTACGTAGGCCCATCTCTTACAGCAGTCATAACCTACAAAATATAAAAAATATAAAAATGATAATTTTATTTTTTATTTCAGGCATTTGGCCACGGGAGAGTCTTTTGATCACTTACTTTCCAGTATCAAGTAAGCCATTCCTGGATAAGAGTCATAAGAAAAGTTTCGGAGGCCATTATCAAAGGAATGTTCAACTTAATTATGCCGTCCCCAACACACGATCAACTACGAAAATTCAGTAGCCATTTTTTTTTCAAAATGGAATTATTCGAACTGCGTCGGAGCGATAGATGGAAAACATATAAGGATAAAGGCTCCCAAAAGCAGTGGATGGTTATATTTTAACTATAAAGAGCATTACTCAATGGTTTTGCTATCCGTTGTTGACGCGGAGTGTAAAGTCACAACTATTGATGTCGGTTCATATGGCAGAGAAGGAGATGCTGGTATCTGTAATAATACATTCAATATGCCAGCACTAAAAGGACTACCCGATACGAATAATGCCCATGTGATTGTGGGAGATGGAGCTTTTGTGTGTGTGTGTGTGTGTGTGTGTGTGTGTGTGCTCTGCACGAAAACTTGATAAAGCATTACCCAAGACAGCAATCTCTACATGATCTATCAAAGTCTGTATATAACTATCGACTATCTCGAGCTCGAAGGACAACTAAAAATACTTTCGAAATTGTATGCGGTTACTTCAGACTTTTTTTCCGTACCTATTGCTACTGCCCCAGAAACTACAGATAATCTGATTACATGTGCCTGCATATTATATTTTACGGGAAGCACTGAAGTTTGAAAAATGAAAAATATTTAAAAATTACATCAACGGCCCAGGGGCTGTTGAGTGGCAACATAATTTTGCAGTGCAACGTTAATGCTTTATTGCGCTTATTACTTTTACATGCAAACAGTAAAAATTATTTTAAAAACATCTCAAAATATTCGTTTTAAGCTTGTTATTTTATTTCAATAAAATACATATGTAATAATATGTAATGAAAATGTTAAACAAATGATAAATTTGTATTTAAAATGAAAAAAATTCTTCATGAACAAAACAAATCTGTTTTACACGCAAGATTTTATTCATTTTCACTTTATGATTCGTCGATATTTTTTGTAATAAAAATAGTTAAAACACAAAGCCCTCTAGAATTTGCATTGGCTTGGTTTTTTTTTGGACAGGATCCTGTAAAGCCTTGTTATTTATAAAATATAACATTTTTCTTTGTAATCTAAAATAAAAAAAATTTAATGGGCTGAAATGATGACACCGTATGGCGTAGATGTGCACCAATTCCATAAAAACGCTAATAATACGTACATACGTAGATGTTTACCTAGATGTACTCATAGGTAAATGAAAGCATGTGTTTCAAAACGCATACACTAGCTGTTATGCAATCTATTCGTGCGTGATACTACTATGCCACAAATAAAAATAATTCTCTCAAAAATTAGGCAAAAATATTCTTAGATATTGGCTTGGTTTCTCGTGTTAGATCAAAATGACTCGTGTTAAAAGAGAGTTAAATATTTATTTTGAATTCGTGCTAAACAAAATTCGTGTGAAAAAGTTTCGCGCAATAACACAGAATTAGATGTATATGATTTATATAGTATAAATACATGCATAGCTGATTTTTCAAGTATACTCCCGATATTATTCCATAGATTTTGTTTTAATTGGGCTTTTCTATAGTCCTTGATCCTCACATTTTACAAAGCTTCATGATTTCTCACGAAATCAATGAAAATTTCGTACTTTTCTCTGGTCCCCAAATCACATTAGCACTCGTTTTATTCACCGCTACAGGTGAAAAAACGTTCCCCAACTGTTTGAGACCACAACGACGACCTTCATACAAACGGCGGCTCCCCTAATTTTCGTTCCGCTCGCAATCAACGCTCTCTAAGAAACCAACGCCTCATCTGATTGGTTTATACAACGTTTTAGTGACGTCATCCACAGCTACATTACGGCCGCTAGATAACAGATGTGCTTTCTAAAGAAACCGTAGCTTTAGAGAGGCCCAGTTGGAAGAGCAACGGTTTTGCATCCGGAGGGTTACGAGTTCAAACTTGGTCCAGCCAAAAACTATAATGTATACGGGGGATTAGTGCATATTAAATCTCTCGTAGCCTCAAACGTCCGCTGTGGACGTTTAGAGAGTAGAGTGCCATCTCAGGGATTGTTACATTCATCCCGATGTGGTTCGGAATGCCGAGGATCCTTGAATCGTTCTCTTTGAGATTTATCCCGGACCGTCACCGTTAGGTTGCTCCAGGCAGCTTAGACTGCTACGTTAATCAACTACCTACCTATATTTTTAAGAATAGAATCCTTTGGAAATATTGTGTTGTTCTATTCCTTGAAATAGAATCCTTTGGAAATATTGTGTTGTTCCATTCCTTGAAATAGAATCCTTTGAAAAGATGGTATATGTCCTTTAAAATAATCGTAAAGAAGATTATAGAATATTATAGAAAAGTTATATTGTTGAACTCCTTGCAATATAACCATCTGTAAAGAGATTCTATTATTATTTCCCTTATAAGATAACCTTTGAAAATATTCTATCTTTTCTTTCCTCAGAATATAATGCTTTGGAAATATTCTATTGTTATTTTCCTTTGAATATTTTATTGTTTCCTTTCTGTGGAATGGAATTGTTTGAAAAGAAGGTCAGAATTGGTTAAAGGTTAGGTAGAAAAGACTGCAGACTTGCCAGGACAAAGACTTGTAATATAACCATCTGTAAAGATATTCTATTATTCCTTCCCTTATAAGATAATCTTTGAAAATATTCTATCGTTTATTTCCTCAGACTCTAATGCTTTGGAAATATTCTATTGTTATTTTCGTTGGAATATTCTATTGTTTCCTTTCCGTGGAATGAAATTGTTTGAAAGAAGGTCAGAATTGGTTAAAGGTTTTGGTAGAAAAGACTACGGGTTGAGATGGGGGTTCCTTCAGAGGGTGTATTTGATAGTAGTCGATAAGGACTACTACAAGCATAAAGAGTTTTTGTTTGATCCGAATGCATAATTTACTTTGTGAGAGTTGTGTTTTTGAATAAATAAAGTTATTCAATTACCCCACAACGCATTTGATGACTAATTAACAACATATATTGGTCGGAGGAATCCATGTATTTTTTTAAATCTTTAGAAAGATTGTATTGTTGCTTTCCTTAAAAGATAATATTTTGGAAATATTTTAGTGTTCTTTACTTTAGAGTAGAATCCTTCGGAAAGGCTTTATTGCTATTTTTGAATAGAATTGGAGCTATCGTATTGCTATTTTACTTATAATAGAATCATTTGAAAGTATTCTATTATTATTTTCCTTATAATATAATCCTTTGGAAGGAATCTATAGCTCCTTTAATCCGTGGAAATATTTTATTGTTCTTTTCCTTAAAATAGATCAGAATCCTTTGTAAATACTGTATTTCTACTTTGTGAAGAATTGAATCCTTTTGGCCAAGGAGGTCAATACTGGTTAGAAGTCATGCAGGGAAAACTGAAGGTTGTAAGGTGGAATCATTTGTTGGAGCGACTTAGAGTGTTAATCTGATATTTATTTGAAAGATAGGAGCTACTGAAAGCATCAATAACTCAATTGGTGTAGATCCGAATGCAGATTTACTTGATGGTAACTGAGTTATCTCGAAGCTTTAATAATAGCAAATACTTAATGTTGAAACAATTAAATCTTATTTTCCAAAATTAGCTTTTTACTTGACTGCCATTTTTGAAGCGTTGTTGAGAGAGTCCATTAAGAAAAATAAAACTTTTTTCTCGTGCATGCTTATTTAGAAGGGAATGATTCATTTAACAAACTCCCGTTAACATGCAAATAATATGTGACGTTTTCAAGTCTGTGAAGGAAATACAAATTCTTCATACACTCTTATTTTGTGAGAATTATTCATTCATTTACAATTAATATACTGGGAATATGCGATATGGTTGAGTATGTGCAGAAAATTATAATTCTTAAACTTCATACATTCTTATTTTGTAGTGAATGATTCATTTTACACGCTGCTCATTTTACAATTATTATTTAGGGAAGCTCAAGAGTTACATTACTATATATTATTTTATAAACAGTTATATTTCAGCTCATTCAGTTGTTTTTCAATTTTCATAGGCATTTTGGTTTCAAGTCTTTTAGTTTTAAGTATTTTTAATGTATATTAATTTTATAGTTTTCGTTAAAATTATTTTACAATTAAGTAATTTTCCTTCCAGATTGATTAGCGTAGATTGAAAATCGAAACATCTGTTGACATGAGTACAAATCAGCTTTCATGTACATTTTATAATCGAAAACAAACTGGTTATCAAGAAAAAAACTAGAAGAAAAAAAATTATAATAGAGAGAGAGAGAGAGAGAAAATTACAAAAATATTGTGCAATTATATTACTTGTTTTTTAAAAAATAAATAAATAGAAGAAGTTGAAGCTTTTTCGAAAATAGCTTGAGGCCCCAAACTTTGAAGAAATTCCTCTGATGACCAAAATGTGTATGGTAATTTTTGAACTTTGGTTAAATTGCAATGATACCCTACTCTTGAAAACACGAAATTTGTATGTTTAAATTGCTGAAAAATGCAAGTATTTTAAAATTTTGTATTAACTATACGAATTAGTACTATCAGTTTTTAATTAATTATTTCTCACAGTATAAATGTTTGATTTAATTTATTTATTATTTCTATTATACGTTAATCATTTCATTGTTAGTTACAAATTAATATCCCGTCATAAAATAATTTCTCACAATATAAGTATGATTGGTGTTCATTGTTTTTTTTTTAATTTTCTCAGTTATAGCTTTTAATAACAGATCAATTTTGTAAAATTAGATTATTTTTCACAATATTAATATATGATTGCAATTTATTATTAGCTATAAATGTCAATAATTTTATAGTTTTTAATCATGATATATTTATTTTAATAAATTTCTCATGGTAATAATATATTATTATAATTAACAATCAATCAATAAAGGTAATCATTTTATAGTTTTAATTATAGCTCAGTTTCGTTTTAAAGTTATTTCTCACAATATAATATATTATTTGAATTAATTATTAATTATAATAAGGTAATAATTTTTTTTGTTTTTAATTCGAATTCAATTTATTTTCCCGAAAAAAAAATACCAATCAATTCGAATATTATGATTTTGATATCTTTAATTTGATTCGAGAGAGTTTAAAATGAAATTAATCGAAATTTAATAATACAGCGAAGTCAATACCAAGTCACAAGATCCAATACTTCAATTAACTTATCCCTATCAGGTGTTAACACATATAATTCCATCTTGCAGACTCCCCTTGCATGACTTCCAATAAGTTATGACTTTCTTGACTAAGAATTCTTGACTAGAGTCAAGAAGGAATAGAATCTGAGAGGAAAATAGCAATAGAATATTTCAAAAATTATATTTTACAAAATTAGTCAATAGTGCCATTTCTAAAGATTCTATTCTAAAGAAAAGAGCGATAGAATATTTCCAAGGAATTCTATTGTAATAAAAGAAACAATATAACATTCCAAATTATTCTATTTATAGAAAAGATCAGTAAAAACTTCTAAAATGATTCTAGTTTACAGAATGGGCCGACAGAATCGTCTCAAAGAATTCGTTCACTTCCATATATCTGCAGAATCATTCCATCGATTTCTTTTCTTACTAAAGGACCAATCTTTCCTAGATTCTATTTTGAAGAAATGACCAACAAAATAATTCCTAGAATTTTATTCTAAGGAAAGTATCTATTGCATCTTTCCAAATTATTCTTTTCCAATGAAAGGACTAATAAAATCTTTCCTAAGAATTCCATTCTAAGAAAAGAGTCAATAGAATATTTCTAAAGCCGGAAATAAATCATGGTGATTATTCAATAATTATGTGCTTTGTGTGTTAAAAGCAACATTACCTTACTTGGAACTCTCGAGAAGCTATCAGAGCGTTAAAACAATCTTATGTTTTAGAGGCTTATCTTCGAAAATATAAAGTTTTTTAAAGTGTTATCCGAACTAAATGTCTGTTCCCTTACGTAACAATTTTATCTAAATGAAATTATATTTCTGTGTTTAACATTTAAGATATTTCCTTACTTTGAATGCTACGAAAAACCAAGCGAAAAAAATACTGATGAAGCGTTTGAGTTTCAATGGCAGTAAACATGTATTGGTTATTGTTTTCATTTATATGCATGCATTAATTACAGTTTGCTTTGTTTTAAATTTTATGGCAACTGGATTAAATTCAGAATAAAGATTATCAAAATGCTTTCACAGTAATGGATTGATGTCCAAAATTTTTATTATTATTCATGAAGCTACGAGCGTAATCGCTGTTTAATCTCTAACCCATCGTTTTCCATTGTTTTCCCTCAATGTCAACGTATAATGAATTAATAATCTTGGATTGATGTTCTGATGTGTCTTTACAAATACCATCATTTTAAAAAGTTTCAAAGTAACATATTTTTTATACGTTACTTACAATTTTCCAGTGGCGGAACAATCGAAAATGTTCTGGTTTGATCTAAATAGCACACTCAATAAATTATTTACATTTATTCTTTCTCTGTGAAGGTGCTTCTCTTCCAGTAAGTGTTCTACATCAAACGGAGACTGACCTGCCACCGACACACGGTACTGACCCTGGTACCGGCACAGTTACAGACATATAGTTACAGTTACACACACATAGTTGCAGACACATAGTTACAGACACATAGTTACATACAAATAGTTACAGACACATAGTTACAGATACATAAATACAGAGACATATTTACAGAAACATAGTTACAGAAACAAAGTTATAGATACATAATTATAGACACATAGTTATAGACACATAGTTACAGTTACAGACATATTGTTACAGTTACAGACACTTAGTTAAAGTTACAGACACATAGTTACAGTTACATACACATTGTTACAGACACATAGTTTCAGAGACATATTTACAGTCACATAGTTACAGTTACAGACACATAGTTGCTGACACATAATTACAGACACATATAACAGACATATATTTACAGTCACATAGTTACAGTTACAGACACATAGTTGCAGTCATAGTCAAATATCACTCTTTACACACTTGGAACAAGCAAGAGTGTCCTGAATTGATCCAAACAGTACACAATTAATTTTATTTTCTTTCTATGCGAATGGGCATTTCTTACCATAAGTGTTCTGAATTTAGAAAGCACAATTGACAGTGACGGAACAGTCAAGGAAGTCCAAATTTGATTCAAACATCAAGCACACGGGGCATTTTATTTTTCTTTGGTTGATTGACTGATTTCCTTGTCATAATTGTTCTAAAGCAAATAAACACACTTTCCATAGCAGGAACTCTCCAGAATGTCCTCATTTGATTCAAACATCAGGAAAGTCATTTTGCTTTTCCTTCACTGTGAATGTGTTTTCCTTATCATCACTATGCTTCAGCAAGAAAATACACTTAACAGTACAGGACAAAAAAGATTGTTCTTTGTATCCTTTCATTGTGATTGTGCTTCACTTACCATAAATGTGTAGTAATAAGAATGTTCACTTTATAGTGACGGAACGATAAAGAATGTCCTAATTTTACACAAATGCATATTATTTTTCCTTCTGTTGGAATACGTTTTTTTTTAAATAAGTGAACACTTCGAAAGAACACTTTACAGTAGCGTAAAAACAGTCAAGACTGTCCTGATTTGAAACAAACATCGAACACGCAAAGCACTTTTTTTACTTCGCTGTAAAAGTGCTTTTCTTGTCATAAATATACTACAGTAAGAAGGCAAACTTAACAGACAGGAAAATCTCAAGAATGTCCTTATTTGATCCAAACAGCAGAGATAGTACTTTATTTTACTTTTCTGTGAATGTGTTTTCCTTACCTTCAGTGTTCTTTAGCAACAAAGTACACTTACCATTGCCGGAACAATCACGAATGTCCTGATTTGATCCAAACAGCAGACAAAGCATTTTGTTTTTCCTTCTGTATAATTGTGTTTTCCTTGCTTTCAGAATTCTGTAGCAACAAAACACACTTACCATTTCCGGAATAATCAAGAGTGTCCTGATTTGATCCAAAAAGCAGACACGGCATTTATTTCTTCATCTTCAGAAATGTGCATTGTGGCGTGCACTGGTTTCTTCATCAACGGATACACCAAAGTCATCGTGCATGAGACACCATAGACTCGAATCCAAAGCTGGCCTCATCGCACGAGTCACTATTGTGGCTGAAAGTGATCGAGAAAGGTCAAAAAATTTAGGACATGTACTATACTAATGATTGAGAGTGCGTGATGGTCACAATTTTGAGCCCCTGCTATGAGGCATGCACAAAAACTATCGAATTATGATGTTAGGGCAAGTAAAATGTTATTCTTACCTTTCTGCACCTTGTTACTCGCTATCACATCCAGGTGGCGCTTGAGGACATCCCTTTGTGAATAAGGTCTAATTATGTGCTCCCTAACTTCCCTTAAATATTTTACATGATTTTTTAAAACATCTGGTTAATCAGTCTTATCCCCATCAAACTAAATGTATTTATAATAATCTATATATATAAAATTCAAATACCACTCACTGACTGACTGACTCATCACTGTATCTCAAGAACTACAAGTCCCAGGAAGCTGAAATTTTGCAGGGTGATTCTTCTTATACCGTAGGGGTGCACTAAGAAAGGATTTAGAAAAATTCGAATCCTAAGAGGCCTAAAATTGACCTAAGGCCTAAGCCAAAAGCAATTTGAAATCGCCATAGAAATAACATTGAGTATAAAACGATTGCTATACGCATCAGATTGCTTTACCAGTGTTGATCGAAAAACAATTTCCTTAAAATAAATTAAATTATAATATTCATGTTTGAACTGAATTTTTACATCTTTCCCTGATGAAAATAATATTTATAAATATTTGATTGATGAAGAAAGAATATTTAGAACATTTAATTTTATATTTACTTAAATTTTATTATGGAGCACGAAAAGCCCAAACGATCAACTCATAGATCATAAAATCTTAATTTTGCTACTCGGTATCTGGCAACCTCAGAATTAATGTTTAATTTTTTAATTTGATTTATAATTGCTTTATTGGGTATTTGAGTTGAAAACGAGATGGTTGCGGTCACATTTGGGGATTCCCAAGTATTATGAAAATGTGTGTTCTTTTTGCTTATAAATCATTGTCTTTATCAATATTGTTCAAGTTTTTTGTCGAATTGTTTTACTTTAGAATATATTCAGGAGATCAGACTTCAACATACTAGAACAGATTTTTTTTTACAGAATTCTGCCTTTTTTAAGTATTGGAATCTTGTTTCTGTTTGCTTATGTGTTCCGGTATATTACCTATTCCAGAAATATTATTTAAGAGTTGGATTTTATTTATTTATTTCCTGCAAAATATCACTAGACATGAGTAATTTCATGGTGGTATATGTATATTTCCACCAACTTTCTTTAAATCTTTGGTTGAATACGTAATATAGTGTGTAGGTAAAAAAAAAAAAATTTACAAATCAAAATATTTTTAAGTGTGAATTTATTATTTTAAAATGACATGAAAATTTTCAAAAATAACTTTAAAATAAGATGGGTTACGTTAATTTAAAACTGGTTGACATACTTTGTAGTTCAAAATATATTTAAAAATTTTGGTTTAGCTTTTCATTGAAAGACGATTAAATAAACTAAATTTCATTTGTTTTTCGTGTTTCATGGGCGTTATTGAAAGCTTACGCCATAGTCAAGTAACTACATCTATCATTCTAAATAGATACGTGCTTTCCATTTAGAAACCAAATTTCTGATCTTAAAAAGTACCATAAGGGTTCAATTTAAAACTGTATGTGTGTTGGAGAAACGGGAATTTTTAACAAGACTTAGTTGATCTTGGAATAATATCACACTAAGTAATTTTGAAAAATTGAAATTTTATGTCTTAATAGACAGAAAGTCGAGGTTGATTGCTCTATTTATTGAAGCTGTTCTTACACAACTTAGATGCATGTGAATCGTTCGTTGAAAGTGATTTTCTTTTTGTAAAAGCGCTGTAAAATCAACCTTCTGTTTATTAAAAAATTGTTATCGATTGGGTTTAATTTGTCTACTCTGGTGACATGTATTTCAAACAAAATCTCTACTTTTACACATGTCACTGAATGGAATTTTCTGGAAAAGTGCATTTGTTTCAAGTTAAATTAGTAACGAATGCTGTAAAAATTTAATTTACTATCTTCTCATATTGATGATGAAATTCGAAAATATTGCTTACTAGATGAAAGAATGGCGCAATGAAAACATATTCATAGGAAAACTAAGTGCAAGACAATCCACCGAAAATTCGTCATTTTTACTGAAATTGAATGCACGGGAATATGCACGGGAACTCGAAAACTTAAAATCAATTTCAGCAGAAGTGTGAAGTATATGAAATGGATTATATGGTTGGATACAACATATATGCATATTTGCGTCCGGAGTAAACTGTAGAAGCGACGGAGAAGTTAAATTGTTAATAAATGTTTTTCCCTGTACACTTAAATGATGCTAACATTCTTTTATGAAAAATAATTGAAGACTTTTCAATCAACATATTATTAATTCAACCCGAGCAAAGCCGGGTATTTCTGCTAGTAAAGTTATATAAAGTGTAAGGGAGATTATGTTTATATAGGAGATCATGCAAGTGGAGCTTCAAGTACTTGAAAACATTTGTATTTCATGAGTAGTTTTTTCATGAGTTCTAACTTGGTATTTGCCCAGTCATCTAATTTAGCAATGTGGACGACCGTCATCTGATTTGATACCTGAGCCCGTCATCTAATTTAGCACTGTGAACTGTCATCTGATTTAATATCGGAGCCCCATTTCCTTTATTTATGATTACCGTCATCTATAATGTGGTTCTGGAGTCCGTCCTATCATTTAGAAATGGGTCCGTCAATTGATTTAATAATGGGTCCTGTCATATGATTTAATACCGAAGCTCGTCGTATGATTTAATGTCGGGATCAGGTATATGATTTAATACCGGATTGATATGGGATCTACCATCTAATGTAGTACTGAAGTCAGCCATCTAATTTTATACTGAAGCCCATCATATCATACTTTCTCGGTACTTTACTTTACTAATCGCCTTCGGATACATTATCTAATGTAGTACAAAGGTCCGTTAACTAATTTAGAACTGGGCTGTTATTAAATTTAGTACTGGTGCCCGTCATTTAATTTAGAACAGGGTCTCATTGATATAATTTAGAACTGGGGTTCGACGTCTCATTTTGTAATGAGGTATGTCATCTAATTTTAAATTGGGACCCGCGTCATCTAATATTGTATTGGGGCTGTCATGTAATTTTGTACTAGAGCCCGTCATCTCTCATTTAGAACTGGAGCCGCCATCATCCATTTAGAACTGTAATCCGTCATTCAATATAGTACTGAGGTGAGTCGACCAATTTGGAACTTGGGCCCGTCGTCTAATTTTCTACTGCGCCCATGGTGGAGACACGGGGGGGGGAGGTTTAATTGCAGTTTCTAAAAACCGAATCGCGCAAAAGTTGATTTCAGAGGGAATGGCTCTCCCATCACGATAGGAAATGAAATAATTTCAGTAGATCTCCCCGTAAACTCAGTAACGAATCTTAGAGACGAGTTCAACAACACTGAATTTGTCATTCAATGGGCGATCTGTAAAGACGTCAGAGTGCTTCAGTCATTATAGCAGACAGGTGGGGGACTGATAAAGGGAAAGCATTTATCAGTACTCATAAAGCAGCTGTTGCTTTTAGTCATCAAGTTAAGTTTTGCTCGATTGGAAAACGATGCCTAGGTGAACTCGACATTGTCTTGGCACAGCAATACAGTCTTGAGGTATCTTCAGGAATATGTAATATTTGCTGCTTAAATGACAGAGTACCCTTTGAAATTATTTTCTTTTCATATTCGCAACAACTTGGGTGAATATACCTTATTCCAATATACACTCTCAGATAACAAAAAAAGTTACACCTAGAAGGAATTGTAAGAATGCAATGAAATTTATAAGATTGGTAAAGTGCTTATATATGAGTAAATGATTAAAATTTGAGACTGAAATATGCAAACTTTATTGAGAAAAATTCAAAAAAGTAGTGCAATTCAGTATAGCGTATGACAGACATTATTGCTAATGCAACAAGCGCCTTGGAAGAGAGTCATACAGGTTCTTTAAGAAGTCCTGCGATAGTACACTTTCCATGCAGCTTGAATCCTGTCACATTGTTCCAGCAGATTACGCGGTACTGGTGGAATGGTGACATATCGTGGAATGACATCCCATACATTCTCGATCGGGGACAGATCTGGTGAGTATGCCGGCCGTGGTAAAATATCGTTGTGTCGTAGACAAGCTCTAGAAACTGCAGCAATATTGGGTCGAAGAATGCATTGTTGAAAAAGCGTGTGAACCTGGGAGTTCAGGAATGGGAGCGTAACTGGCTGTACAATTACTTGTGCGTAACGCTTACCTGTCAAAGAGCCCGTAACGAATACCAAAGGTGATTTTGTATTATACGCTATTGCACCCCACACCATGACACCAGGTTTTCTGAACGTTCGACGCTTCAATTGTCGTCTCTACCCAGACAAGAGCGGGATTCGTCAATGAAGACCACTCGATGCCATATCCGTCTGGCACATGCTCAAACGATTCTGAAAATTTGATCATTTGCACCTCCAACGCAGATGTACCACTCCTCCAAATTTTATTTATACCAATCTATTCCTTCCAAATACAACTTTTGTTTTGTCTTAGAGTGTATATCATAAAAGAAACAAAACTATTTTTTTCATTTACATTAGGGCAAAAATTTAAGTTTTGTAAAAATATTTCCAATAATTTAAAATTTCTTCTTCGTCTGCAAGTTTTTCAAGTATATTTTTATTTACGTTCCATGCAATTTTGTTCATGGGATTACATAAACCACTGTTGTTTATTTTTTACATATATTTTTGTAAGCAACGTTGAGAAACAGCAAAAAACATTCATTTGATATCATAATTTTTTGAAAAATAACTATTCTTCGAAATCCTTATTCCATGCAAAATTTCATATGTCTATGTCATAAAAAAAGTCGTAGCCATTTTAAACACACTGTATCAAGAAGAAAAAAAGCTGAGACAAAGCATTTTAAAGTTTAAATGGCTTTCAGTTTTTACATCCGATAGGAAAACTTTAATAACTCATTAAATAATGTAGCTTCAGCTATAAAGTTTTGCTACAAAATCTTTCAAGTTCAAGAATTAATAAAAGGTAATAAAAACATTAGACACTTTGGTCATTTTTAGGGTCTCTTTAAAGAAACGTACTCTATAGAGGTTTGCTGCTTCGATATCTAGATGAAATAAGTGTTACTACTGATCAACAATTAAAAACTGTAAATATTAACCGTTACGGTTAAACACTAACGAAAAAGCTTAGTAAATAATTTTCAGATCGAACATACAATAACAATTAAAATTTATAAAAGTGGTTGATCAAAATGGGGAAAAGTGGATTTTTTTATTACATTTACAGTTAATGTAAAATGCTACTAAGGTGAGTTAAAATTAAAAAGTTGACATCCATTACGGGATAAACAAGCCACCTCTCTTTATTCGTGCGTCGTTTCTAGTACAGCAAATCAAAATTATTCAGTTACGATTACGTCTAGAAATTGACACTCAAAGATTTTGGGTAAAGGGGTAAAAGTAATGAATAAAATAAAAATTTTCGATCCAGCAGTTTGACAAAACAGTAACTTTCTGAAGTGATATAATTTTTCGGTGGTGCACTGAGGAGTCATCTTACGTTTTTAGCAACCTTTACAGTCTGTTTCGTGTTTGGCACGGCTTCACCAAATAAACGCCAACCAACTTCCTGCTGTACGAAACACCTCTTTTCATTCGCACATCGTTCACAGTAGAGAAAAATTAAAATGCTCCACCCGATTGCGAATAGCGTCTTCTTTAAATTAGAATATGTCTCATAATATAATATCAATTGCGTACTAACTTCGTAATTCACTTCAATAATTCCCAATTTGGATGCCAAATTTCGAGTCTATCAAACTTTAACCTAGAATGCCAATATTTAAGTATTTTTTGTTCCACCACTTCCTAGATTGTGAATAGGGAAAAGTTGGAGCATCAATGTTAAGTTACTTTCCCATATTATTCATATTTTCCGAAAAAGTCTTAATATTCAAGTTATGAAGGGTTTTTACTGCTTTAATAGTAAAGAATTCTAACAAAATCTATGCAATGTCTCTTTTTAAATAAATCTTTGGTATGCATTGTTAATTATGAACATAATATTCACAATTCTTTTGTAATATTATTCATAATAATATTAAAGTTCGTATGTTATACCGAAAAAACTTTCCCACTTTAATCTTACATTATTCATAGTAGGGAGAATTGAAAGGAACCATCCTATTGCGAATAACATCTTCTATCAATTAGTATAATTTATTTAAGGGATCGTCTACATATTGAAAATTAGAAGGATTCTGTTGATATTTTCCTTAGAAAATATTCCTATGGAAAGATTTTATTGAACAGGGCGATCAAAACTGAAAGTTATGCATGGAAGAGAATGCAGGTTTTAAACTGGAATTATGTGTGCGAAACTCTCAGTTGGTTATAATAATAAAGGAGGTTATATAATATAGGAGGTCAATATAATATAGGAGGTTATATAATTTTTTTTTTTTTTTTAATTTTTGTGCGAAATAATAGTTATAAAATTAATATTTGGAAAAAAGGTGAATAATAATATTAACATATTTGTATGTAAGTATATTATGTAAGTATAATATATATATTTGTATAAAGACTTTTTGTGTGATTTTTTAACGACTTTTTTTTTTACTAACTCAAGTGCAATGTTCGCTATTTTTTACCTTTTTACACACAAAAATACCTAAATTTACTAAGAGGAAAGCATTTTCATTTACTAATTATCTTATTTGCAAGTAAATATTTAAAAGCCATTAGAGATTATGTCGAATAGTACCTTTAAATTTTCTATACTATGAACGATTAAAGAGGGTTCGTTCTTTTCCTTAGCTATACATCAGGAAAACCATTTGGGAATTAATTACTTCTTCATCCAAAACTATACTTCATTGAAGTAGCAACGAATAGTACGCTGAATAATTGAACGCACGATCTTCATTCAATTATAGTTATGAAAAGTTAAGCCCTACATTTTTCTGCAGAAATAGTTCTCTAATGACACTTTGCTTCAAAAGTTTGAGGCATCGGCATATTTGAAATTATTTACTGCTGTAGGAATCGCGAAAAAAGTAAATATAGTAAAACCCGAATCTCTTTCTCATTTAAGGTCATATGACCAACAACCATTCCCGTAGCTGCACTGACGTCACCAATTATTTGTGGGATCGCACCGATCCGGGAATGCGACGTCACAGGAGCGGGAAAATGTGGACCAATAGCAGGCCATGAGCTCCGAATTCCAACCTAGAGCCTTCTGCGCAGATGACGTTTTCAGAGGCTTGAGTGATTAGGAAGGGAGAGAGCAGGATTGGCAGGGTTGGCGACGTATCGCTCTTTATCAGAATCGGGAAGTTGCTCCGATATCTGTGGATTTCGGAGCAAGGAACTCGAATAAGATAATCGAGAATCGAATAAGATCAGCTGAAGTTATGAGATGACAGGCTTCCAAAATTTACTGGGAAAAAAATTGTTTTAATTGCTCATATCTTTAAATTCGCCGTTCATTTTCAAACTTAGAATATCTTATTTTATATAAATAAAAAATACACATTTAAAAACTTAAACAAAACTCACTAAAAAAAAATTGCAGAATAATTAATTATACTAGAATTGTTAATCATATTGCAGTATAGCTTTTAATTATATTGTGTTCTATATATATTGTAAAATTTTTTATTATACTGTAGTATCATTTTTTATTACATTGTAAAATCGTCAATTATATTACAATATCGTTTTTAATTGTACTGTAGAATCGTTAAGTATATTACATTATCATTTTTAATTATACTGTAGAATCGTTAATTATATTGCAGTATTGCTTTTAATTATATTGTAGAATCGTTAAGTATATTGCAGTACCATTTTTAATTATATAGTAGAAAGGTTAATTATATCGTAGTATTGTTTATAATTACATTGTAAAATCGTTAATTATAATGCAATATCGTTTCAATTATATAAAAAATAGTTAAGAATATTGCAATATCGTTTTCAATTATACTGTAGAATCGTTAAGTATATTGCAGTATCGTTTTTAATTACATTGTAGAATCATTAAGTGTATTGTAATATAGTTTCTAACTAAATTGTAGGATTGAAATTCTTTCAGTGATAAGGAATAAAATACTTCGTATTTTTGTGCTTTATTATCCATCCAATCCAGGTTAAGAGTCTCTTATAGAGGTGCCGTATCGTTAAAACTTTTTCAATTTCTATGTATTTTGAAAATCTGAAGTTTGATAATTTTACATTAGTCCGTCTGAAATTTCGAATTTTTCAGACACCCCAGTCAATACAAAATTTTCAATTTAGAATTTTTTTCAAATATGATAATTTTTGGTACTGTGTGCAGAATATCTTTTCAATCGATAAACATAAACATGAAATTTGGAGTGAAGATGCTTTTGTAAGAATAGCTTCAAAATAAAACCAAAGTATTTTGTAAAGGTAAATCTTTTATTGAATTTTGGACGGGAATGGGAATAAAAAGGTCTTGCTAAAATGCAATTAAACAAAACAGTAATAAATTAATATACACTACAGTTAGTGAAAATTGTAACACTATGAAAGAATCATCATAAATAAATAAAATTTATTCCACGTATTACTTATATAGAACTAAAAGAACTTATACTAAACAAACGATCAAATTTACAGAGCAATAAAACAAATATACCGCCGAAAATCAATATTTTGTGCAGCCAGCGGTGAGAGCTTGTACACATCATGGCATAGAATCATACAGATTCTGAATGTTATGTTGAGGAATGGCATGCCAGATGGCCTCTATCTGATGCCAAAGTTCAGCCGTACTTTCTGCCAGGACGAGCTAGTAGACGACCAACGTTATCCCATACATCCTCAATGGACGACATATCCGAATGTGCAGGCCGTGGAAGTAGCGAAACATGTCGTGCACTGAAGAAGGCGTGTACGTACATTCCGAGCAACATGTGTACGTGCATTGTCTTGTTGAATTACAGATCCAGGAATGCGTTGAAGGAGGGGTAGAACATAGGGCTCCACGACTCCCCTGATGTAGCACCCACTGTTCAGGATCCTCAATACTTGGAGTAGGCGAGATCGCCCATGATATTCAATAGTGCCCCAGACCATAACGCCAGGCGTTCGTTCAGTATGACTATGAATAAGACACTCCTGGAGAAGGCGCTCATCTCTGTAGCGTCTGACAAGTACGGATCCATAGTTGAGTCCAGATTGTAGCAGGACTCATCTGAGAAGACGATTTGTTGCCGCATGTCATTGGCTGTGTTCATGAGCCCATTGTAGCCGGAGGCGTAAATGGTTCAGCGTCAAGGGAACATTGCGCAGATAAATCCTTGCACGCAGCCCATGGCACAGCAGACGTCGACGAACCGGGAGGGGAAAACTATGACACACCTGTAGACTGTTCCAATGATGTGCTAACGCACGGGAGGACAGCTGCACAGTCCGTCACCGCCATGCGAATGAGGAGTCTGTCGTCCCGTGGTGACGTCATATTGTGTGGCCCACTGCCGGGATTTCGACTGTCCCGTTCTCCATTGTCCATCTCTTCCATTTATGCGGCCCCGTTCGAACTCCGTTAGTTGCTCGTATGGTATTGTCTGTTTTGACAAGGCATATTGTCTTCTAATCAATCATTTACAGCAGTCAAACAACGATACACACATTTCAACTCACCGTTACGGTGTTTTTTACACACGGCTCACTTAGAATTTTTGAGAGTGTTTCTTAGCCCATAAATGCGTAATCGCTTTGTTATTCTAATAATTTGCATATCCTAACCTGTTTTTCATTTCCCGCAACAGGGTTTTTGTATACCTGCAAGATTTGTTTAATTTGCATGATTTCTTCATGGTGTTTCAATTTTCACAAACAGTAGTAATCTTTAGTAATCTTTTGCTTTACTGGAATCCGTTTCGCAGGAAATCAAAATGAATGACTCTCATTAAACAAACGAAGGTCATCCGAATGTGTTCTCTTCCCGGAGATGAAAAAATCTTGGCATGGTTCCAAAGGCTGAGGTCAAGGTGACACGTGAGGGCAAAAAGTCTAAATTTTGATGTTTCTTCATTCCTCGGAATTACCGCGGTAGAATGAAGAATGGTAAAAAAAAACTATTAAATTCATTTTAAAATGTTCTAGATTGAATTTTACAATCCGCCTCGACCCTAAAATTGCAAAAAATTGGCACTACCTGTGTGCCAAATCCCATTACTATATATATATATATATATATATATATATATATATATATATATATATATATATATATATATATATCTGGATGAACAAATATTTCAAAACGCATAACGAGCATTTATTAATTTACTTTAAAATGTATTATTATTAAAACTTAATAATAATTGGAATATTTCTTTTATTTGGAATCGTTCGAAGAATAGATGTGGTTATTTAGTCCTTATGTGTGTTGTGAAACCAATAAAAATAAATTCAAAACACAATGTATAAAGTGGTTACAAAACAGTTCTAAATAATCGTCGTTACCGATTAGCTGGATTTAAAAATTTTATTGCTGAAATCAGAAAATAAAACCTAATTGTGCATTTCATTATACGTAAGTACTTTTTAATTTTTGATTTACTAATATTTGATTAGTACTTACTAATATTTGAGTTAAATATGAATAATAATATTTGCATATAATCTATGCTTATGAACTTAGATTACTTTTATAGTTTACAAATAATTATATTAATAATTAAAGGATAAATAAGTGTTTAAACAAAGTACATTTATCATATTTCTCCTTGCCGGCTTAAAAATAAATTTGTTTCATGTTCATCAATATATATGTTTAGAACCTGCACCATAACTAAGTAAACTTCAATGTATCCAACACAATGTTAATATTACACAGGTATAATAAAAAACTTAATTCGTCAGTTTTGAATTCATTTTATTAAATATGTTTAATTAATGCCTATACACACAGTCAGATTTTCACTCTTGGTATACTTTCTTTAAGTCTATTTATGAAAATCAAATACACCTAAAAAAAGATTAACTCATGTAGTGTTTCTACAAACAATAATTTGAACAGAAATATTTTAAATGCAGTAACAATAAAGTTAAAGGCTCTTGTGTTGTTATTTCGCTAGGGAAATTTAATGAATGCTCTTTACGAGTTTTGAATAATTGACGTCTTTAATTATTTTTTAATTTGATTTAAAATTTACTATTACGTTATTAATTTATTTATTAATCATGACATGTTTAATTTTTTTCGTATAAGATTTACAGTGTATGTTCCACAAACACTCATAAAACCTGTCGTCTTCTATAAATTCAAGAG
Source organism: Metellina segmentata (assembly GCA_947359465.1). Taxonomy (NCBI): domain Eukaryota; kingdom Metazoa; phylum Arthropoda; class Arachnida; order Araneae; family Tetragnathidae; genus Metellina; species Metellina segmentata. Next base: position 11,311,689 of record OX375872.1, read on the forward strand.
TTTGTTCGTTATTCATGATAACACTAAAAAAAACCAAACACAACAACTTCGGTTCTCCCAAACACTACAAATTGAAAGTCGAGCGCACAGAAATCCAAGGCTGTTCGAACTCCTTGCGCAACGCTGTGCACTATGAAATACTGCTACTTCTGACTCTTCTTGGGCATGCCTTGACGCATGCGTCCCTTGCGTCGAGGCATGCGCTGAGGTAAACGGAGAGGCATGCGCTGAAGAATGTGGAGAGACATGTGTTTAGCGCAAGCAAAAGCGCACAAGTGTGAACATACCTACTGCACAGGCTTCAGATACCCTAACACGCGTCTGGCAGAAATGGGTTACCGGTTCAATGTGTGAAGTGTGACTAAGGGTGCACACATAGAACACCTGTGACTGTCTCTGAAAAAACTTTAAACATTCACCTACACTTCTGTTACAGGTAACATAAAATATCTTACATTGTCACTGTTATATACAAGTAGTACGTTGAAATTGTATGCTTACTTATGAATCACCCTGTATATTGAAAGCAGATGCGCATGGATTATTTTGAAATCAGGAAGTCAAAGTATCAATCGGTGAAACACATGCTTTGTAGTTTATCTACTAAATGTCTTACGTTATTATAGGAAATCCCACGATAAATTATTATAATTTAAAACGTTTTTGCTATTCAGAAAATTTGACATAAATTCATATTTAATGCTAAAAATAAAAACTCAATTTTTGTATAGATTTCTGTGATTTAGAAAGTCCACTGTCCCCTTACGAAAATGCATAATGGTTTTCAATTTAAAGAAGCAATGTAAGCCCGATGAGGCCGATACAATTGGCCAAAATGAAATAATGAATATGCCGAAACAGTCTGTTTATATTAATTTCGGAAAAATGTAATTTTTTAAAATTTACTCAACTATTTCGGTTCATATGATTTCAAATATTCTAGCTGATGTAGAATTTCCACATGCACCACATAGCTGGTTCATACCTGACTATGGATATGTAGCAGGGATTTTATTTTGGATAGATCAGAAATTGAAAACGAGCTGCATTGAAAGGATTAATCACTTTTTTACGCTCTGAGGGATTCACATAATTTTACATTACTAACTGCAGTTTCTCTGTATTACTTCGAACCCGTTTTGGCATTCTTGATCAATAGAATCTTTCGATAAGATTCTTTTCTAAGAAATGAGGAATGGAATCTTTCCACAGGATTCAATTCTAAGAAAATGAGCAATGGAATCCTTCCATAGGATTCTATTTCAAGACTATGAGCAAAGGAATCTTTCCAAAGGATTCTATTAGAAAAAAGTTAGCAATGAATCTTTCCAAAAGATTCTATTCTATTTTTTTCTAAGAAAATGAGCAATGGAATTTTACCATAGGATTCTAAGAATATGAGCAAAAGAATCTTTCCAGCAGATTGTATTGTAAAAAATTGAGCAATGGAATATTTCTATACCGTATTTCCCTTCTCTTCATAAATTGACCGCCTGAACCAATAGAGGCCCTAAGACGGTGCAAGCAGTGTACCGGGCGCTGCCATTGTGAGGCGTGGCACCGAAATCCAATACTTTAGTTGTTTGTCTATTCAGTTAGTGTAATTTCTACTAGACATATCAATAGTAAACATTACTAAATTACTTCGGTGAATAAGAAAGTTATTTTAGTTTTTTAACACCAGATGTTTCACGCAGAATAAGCGTACGCTAAACTTAATATAAGTAGTAAAAATAATTTCTACCACTCCTCTTTCAAGGTTTAGTTGACGGTAGAATAACAATACTGGCACGCGAGTCGTGCTTTCGATCGAAATCAGTTCAAAGAAAGAAGAGGTTATTCCAGTACGAGACCCAACAGAATCCTGAGGAATTGTTCGGATTAATGTCTTAACAGCTGTAAAAATGTTTCATTTTTATATAACATCAAAATAATTACTGGAAATCCCCAATTGATAAAGACTTGTGCAGATTTACAAATCAGTTGAACCGATGGTGAAAAATATGACATTTCTGGTTGTGAATTGACTGATGAACTGTTAAGCCTGAATCTATAAATAAAGATTCCGAATCAGTGGAGCCGTAACAAGTACTTAAACTTATTAAACAAAATAACTGGCAGGATATTTTCCCGAACATGTGAACAGCACTTCGAGTTTTGCTAACTTACCTGTCACTGTGAGTAAAGTTGAACGAAGATTTAGAAAAATCAAAATTTATTTACGTTTGACTATGTGTCACGAAAGGATTTAGGATCTTGCAATTATTGCATGATATTGCACAAAATATAAATTGTTCCAACCTAATACAGAAATTTGCCAGTGCTAAATTGAGAAAAGTGCCTTTATAATATGTTACATTTTTTTATGTTATTGAGATCTGCTGTTAATTAAAAAACTACTTCTCGAATAATGGTTGTCTTTTTAACCAAAACACTTCTCGTAATTCCTACTAGCAATCAAAATGGAGCCTATATATCGCTTAATGGATCGGTTAACGACTGCATAGAAGGTGCTCTGAACTTTATGGTGTGGGGGAGCAACTAGGAGATCTCGCACCACCTAGAAAACATTCTAGGGCCATAACTGGCAAAATTTTTGAGTAGTGTAGTGCCACCCAACACACTGAATTACTAAATAACCACATATTTAAAAGAATTCAGAAATTCTTTCAAACTTTAGAAAAATTCTATTGGTCCTTACTTTCCTTAGAACAGAATTACTCGGAACGATTTTACGGTCTTTCATCGTAATAGAATCTTTTGAAACGATTTCATTGGCCATTCTGTAGAATACAATCCTTGAAGCAATTCCATTGCTTCTCTCCTTAGAATAAAATCTCTTGTATGCGTTCTACCACTCCATACCTTAAAATAAATCCTTTGGAAATATAGCATGTCTCATTTACTTAGAAAGGAATCCTTGAAAATATTCTATTGCTAATTTTCTTAGAATAAAATCTTTTGGAAAGATTCTACTTGTTATTTCCTTAGAATATAAATGTCCGCTCCAAAGAAAGATTTTTTCGAAAGGAACGGACAAGTAGAATATTTCTTTAGAAAAAAATACCCTTAACCCCCTTGCCTGTTGAATATATTTGAAAAAAAAAACCGTGCCAAAAATGGATTTTTTTCCTCTTTAATTTTATTTGTTATTATTATCAAAATGTTAGAAATAGATTATTTTTGAAAAAAAAATTTTTTAATGAAATAACTACTAAAGTCAATATTTTCACTTACATGGAAAATGTCAATAGATTACAGCAATTTTTGCTCAAATTATAGCAAAATAAATCAAATGACATAATTTTCAAGGTAAACATAATAAACTAATGCAACAATATTATATATATATATATAAGCTGTCATGAATTCCATGTCCCTCAGATTCCTTTGAATCTCACAAATCCTTTACAGTAAGATATATACTTAAACATGGCACGGCACATAAGCCTACGTCACAGTCTTTACAATAAACTCGAGTCTCGCGTCGGATCCTCTTTCTCTTTTCATCAGTTTTACGACAACAAAGGAAACATTGTCTTGTTGGAGTAGTCTTTTTCTCCGTTGTTGGAATGTGTTCAGGAAAGTGTCGACCCGTAAGTCGCAACAAGTTCATATTAGAACGCCCTGGTCCTGTCGGCTGAATGTATGGCTTATTATCTTCTATAATTTGTTCCGCAATTGAGATTCTGTAGTTCATATTACATTTTCCACCGCCTGACGACTGATAAATAATAAAGGAATTCCAAAGTGCTTGATCCAGAAGATTGAAAAATGTCTTTACGTAGTATTTCTTTCCACGTTTTCTGGCAATGGGATAGTCTGTAAGGTGAAAATTATCGCCATCTATTATGCCAAAATTATCGCCAATGGTTAATTACATATTATGCATTTGACAAACTGAGTTCAGGATTCATGGAATTGAAGCACCGATTTTTCTCTGGCCTGAACTCAGGTCGGGCATTCCAAAATTGGAGCATTTGCGTTGCCCGAACTGAGTTCGGGCGTCACAGGCAAGGTGTTAAATAAGGATAATATCTCTTTAAATAGGAAATAAATATTCCAAAGAATAGTCCCTTTTTGTAGAATGCAGTCCTTTGGAACGATTCTATTTCCTTTCCTTTACTTAGAATGAAATCCCGCGTGAGGTAGCTATCGTGTAGACCTTTAAAGTCGAATCTTTTGAAATGTTTCCAGTGTCCATTTTTTAGAAACGAATCCTTTGGAAAAATTCTACCGTCCTTTCTTTAAAATCAAATCCTTTGGAAAGGTACTATTACTCATTTCCTTAGAATAGAATACTATGAAAATGATATATTGCTTATTTAAATCATGGATTTGTTTAATCTTGTAAAGTTTTATTACGAATTCCAAAAATTTTGGGATTGGTTGATTTTTGTGATTTTTTAAATAATATATATTTACGCATCATACAAAAAGGAAAACATGATTATAAAATAAAATTAACTTTATCCTTGAAAACTCCTGGAAAAGTTATAATTCCTATAGAATTCATCAAGAAAAAAAACGCTCTAAAAATCTCAGTTTCGTCTTAAAAAATTTATTCAAAGGATCATTACAGCCATAAAGCAGAAAATAAAAATAAAAGAAAAATATTATTAAAAAAACCGAAATTAGTTGCAATTATATTGAGATTGTTGCTACATCACGTCCAAAATTAAGTAACGATCAATGCCGTCGCCATTTGTTATCGATCGTTACACGTTCCCGGACAAGTGCCTAGTAATGGTATTAATATTGTATCTGCTAAGCTCACTTTATTTTTCGATAGAAAAACTATTAATCTGATGAAAAGAGATTATAATTAATGTTTTTTTTTTATGTTTGGGACATCAGCACCTTCGTAACATAAATTAAATCGGCAAGACAAACGGCATATCGACCGTTACGTTTATTTTGACATCGCAATTTTAAAAATAAGAAAAGTATGTTTACGGCAAAGAAAATGCACAAAACACATAAAAATGCTTAAAAAGTTATTTTAAAGACACATAAATGCAGTTTAAAGTACTTACAATACATATTTTGCTTTAGGTATAGAGCGATATCGATCGTTACTTTTCGACATCGCGAAACAAGCTATATGGCTTATTTCTTTGTTAATTCTTCAAAATTTTAAACTAATTATGCCATCTACTGATCAAAGTAGCAAACAAACTATCGTTATACTCTATTTATTTTTTTCTGCAATTCTGGAAAACACATTAGAATTTATTTTCTGGGCGATGTACTGTATCAGTTAACATTACAGATGTCAAAAATCCAACATTTTTAACTAAAGAATTTAATTTTAAGGATATTTACACCAAATTGTTGTAATAAACCATACTAATTCTTGTCTCTGAACAGAACTAAAAACCCATTGAGAAAAAAAAACTAATTTTAAGAATTAAATGTACTTGCTGTCAAAGCTTAAAGTTATGAAATGTGTCTTGTCCCCACCTTTTGAGAATTACCCTTCTTTAAATGGTTTTCAATACTGATTGTGTTTAATACATATCTGAATAGTTAGTTATTTTCTAACAACCACTTCTTATATTAGGGAGTTTTATTAAGAATTATTTTAAACTATTTATTTTAGTGACTGAGTTTTCATGTTAGACGTCGCTCACTGACGTCGGTGAAGGTGTTATTGAAGAAACCTGCTCAACAGACTCAAACGGTATTGAAGGAATGGCGAAAAGTATTGCAACTGTCAGAGTTCGATTTGATGATTATTATTGTGATTTTTTTTAATATTTTGAAATGATAGTTTTATATCCTCTTGTCGTCAGTGTTCGAACATGAATTGTGAACTACGAACATCAAACCTTTAAATGATTCCTATTCTATTTTTCTTGTGTCTGTTCTATTTTTAAAAAATTCCCTTCCAAATAAAAAGTACTTCCATTAAGCAATAAATTAAATTACGATAAAATGACTGAAGAATTACAATTTAACATTATCATTTTTGAGGGTTAATTGATTATTGGAACGTCGCTAGATTTCCAAGTAGGGTATTGATTTTTCCTCAAACACAAATAATAACTAAATAATCACATCGTGTCTTTCAAAGAATCCATAGAGTCTTTCTTCCTTTAGGAGGATTCCTTTCTGATAAAGGTTTTAAGATTAACCGTCAAAAGGGTTCACGTGCATAATTCAACCTTGTAACTTCCAGTCTTTTCTGCATCTAACAAATTTTGTCCTTATTGACCAATGGAATGTTTCCGAATCGATCTATTCTAAAGAAATGAGCAATCGAAACTTTATGAAGGTTTCCATTCTAAGAAAGGAACAAGAAAAATATTTCCAAGGATTTCTCTATTCTGAGAAAGAAGAAATAAATCTATCCAAAAGAATCTATTCTAAGGAATGGAGCAATTAAATCTTTTCAAATGATTTCGTGGTACACATTTCCTTTAGGTGCTTTCCGACTCGACGTACTCTGGCGATCGTCTATCTTCAAATGGGTCTTACTGTCTTTAGTAAACTCTTCTAGGATCTCGTTTTCATCGCACTAATCGATTCCCTTCTTCATTTCTCTTTCACAAATGTTTGACTTGTTGTTGTTTGGTTTGTGTTTGGATAAATAGGGCCCTTGCTACATAAATCCACAAAAACAACCAACTATTCGATAGAATGAACCCATAGTAGAGTTCCAGGGGAATGATCCTATTGCAAAGAAAAGGACAAAAGAATGTTTTGAAAGAATTCATGGATTCTTTTAATCAATAGACGTGGTTATTTAGTCATCAAGTGTGTTGAGGGGGTAGGTAGGTATTTTAATTAACGTCGTACTCGAGCAACATAACGGGCTATTGACGACCGTTCGAGATCAATCCCTCAAGGAAAGATCCGAGGACAACACTAAGTAATTGTGAACCAAAGATGACGAGGCAGCATCTGAGCTGGCACTCCACTCTTCCTCACCACGCCATCGTTAGGACATTTGACATATTTAACGTACACTAGCCCTTTTGTAAGCAACAGTGTTTATGGTATTCGAACTCGCAACCCTCCGGTTGCTAATCCGTTACCCTTCCAACCGGGCCAAGTGAGTTGAGGGGGAACGCTCTGACGCTCAGAGGGTTAGTACATAATATGTGGACCAATAAAAATGTTTCCAAAGGGAGGAAAGAGGTTTCTAATCTGAGAAAAAGCCATTCAAATGTTTCCAAAGGATTCTATTCTACAAAGTGACCCCAAAGTATAGTGACAAATGATTCTATTCCACAAAAAGGGCCAAAAAACACCTCGAAAGGTTTTTTTCTTAATCAATGGATTCCTTAGAAATATATGTTTTTTTTAGCCAGTAAGTGTGGTAAAACAATAAAACAATACTACTTTACTCGGAAATCTGCCTATGCTCGGAGGGATAATCTGTGATCCGTGAGCGTAAATCGAATTTAAAAATCAATCGCTTGGGTAATACAGACTGCAGAAAAGCGAATTCAATTCATTATTACGAGGAAAGCAAATTAATACTTTGCATTAAACCATTCGAGCATCGCGGATGAAACACGATTTTAATGCCGTTTATAGTTGAGGAAAAGAGCGAATGGGAATATAAGTTTGACGGCTCTTGCTATGCAATTTGAACATATCAATACAAACGCTTTTATTATCAACATTCAGAGCCTTTTATGTTCGTGGTGTGTGTGTTCCCCAACTTTTATTACAATACGGAATAAATTGAATTATTTATGTAATGAGGATGAAAAGTAAGATTTTACCTGCCTTTTTGATTGCATTCTCATTCTCTTGGTGAGGGACTGATCCCGGACCTTCGTCAATAGCCCGTTGTGTTGCTCTAGTACGACGTTAACTAAAAATTAACAAGACCATTCTCTTGGTGAAATACATTTCGTTGTTTTCCCTTCTGTAATACATTTCGCTGAAGTAGAAACGAAATGAATTACGCTGATTTTTAAAATCAAATCTAATGAATTAATTGTGATAAGATATTAAAACAATCAAATACTATACTGCCCTGATGATTTCACGTTCGTAACGAAGGGTATTACATTAAGCTAAAGCATTGGCCATTAAGCATTGGTTCAAGCTAAAATACATTTTGTTGTAGTAGAAACGAAATTACATTCAATTTTGAAATGAAGTCACACGCAACTACACCCAATTAGGGTAAAGACAGAACCTGCACTATTCCCCAGTACGACTACGAAATAGTTTTTGTCATACTACCGTGTTTCGAAATTACGAGGTATTGTTCTGTGATCTTTCCCTTTGGGATTGATCCCGGGCCTTCGCAAATAATCGTTGTGATACTCCAGTGCGAGGTTAATTCAAGTACATACCAAAACAGATCTGGAACTTGATCAGAATTTCTTAGGAAATAATCAACATAATCTTTTCAAAGGATTCTCTTCTAAGGAAATATACAGAAAAATCATTCCGAAGGATTCTATTCTTAGAAAAGAATCAGATCAATCATTCCGAAGGATTGTATTGTAAGGAAAAAACTAATATCTCTCCAAAGGATTAGGATCGATATAATCTGCCCAAATAATTCTAAGGAAAGGACCGATACAATATTTTCAAAGGTTGAAAGGGTTGAAAGGGAAAGATGTGGAGTCATTAAGTGTGTTAAAGTAACACTACACTACTCGGAACTCAGAGTAAAAGTCGGCACAAAAAGTCCAAAGGTACCTTGAATGCCTCTCACTGCTTATTGATTTCTATTAATAATTGAACTAAAAATATTACAAAGTAGGGGAAGACGGGGTACAATGAAACAAGGGGTACAATGAAACATTACTTCTAAAATCAGTAAAATTTGTCACAGAAAGTTGCAATTTATATATATGTTATGCAACTATATGTTCCAATTACTGATGTGATTTGGATACATTCGCACTTTTACAACATTAGCAATAGAAGATTATTGGTTTTTCACCATTGAAAGTAAGTTTCTTTACTAAAAGTAATTTCGTTTCTTTTTCCTCGTTGTTATATGTAATAATTATTTTTTCTATACATTTTGTTATCTTTGTGTTGTTGTCTTCATACCTCCAAAACCAAAATTAAAAAAAAAAATGAATATTAAAAGTTTGAAAATGTTTTTTATTTAGTAACCTCAGTACGGGGTACAATGAAACACTTGCAGACGGGGTACAATGAAACATGTTTCATTGTGCTCCGGGTGAATGCATTTACTTGAAGTAATATATCAATGGTAAATATAATATCACTGATATAAAATAACATATTACTGGTTGTCACTAATATAAATAAAACACTTTTACTAAGGAAATGGCAACACCTAACATTAATAGGAAAAGGCAACACCAAATCAAAACAGTAATTTTGAAAGCATGCAAAATCAAACTTTTTTTTTCTTAAAAAAAATAAAAGATTTCAATGGTAAGTTAGTTTTTTTACATTCAAAAACATGTAAGAATATTTTATTTATTTCATGGGCTTAAACTGCACTTATACAAATACAAATATTGACGACCAGCTACAGGCTCAAGCCCAACAAGGCTGGTCCTTTGTTTATGACTTCTCCAATTCCCACTGACTATCCAATTGTGTCTTAAATTCGTACACTCCCTTTGAATTAACTATATTTTCTGGCAACGCGTTCCAACTGTCTATTACCCTATTAAAGTAGTAGTTTTCCCTTAAATCCCGATTAAAATGTGTCTTATTCAATTTATACCCATGGCCCCTTGTTCTGTTATCCCTATTGAAATTTAAGCCCTCTGTGTCCCCTTGTTTTACAAACTTGAAAAGCTGAATCAAATCCCCCCTTCCTCCCCTTACTACAGTTCACAATCCTCCTAATGTTCTCAGTCAAAGGGTCCAAAACCAAATAGGTCAATTAACTTCTGGTGAAAGGGGTGTTCTTGATACTATGTGTGGATTTATTAATGCTTCTGGAAATTCTATACCCCATTATTTAGTATTTCCTAGAGAAATTTCAAGATTTGCATGTTGAATGGAGCTCTACGTTGTACTGCGGGTGATACAAGAAAATCGGGATGGATGATTGGAGATATTTTTGTTAATGTTCTAACATATTTCCAGGCACATGCACGTTGTTCGAAAGAAAATCTAGCTGTACTAATAATGGACAATCATGAATCACATATTACGATTTCAAGTCTAAATTTTACGAAAGATAACGGAATGGTTGCAATCCTGCCCCCACATAATAGTAGCAAATTGCAGCCTTTAGACAAAACTGTGTTCAAGTCACTTAAAAATTTCTTCAATCTAGCTGAAAATGACTGGATGCTGTGTAATCCAGGTCGTAAAATCTCTATCAATGAGATATCTTCTTTGTTTGGCGGCACTGCTTATTGTAAGTCTTTCACTGCACAAAATAATACAAAAGGTTCTTCAGCGACTGAAATATGGCCTTTCAATAGAGAAATGTTTTGTGAAGAAGATTACTTGTGTTCGTATGTGTCAGATTGAAGAGCTGACTAATGAAACTGAAGACCAGCCAGACAAAACCCAAGAATCAGAAGTCAAGTGGTGGATCTTGCCATTAGTAGATCAAAATCACCTACTGCAGGTTGTTCAGCAACTGTTCATACACCATGCACTAGCTCTAAACCTGTGAGTAAATACATTTCTCCTCAAGAGATAAAACCTTACCCCAAAGCTGATCCAAAAAAAGAAGTAAGAGTAGGAAAACAGAAAAAAAAGTTTTATTCTAACCTCGACAGTACAAAATGCTCTTGTTAAGCAATTAGAAAGTAAAAAGGAAAAAACTATGAAGGTATTGTTTTCAAAACAAACTACCTCCTACAGACTTTGAAGATGACGATGATCCAGATTATTTTCCAGCTCCAGCTGATAACCAAAAGTACTAAGAATGAGATATCTACACATAATATGTGTGACACAAGCAGTATCTGTATAAATGATTATGTTGAATGAAATATATAAAATGAAACTGTAGGAAATCATAAAATAAAATGAAGTCGAATGTGACTAAAATAAACTTTATAGGGTGAAAATTGCTTGTATCATTTGGAGTGTTTCATTGTACCCCAGTATGTGTTTCATTGTACCCGGCATATGGGGTACAATGAAACACTGCGAGACATTTACTTTTTGTTATTTTCCAAGCATAAAGATTTTGTTTAGAACCTAATAAAAATTTATTTAGATGGGGAAAATACAAGATTAAAAGTATGCATTAATTATATTTTTGTGCATGCAAAATTGTGGATAGGAAAAAATAATTAGTAAATTTTGTTTCATTGTACCCTGTCTTCCCCTATTATTTTCCAATGAAAACACCAACAGAATCTTTCGAAATGAGTATATTCTAAGGAAAGGAACAATACGAGCCCTGGGTCATAAAAAGACAAGGACCAATAGTGTCTTTCTAAAGATTCCTACCTAATTCAAAGGCCAATAGTAAGTTTCGGAAGGATTATTACCTAATTAAAAGATCAATAGAATCTATCCAAAGAATTCTAATCTAAGTAAGGACCGCTGTATACTCTTTAACAAAAGAAATCGACGTACCAAGAAAAAGTTCAACTTGGAACGGCGTTGACTGGGAATGTATAGTCTTTAGTGACGAGTCCAACTGTTTCCTGATGACAACTGCAGACGTGTTGGACACGTCCACGAGGACAGCATGGGCATCCTGCCCTTACAATCTTACGCCACACATGCCCACACCAAGGCGTTATGGTCTGGAGTGCCATCTCCTTTAACAGCCCTTTGGTAGTCATTTCCGTCACACTTACAGCACAGCGGCATTCTACGACCGGTTGTGTTCCTTTTGCGACATATCGAACTTAATTTTCAACAAGATAATACCTGGTCGCACACGGCACGTGTTGCTATCAATTGTCTTCAAGCTTTCCCAATACTTCCTTGGCCAGATAGGTCTCCTGATCTCTCTCTCATAGAGCACATTTGGGGCGTTATGGGAACGCGATTGCAACCATCCCGGAATGTCGACCATTTATCTCGACAGTTGGAGACAATTTGGCAAGAAATTCCGCAGGACACCATCTGGGAACGACAGTGACAGCTTATATCCAGGCGAGGTGGACAAACGCCTTATTGACTTCCTTCCTTTGTAATGGTCAAACTCTGAAATAAATCATTCAATTGTTCTGAAATTTTATTCGTTTGTTTTTCTATGTATGTTCTTCAAATCCACTAATTTTTATCGTAATCAGACAACTCCTTGGCGCGTCGATTCTTTGTTATATAGAGTGTATTATCTACAATGGTTTCTAGAATACATGCATTGTTTTAACTAATAGGTGGGTTATTTAATCATTAAATGTGTTGTGAGGCAAAAACTACGTGGAAATCTCGTGACTCTCTCAAAGAGTTGAAGTACAGGTGGTTTAGAGGTACTCTGAATATGTATGTATCTCTCACTATTCATATATTTCAATTCATACATCGTTTGATCTTCTTCAAAAGAAGTACAAAGACGAACAAATTGAATTTAGAGAAAGCAATTCGAAAATAAACTGGGCTTTTTTGTATTAGTGCCGGAAATTCCAATAGAATCCCGCTTTTGACCGATGCGAAAGGGAACTGTCGTCGTAATCGAGATGATCTTGTGTGATCCGATTTTCTCTCATAGATCAATAGGACTTTCCACTTCATCCTTTATTTTACTATTAATCCTCTGAAAAGATACCGCCGAAAGGAGAAAAGCAGAGTGTTAGACAAGTTGTCCCAAAGTCGTGGTACGGCCAAACTATGTTACTACCCGAATGAGTGAGTACAAAAAAAAATATTTTTGCAGGTATGTGTTGAGTACATTATATATTTTCAAAGGAGAGGGTATGTTGAATACGCCACGACCGACTGTATTAATGTATATAATTTCTGTGTACACCTGCAGAAAAAAATATCTACCTAAATGTAGATTTATAAACTTCAGAAAAAATATAAACTAGCAGTACCCCGCGAAGCGCAGCCCGTGACAAAGTTATGCTTTAAAAAAGTCAACCTCACTGATTCCGACAAAACCAAATTAAACAGTAATGAACAAAAAATTAAGAATTGCTGTACTTTCAAAAAGTCTTAGAGCTAAAAAAAAAAGCAAAAAACAACACAATCTGAGGAGACTGCACTGGACAGTCTTAAATCTAAACCTTACTGTTTCCGACAAACATCGTAAAAGAATGACGCTGTCAGCGAAATCAAAACTAATTTAAACAGCAATAAAAAAATTGTAGAAAGGATTCAAATTCAAAACTAAGTTATGCTTTTAAAAAGTCTTAACGTAAACCTCACTCATTTGGACAAAACCAAATTAAACAGTAATAAACAAAAATTGCATAAATGATAAAAATTAAATATCGCTATACCTTCAAAAAGTCTTAAAGCTAAGGAAAAAAGCAAGAAACGATACAACCTGATTCGACTGCACTGGACTATGACTTAAATCAAAGAGAACGTTAATTCTTTCAATTTGATAGAAAATCCGTTAAGAAAATGAAATGGAAAAAATAAAAGAACCAATGAAATGAAAGGAAAATAAATTGCTTAAAACAAACAGAATGTTAATTCTTCCAATTTCAAAGTAAATCCGTCAAGAGCATGGAAGGAAAACATAAAAGACCAATGAAATCGAAGGAAAATTTAGAAGCAGTGATCTCTCTCACACCGTTGCAATTTTTAAAAAACCAAATAATAAAAATATGCCAATAAATTTATTTTAAAATATTCTAGTTTAAATCTTTAAATTTGGGCGTCGAAGTCCATTCAGTCGCTTTTAGGACTACCTGTGTGCCAAATTTCAGGACTGCAAGTGCTATAGATTCGTCTGGACACTTCACACACAGGCACACAATCACTTCATTTGATAATAGTTGAGATGTATACCTACTTCAGTACATAAATAAAGGCAAACTAATACACTTCAGTACATAAATAAATGTAAACTAATATACTTCAGTACATAAATAAATGCAAACTAATATACTTCAGTATATAAAAAAAAATACAAACTATTATACTCCATAAAAAAAAAAAAAAACTAATAGTCTTCAGATAAATGCAAACTTATATTCTTTAGTATATAAATAAATGCAAACTAATATATACGAGTATATAAACAAATGCAAACTAATTTACTCCAGTACGTAAATAAGTACCAACTAATATACTCTAGTATATAAATAAATGCAAACTAATATACTTCAGTACATAAATAAATGCAAACTTATGTACTTCAGCATAAATAAATGCAAATTAATATAATCCAGTATATAAATAAGTGCAAATTAATGTATTTCAGTACAAAAATAAATATAAACTATAATACTTCAGTATATATATATATATATATATACTGAAGTATTATAGTTTATATTTATTATATATATATATATATAATAATAAGTATATATATATATATAAATGCAAACAACTATAATCTTGTATATAAATAAGTGCAAACTAATATACTCCAGTACATGAATAAATGCAAACAAATATGTACTCCAGTATATCAAGACATGTTAACTTATATTCTTCTGCTTAAAAATAAACACAAACTATTATATTTCAATATACAAGTATAAATGTAAGGTTATATACTTCAGTATATACGGTAATATTTGATGTTAAAAACAAATTTAAAAAATATATTCCGTCTGTTCAATAAATGATACATCTAAGGTGAAACATAGAATCACCCCTGTTTATTCGTGCATCATTCATAGTAGATCGAATTTTAAGTCCACTGCCCCAAATGAATGAGAATAAAGTAAAAACAACTAATCTTTTTTAAGTAAATTGTAATACATCAACATTTTAAGACAAGATGAAAAACTGTAAACTATACTACCGACACGATTAATTTACCTATTTTTATGTACACCTCTTATGTTAATCATAAGTTTTAGGTCCAACCGTTTCTGAATAGGAGTATAGAAAGTTTGGAGCTTCTAATACAAATTTTTAGCTCCAGAACTTTATTCATATATCTTCTAAAATAACCACCCTAGCATGTTGTTATTTTTTATTACGTGTTCTTATTCAATGAGTCAGTCAAAATCAACATGTCTTAAAATTATTTGGTACAATATTAATTACGAAATTGATATTCGAAAATACAACTGATACCATTATCATGTTTTGAAACAAATCGATTCTGATGGATATTTTTTACGAAAACACAAAATTTAATGGCTTCCTTGCGATAATTTTCGAGCGATAATAAATGTATTAGTTGGTAAGTTGAACCATATAATATATATATATATATATAATATATATATATATATATATATATATATATATATATATATATATATAATTTTATTTCTTTTACAAGCTGTATCATTACTTTAAAAATATACTGATATAAATACTGATTTTAAATGTGTTTACGTATTCACTAGATACACTCTATAACAAAAAAAATCGACGCACCAAGAAGGAATCATCCGATTGCTTTGAGATTTCGTATGCAAAAATGTTTTGACCAAATATGCAAATGATTAAAATTTGGTGTCCAATGAATGAATAGTGCGATCCCCAGCGCATCGGAACTGCGCATCCAGCAGATGTATATAAGGAGTTGTTCTTGTACTGTTGTTAAAAATTTCTGCTGCATTGCGATTTAGGATACCTTTCAACGACTGAAAAAATGCCTCGTCGCAGGATTCGAGCTCAATACGAGCAACTTTCAGAGTTTGAAAGAGGTCGTGTCATTGGATTGAAAGAGGCAGGTTGGGCAAATCGGAGAATCGCTCGTTATGTGAGTCGAAGCGATGCGGCGTTTAGAAGTTGCTGGCATGAGTGGGTGGACAATGGCAGATTTCAGCGTGAAGATGGTAGCGGTCGACGTAGGACCACAACAGATAGCGAGGACAGAGTGATAGTCAGATCAGCTGTCACAGCGCCTAATTCATCGCTATCAAACATCAGTCGTGCGACCCACACACGAGTGTCCACCATGACTATTCACAGACGGCTGAGAGAGCGAAATCTACGCTCGTACCAACCGTTATGCCACCTGCCACTCACGCCTGCACACTGTCGAGCCAGATTACAGTGGTGCTTGGCTCGATCAGGCTGGAATGATGTTGACTGGGGACGTATAGTATTTAGCGACGAATCCCGCTTCCAACTGTGTCCTGACGATCATCGAAGACGTTTCTGGAGACGCCCAGGGCAGCGTGCCGATCCTGCTTTCACTATTGCACGCCACACGGGCCCTCAACAAGGAGTTATGTTCTGGGGTGCCATTTCCCTTGATAGCCGGACCCCTTTGGTCGTCATTAGAGGTACATTTACTGCACAGCGGTACGTTGACGAAATTCTGAGACCTGTTTTGCTATCGCTCCTTTCGCAGTACCCAGGGCTTATCTTTCAGCAAGACAATGCCAGACCACATACGGCACGTGTTGCTATGAACTGTCTTCAAGCTTGTCAAACACTTCCTTGGTCAGCCAGATCACCAGATCTCTCTCCCATCGAGCATGTCTGGGATATGACGGGAAGGCGACTGCATCCGGTTGGGAATGTTGATGACGTAGTCCGACAATTGGAGCAAATTTGGCAAGAAATACCGCAGGAGACCATCCGGGAGCTTTATCGGTCTATGCCACGCCGTGTGGCAGCTTGCATCAGGGCTAGAGGCGGGTCAACACCTTATTGAGCTCGCTACTGTAACTCTGAAATAAATCATTCAATTGTTCTGAAATTTTAATCATTTTCTATTCTGTACATAGTTTTCCTATCCACCAATTTTTGTCTCCATCGGACAACTCCTTCATGGTGCGTCGATTTTTTTTTTATAGAGTGTACTTATATAAGGCTATCGCAGCGAATGTGGCCTAATCCACCAACACACCCAATGGAGATACATGCTATTTTCTTGACACCATTTTTTAGAAATTTTTGTTTATCCCCAATAAAAACATTTGTTGTTTAGCAATCAACAAAGAGTTATTTTGTAATTTCAGAAGACTCTAACCAAAACATTAAAAAAAGTAATAGTTCTAAATAAAAGGTAAGAATATAATGTTCTGTGGGTTAGGGACACTCTCTTGCTCTAATATCCGCATATACGGAAGCATATAAGTTTATATTTACTGATATACCTAAGGTATACTGATTAAGATAACTTTTTTTTTATAGAAGTAAAGAATTCACATTTACTTAATAACGAAGTATATTAGTTTTTACTTACAATTACATGCAGGAATGTATAAAATTACATTTGCGAATATACTGAAATATATACGATCGTTTATGTTTATTTAAACACACTCCATGAGAAAAAAAGTTGCACCTACAAAGAATGGTCGCAATGCAATGAAATCTGGTTGGTAATGTGCTTATGAATGAGTAAATGATTAAAATTTGAGACTGAAATATGCAAACTTTATTGAGAAAAATTAAAAAAAGTGGTATTATTCAGTATGGCGTATGATCACCATTATTCCTAATGCAGAATGTCAAGAGCCTTGGTAGTGAGTCACATAGGCTCTTTATGAAATCCTGCAACACTTCATCCCATGCTGCTTTAACCCTGTAAAGTAATTCTTGCAGATAACGCGGTAAGGGGGAGTAGTGACATATCGTCCAATGGCATCCATACATTCTCGATCGGGGACAGATACGGTGAGTATGCCAGCCATGGTAAAATATAGTTGTGTCGTAGACAAGCTCTAGAGACGGTAGCAATATTTAGTCAAGCACTGTCTTGTGGAAAAAGCGGATAAACATGGGAGTTGAGTAAAGGGAGCGTAACTGGCTGTAAAATTTTTTGTACGTAACGCTGGCCTACCAAAGAGCCCGTAACGAACACCAAAGGTGATTTGGTATTTGGCATGATACGCAATTGCACCCCACACCATGACATTTTCTGAACGTGTGACGCTGCACAACAAAATGCGAATCTTGGTGCTGACCACGTAGCCTCCACACACTCGATTGTCGTCTCCACCCAGACAGGAGCGGTATTCGTCAGTTCATTCAACGCCTCAAGTCCGTCTGAAACGACACCGTTAAAGCCTTTAAAGGCGATGTAATACTGTTAAAGTCAGTCGTCGTAACGTTCGAAACGGTATACGTGAGTATAGTTCCACGTCGTGAAGCCGTCGACAAATGGTGCGATCACTTATTGGATGATCGAAACAGGTTCCCATAGCCCGTTGAGTCTGCAACAGTGGCTGTTGGATCAGTACGCGCATGTCTTACAAAACATCGAACCTATCTCGAACCGATTTTTCTAAGCCTTCCTGAGTCTGGTTGACGCTGGCATGTGCCTTGTATCCACTGCTGCCAACAGCGTTCAACAGTAACATCACTACAGCCAATATGTTGCGCAATCCGTCGATTAGACCATCCACCTTTTTGGAGTCCAATTACTAGGCCTCTGTCAAACTCTCCCAGTTGCTTAAAGTGCTTGCGAACTTTTTCCAAGTCATAACTCAATAAGAAACGATGCAACCAACACAACAGCATGAGTCGAAATGAATTTGCTGCACTACTGGATGTATTTTCATACCCCGGTATGCAGCGTGTTTGAAAGCTTTCCTGTGCGTCGAGCATGCTCAAACGATTCTGAACATTTGATCATTTGCATCATAAAGGAGGTGGTTCGGGGTTTTTTCCAAGACTGTAAATACATATAAAATCGTATGGAAAAGATATATACAAGCAATTAGTACGAAAAGAAGGGGATAAAAATTTTACACGGTTCAAAAATCTAATAAGATGTTAGAACTTAAAAATATTTGGGATTCTCTCCAATCTCCAAGTCATAAAAGAAGTACTAAAAACGTAACGATACTGATGATTATAAGCAAGGGAAAGATATTTTGAAAATATGTGAAAACAAATCGGGATCTTACTTAAAATGCAACCTTTTATTCCTTTATATTCAACTTAAATAATATAATTTATTCATTTTCTCTCTTTACCACCACGGTTGAACCCATAGACGTGAAATATAAGTAGACTGAGTATTGCCGTCTATTAGGTATGTGAGTATCTGTGAAAAATTCATTTAGTTGGTAGATTCATTTGATGATATTGACTGTGACAAAGTAGATGATGAGTGAATGCGCATTTTTACTAGGCAGTGACAAAAATGGTGCAATAGGCAGAGTCTATAACTATATATACTAATCAGATTATGAAGGTTCGTTTCCTCCGGTCGACAAAAGCTGTCTAAGAGTCACGTTACAACTAGTTTGGGTCGCATGATCCTGAGCACAAAAAAAGGTTGCCATTGCACCCTCTACTTTTATATCTTCTCTATGGTTGAGGCCTTTGATCTGAAAATGGGTGTTTGAGCGTTGCTTGCAAATATTTTCCGAGGTTCTCCGATTACACCCATCACGAAAAATTGTCTTAGTGGACTTGAACAGTCTAAAGAGTCTCCTGGTAGTCGTCTCGATAAGGTATCTCATCCTTAGAAAACTTGTCCAGATTGTTGGTTGGTTATGGGTTTCATGGAGCAAGGACACACTTAGCCAAGCTAGGCCACAGAACAGACAACGGCAAGTAATTGTGAACAGAAAGGACGTCATTCTGGGGTTTCGATCCCCATTTTTACCAGAGGCAGTAAGCTCCATGGGGAAATAATAGAATAGGTTACCTTCAGTTAGTGAACACCTAAATAAGATGGGGAAAAAGTGATCAGATATTGATGGACGAGATATCTCGTCAGTCGAAAAAACGACCAAATCTTGATCTTGTCATAGTCAAAAAATCAGCAAAACCTTGATTACGAGATATCTCGTCATTAGCAAAATTGATCAGCTCATGATGAATGAGATATCTAGTGAAAACCACTTGGAGGGTCAATTCACATACAAATAATTGAAACGGGTCAATCCATTCCAAATCAGGCAATAAAATATTAAATGTTTGCCTCACCATCTTCGATGTTTTTAAAAAATTCAGTACATGATGGACAATTGCGCATGTCTGAGAATCTGACTGTCCAACAATCTAGCATAGACTATGCCACATTCAATTGTTGCAAAATAATTTTTTTCTTAGAAATAAGACACTTTGAATGTGGATAAAAACTATTTAATTTTGCTTGTCAAGAATATCATTTAGCATTTAAAATTTTGCTACGCTCAAACTATTGGAAATAAATGTGTTTTGCTTTTTGTTTGTGATGCTTTAATGTACTGCTCCGTAATAAAAAGCAAAAATATTTTTTAATAGTTCATTATTGAACTTGCAGAAGTTTGATCAAGATTTATTTTAAAAAGTCATCGAGATGCCGATGAATTTTAAAGTGTACTAAGTCATATATTTTCGAGTTATTTAAAGATCTGAATTTAGATAAATTAAGAAAAAATATTTGCTCAAATAATCTAAAAAGCTCTTTAGTTATTTTCGTTTAATAACAGATTTGGCAAGTGCTATACGAATTAAGCAAATAAGGAACTAAATATTTTTAAAGACCACATTCATAAATACAGGCATATCTCTAAGACAAAAAACGTTGCACCTAGGAACGAGTTGACCAGTATAAATGAAGTTTGGAGAAGTGTGGTACATCTGCGTTGGAGATACAAATGATCAAATTTTCAGAATTGTTTGAACATGTGCCACGCGCAGGGCAGCTCTCACACATGCAGCATAAAGGGGTATAAAAGGACATCCAGTAGCGCAGCGAATTCTTTTCCACTCATGCTGTTGTGTTGGTTATATCATTTCTCATTGAGTTATATACCTCGGAAAAAAGTTTGCAAACAATTTAAGCAACATGGAGGAACTGATTTGACAGAGGCCGAGTAATTGGTCTACGAGAAGGTTCTAATCTACGGATTACGCAACATATTGACTGTAGTAATGTTACTCTTGCTCGCTGTTAGAAGCGATGGATTCAACAAGGCTCATGCCAGTGTCAAACTGGCACAGGAAGGCCTAGAGGAACCGGACCAAAAGAAGATCGACATGTTGTAAGACATGCGCGACTGATCCAATAGCCACTGTTGCAGACATCCAACTGGCAATGGGAACCTCTCTCGATTATCCAGTAAGTGATCGTAGCATTTGTCGACGGCTTCATGACGTGGGTCTAAACTAACGCAGACCGTAACGTCGACTGCCTTTAACAGCATTGCATCGCCATCAAAGACAGGATGGGTGTCGTGCCAGAAGGACAAGGGGCGTCGAATGGCATTGAGTGGTCTTCACTGACGAATCCCGGTTCTGCCTGGCAGGAGACGACAATCGAATCCGTGTGTGGAGGCAACGTGGTCAGCGGCAAGATTCACGGTTTGTTGTGCAATGTCACACCTCCAGAAGACCTGGGGTCATGGTGTGGGGTGCAATTGCGTATGATGCCAAATCACCTTTGGTATTTGTTACGGGCACTTTGACAGGCTAGCGTTACGTACAAGAAATTTTACAGCCTGTTCCGCTTTCAATCCTAAACTCCCAGGTTCATCCGCTTTTGCAACAAGACAATGCTCGATCCAATATTGCTGCCGTTCCTAGAGCTTGTCTATGACACAGCGGTATCTTACTATAGCCGGCATACTTACCGGACCTGTCCCTGATCTAGAATGTATGGGATGCCATTGGACGAGATGTCACCACTCCATCCGACCGCATAATCTTCTGGAACTACGTGACAGGTTTCAAGCAGAATAGGATGGACTGTCGCAGGACTTCATAAAGTCTGTATGACTCACTAGCACGGCGCTTGGCATCCTGCATTAAGAATAATGGTGGTCATACGCCATACTGAATGATACCACTTTTTTTATTTTTTCTCAATAAAGTTTGCATATTTCAGTCTCAAATTTTAATCATTTACTCATTCATAAGCATTTTATCAACCTTGTAAATTTCATTGCATTCTGACAATTCCTTCTCGGTGCAACTTTTTTTTGTCTTAGAGTGTATTTTGTGTGTGTGTGTGTGTGTTATATTGTTAGTAATCAAAAATTATTTAAGAGCTTTTAGATTATTTGAGCAAATATTTTCTTTCCGAATAATTATCTTTTATTTTTTTCGATGCAATATTTTAACAGAATTCATTATTTCTGTACATATATAAATGTAGCATATGATATTTGAGACTTTCAATAGTTTCATAACTACAGTATACAGTTAAAAAAGATACCAGTTAAAATCTATTTCCAATAACCGACCAGGCATTTGGGGTTCATATTGCTTAAGAGGTTTAGCTTGTATTAAAAGTTTCACAGCACCTACTATAGGAAATGATGAAAACAAATAACTACTCTAAAAGGTTCAAGACTTCTGATTCCAGTAAACAGCAGAATCTTCCCAACTGCTCAAGTGGGGATGTTTATTTATAAATGCAAAGGAGTAACTTTAATGTGGCAATCATTATATTTGTCTAATTAATGTTTAGTCCTACAGAATGTTTAATCGCATCGCTCATATTTCATTGTTGGATTTGGGTAAAAGTTTATAGCGCATTATTCATGAATATGGTAGTAATTCATGTTGAGATTTTGTGAAACTAATCTCTTAAACAAATCTATGTAGCATGTAAAAAGCAGCTTCACGGATTCAGATAAGAGACAAATCAATTAAATGAACTATTATTAAGAAAGGCACATGAAAACCATCTTGCAGCATTAAAAATAGTTTTTAATAACTGACAAGTTCACTCCTGTTGGAAGTTGTACAATGGTACGTTCATATGACAAAGTCGGCCTCTGATCATACACGAACATCCGACCACACGAGTGATTTGACATGAGAGTGCAACTTTTCAAGAATCGGATTGAAAATAAGTTATTTAGGAATTGCATTATCAAAGTTCAACCTTGTTATGGGCATGTCTTGAAACATCTGTTGAATGTATTTCTATAGCTCTATAATTTGGTTAGCTATGATAGATTTGGATATAGCGATGACAAATTTGGAAAGCATATTTCCCAGTGGTAATTGAAAGGGAATCCCTGTAAAATTTAGGGATTTCGGGAACCTTTTCGTCCTTTTACATGGAATTTGACATGCTCTTAAGGATTTTTAGCCCTTAGAAAGGAATTTTGACAGTCATTTCATTATCTTCAAAAAAAAAAAATCTGACTAAAAAAAAAAGAGGCTTTAAGGAAAAAATAATTTAAAATTGATCATTTTGAAAAATCAATATGTTCTCAATATTATTAAAGTCATACTATTGAAATAAGTATCATTTTATTGCTCTAAGGGATTCTGAAGAAAGCAAAATAGATATATCTTAAAAACTTTAAGAGATATGCGATTTTTAAGTAGGTGTGATGTGCATTTAGAAAATAAAATTTAATTTGGGAAGTCACTTTCACAGACCCCTATCTCGGTAGAAGAATAGTTTCGAGATTAAAAAATTATAATGATACAAGATGGTCCACTGTTTCCAAACTATCATTCGATTCAAAGATGGTGAGGTGCACAATCTTTCCTGGATTTGAATTCGCCCAAACACCCTATATTAGCAAACTGACATAGCCTTATCTTCTTACTAATGGTATTTTTAAGACATTACTTTCAAGCCGCTACTGTGTGTTCTATGAGAAAGTTATGTCCAAAAACAATAGTAGCTGTCCTCCCTATTAATAATTTCGGTTCCTCTTAGTTTGCAAAGCTCTGCTCTATATACTCTTTATTTCGGATTGTAAAATGTGGAATTTTAGTCACCAACATAACAACTATCATCCATTGAACAACTACGCATACGGAAGTAACCCGTGATCTTAACCCTCTGAAAGGTCAAAACGTATAACTTCGCCTTGCAACCTCTAGTCTTCTCGATGAGACCATTTTCGACCTTTTCTCCACACAAAAAATGTTTCCAAAGAATTCTTTAAGGAAAGTAGAAATGTAATAATTCTAAATGATTTTAATATAGGAATAAGAGTACTTCTAAAGGAAAGGAGAGAGTAATAGAGAGAACCTTTCCAGATTCTAAGGAAATGCGAACATAATTTTAGTATAGCATTCTATTCGAAGGAAATGAGACCAACTTTTACTAAAGGATTCTATTGTTAGTAAATGACTGACATAATATTCCCTATTCCAAATAAAGAAGACCTGTAGAATATATCCAAATGATTCACTTTAAAGGAAAGAAGTAATGTAGTATTTTCCAAAGGATTCACTATCAAGGAACGGACCCAAAGAATCTTTTTAAAGGATTCAAGATTCAAAGGATTCACTAGAGAAGAAATTTAGTATTTCCAAGGGATTCTATTCTATGGAAAGGGGTAGCAATAGAATTTTCCTAAAGATAGAAAATATCCATAGATTCTTTCCCCGTAGGTGTAGTTTACCTATATACCCTCCAAGTGATTTCAACCTGATAATTTGTCCATTAATATATGATCGATTTTGCTAATGATGAGATCTGATCTCATTTCATCAAGATATTGCCGACTGTATTATGTTAACGAGATCATGATCTAATCAGTTGTTTTTCTAATGACGAAATACCTCGCCTATGAAGATCTGGTCAGTTTTGCCAATGATAATCCGTCGAGGTCTCCAGGAGGGTTAAGTGTGGTGTGAAAGCAATATTGCTCTACACAGAAATCTCGCACAGAGAGTTAATAGAGCTCTCACGGTTCCATGTAAGTGTCAATCTATGAACTAATAGCGTATTCAGTCACTACTACTCTCTAGAGGTGGGGAACTGTGCGGAACTTCAACAAAAATCAACTTTCAATAAAACAGTGTACTGACATTTTGCTATCCAGAACTTTCCAATTCCATTTGTTTTCAATTTTGTTGCTCTATTTGGTGACAAATATATGTCCTAAACTTTCTTCACAGCTTCGATGTCTGAATCACTTGTAAAAACCTCGTGTGAGAATTTTTAAACCTCGTATCTCATAACTGGTCTACAATTTATCATCTAGTTTTTCATCGCTCATGAAAAGGCTTGTTAGGTTTTAACCCTCCTGGTAGCTATCTCGATGGGATATATCGTCATTAGCAAAACTGGCCTGATCATGATGAACGAGATACCTCGATGATAGAAGAAAACTGACCATCGACATGAAAAGGCAATAACTTGATGACGAAATATTTGTATAATATATAAATGGACGAATTGACGAAATATATAAATGGACGAGATATTTTTTCGAAACCACTTGGAGGGTTGAAAAAAACGACGATCTATTGCAGTGAAAGGGATTTCACCCACGAAGCATTTTTGGTACTCAAATTACACTGTCTTTCCACGCTCTGATACATTCATGACTAGGACGGGATATAAACACGCAAATTTTCGATACAGCAGCATTGGTGACAGGTAGACGTGATTATCAACACGCGCAGTTTCAAATAAGCCAGATGGCGCTCGCCACAATAGCCACACACTCGATGGATTGTACACGATGGACACTTAAAAGGTCAAAACAAATGAGCACGTCATACATTTTATGCATGGAAGAATTTTTTTTAAACTGCCATTAGACATGTGTCAGTAGGACTTGGAAGAAAGGCGTTTGGTTTAGTACTCACATGTTTCGACATCATGTCTGACAATTATTTTATGCGTCTTGGAAATATTTCCTACAATCTATTGATACAGATAAAAGGGCTAGTAAATATTTCGAAACTGTCGCTTTAATGGCTCCAATTGGAACACCTTGGGTACAATGGTTACTTTGTTTTAATTCATGAAAGTCGTGGTGCAATTTAGCCATACTGGTTTCTAAAAAGGTGTATAAATTTATTATTTTTGTTTTGCTCAAGTTTTGTTAGAAGTCCCTGTATCGTAATTAGTATACGCTGGAAAGGTTTGCTTTTACATTTTCTTTTTTATGTCATGCTATTTTGCTGCCTTACAATCGTGAATTTCAATCTTTTCGTCCCCAAATTTTGAGTTTTCGGGGATTAACTTGTGCTATTTTGGGGCACTGATTCAACAAGTAAAAAAAAAAAAAAGAAGAAATAAGTATATATTTTTAATCTTACTGGTGGTTGTTTTTACGAGGTATCTAGTCATTAGCAAAATTGATCTTATCTTGATGGACATCTCGATATTAGAAGAAAACTGGCCAGATCCTCATCGCACCGTCATCAAAAGATCAGTATCATCTTGCTGACGAGAAATCTTGTCACTAGAAGGCACGATCTTAATGGAAGAGATATCTTGTCAAACCACTTGGATGTTTGTTGTTAAGAACTCTCACTTTAACGACATTGCAAAAGTAAGTGGGCAATTTTCTTTTTGTTAATACTGAATTCTTTTTGATGTTTTCTTACAATTTCCCTCTTCACACGATTCTCTTATTCTGATCTTCGCGACTCTAAGCGCTGTTAACCATCTTGGTGGACGTCTCGATTAGATATAACTTCAATTGCAAAACTGACCCTATATTGATCTCGACAGCATAAAAAAATTGGCAATATCGGGTGGCTAGTCATTAGAAAAATTTGTCAGATCTTGATGGAAGAAATGTCTCTCATAACCATTTGTATGTTTCTAAAGGGACTCTCACTTAACTTACATTGCAAAAGTAAGCTGTCTCACATTCGTTTCCGTACTAGTCACGCCCATTTTCCCTGATTCTGATCTCTGGGGCTCTAAGTGCTGTTAACTTTCCGGATGGATGTCTCGGTGTCTCGTCATTAACAAATCAGACCAGATCTTGAAGGACGTTGTATCTCATCATTAGGAGAATACTGAACAGATCTTGACCTCGTCATTATAAAATAATCGGCGATATCTTGATAACTAGATACCTCGCCATTAGAAAAATTGATCAGATCTTGATAAACGAGATATCTCGTCAACACTACTTGGAGGGTTAAAGGGACTCTCATTCGAAAGGTAAATGAACTAATTTTCTTTCCATTTTCATTTATTTCCCTTTTGATGTTTTCTTACATTTTCCAAAGTAGAATTTCCGATTTCCCTTATTCTGATCTTTGCTGTCCTAAGCGCTGTTTACCCTTCTTGCAGTTGTCTCGAAGAGCTGTTTCATTATCAGCAAAATTGACCAGACCTTGACTGACGAGATATTTTGTCAGTTGAAGAAAACTGATCAAATCTTGTCATCATCAAAATATCGGCAATATTCTGATGACGAGATATGCAAAGTTAATGATGGGACATTTCGTCATTAGCAGAGTTTATCGTATCTTGATGAACGAGATATCTCGTCCAAAGTACTTGGATAGATTTACAGGGACTTTCTTTACTGAGCTTTCAAAAATAAGTGTGAGCTCACTTTATTTTCAGTTTTATTCATTTCTTTTATAACGTTTTTCTACAATTTCCCAATTTTTTCTACAAATAGTCTTGTCTTATTTCCCGCTTTATGATCTTTGCGATTAAGTGGAGAAGCGCTGTTAAGTGAAAAAGCGCTATTAAGTAAGTGGCATTTCATTTTGTTTTGGTATGTATTATTACGAAATTCAAATCATTTCTTCGGAATTGTTATGCGTATAGATATACTCTAATATTTAAAAAATCTCAGCATCTCATCCATCAAATAGAGCACAAAAGGCACCAAAATAGGAAAAAGTTTTCGAGACGTTATATATTTATCGGCATAGAACCGAATCAATTTTATGTCGCTCCAATAACTCGGGTGCCGCTTCATTCGGCGAGTGGAGCCAATGCTTGGCGCGCTACTTGGCGCAGAGGATGGAAAACGAAAAAAGTGGCAACCCCAGTCAGTGGAGTTAGGCGATGCAAACGCGATGGGTCATGGGCTCGACCCGGTCCCTTTAGGCCGTTTGCTGCGCCCCCCTTTCCTAAAAATTTCAATACAAAATCCAAAAAAAAATCCACCTTTCTATATGAATTTACTCACAAGATTTTGTACCTTCCGTTCTTTTTCTATTTAAAACCGCCGCTCTTTTCTCGTTCTATGTACATTCGTGATGTTTCTTTGTATTTCGTGCTCTTAGCATCATCGGTTCTGTGCCCGAGTGCCTTTCTGAGATAAAAAGGAGGAGTTCTTTTTGGTTGGGAGTTTAATCGCTTTCGCAGCCGACTGGTCCGAAACAGGAACTGAAATTCAGAGGAGTGATCGAGCGTTTTGCGGCTGGATTTGACTTCTTTTTATCAGTAAGTACCTCCTTATCTGATTTTCCCCACTTTCGGCTCTTACTACAGGTTTTACCGACGGACTAGTAGTGTTAGAAAACGCGTTGTTCCTTAATTTTCTATACATAGTCTGAGAATCTGACTTCTGCAGATATATATTTACGGTTTATATTATAGGCATAGTAGAGGGAAACTATTTTACAACCACAAGTTCATTTTAATCTAATTTTCGAATTGTTTCTAAAGGTACGAAAAGAATAGTTTCAGAACTCTATTCTAAAATACGCTGTTCTCTAATTCTCTACTACAAAAATCATTGCTTGTGCAGAAATATTTACGATTTTTTGAGATACTCACGACAGAGGAAGGATAATTTTATACTCACATACTCATTTAAACCACATTTTGAATGGTTTTCAAAGGTACGAAAGCTAGTTTCAGAAATTATTTAATCAATACTCTAAAACTCGTTGTTCTCTAATTTTCTAGTACACAGATCTTCGCAAAAATATTTTAGCGCGCGGTAGAAGGAAAATAAAATTATGCTCAATTTAAACCAGTTTTTAAAGGTACGAAAGCTTAGTTTCAGAACTTGCATTTCCGGTGGATGAACTTAATTGAGCTACATTCTAAAACGCGTTGTTCTCTCTCTATATGTATATAAAAAAACAATTTCAAGAACAAAAATCTTTACTTCTGAGGAAATATTTACGTTTTTGCTATACGCGCGGCAGAGAGGGAAAATAGTTTAATAATCTCATGCTCACATACATTTTAACCCAGTTTTTGAATTGATTTTAAAAGTACAAAAACTTTGTTTTAGAATTTACACATCCAGTTCTTTAAGCTAATACATTAAAATTCACTCTTCCCTAATTTTCTAATCCAAAAATTTTTACATCTGCAGAAATATTTATGGGTTTTGCAAAACTCGTGGTTGAGGAAAAATTTATAATCACATGCTCATTTCTAATCAGTGTTTGAATTATTTTTTAATGTAGGAAAATTTAGTTTTCGAACTTTCATATTCGGTCAAGGAACTTATTTAACCTATATCTAAAATGATTTGTTCTCTTATTTTCTAGAAAAAATATTTTCTTCCATCGGGTAGAAAAATTTTCAGAAAAATTTTGTTGTTATTGATTGAGATTAGAAGATATCGGTTTTATGAGTCATAAATGAATGACACGGATAATTTATTTGCTTCTTTCAAGCAATAAAGCTTCCTAATTTTACTATATTTATCATTTTTATATAACATTATTGTTTCCGAGAGTATTAGAATTTTACGAGAAAATAGTTTTATTATGGAGAACACGGAAGCTTTTATTGCTTTGCACGCACAGATAACTGTAAAAAGGATTAAAAAATTTTTGCATTTACTAATCTAATACTTTCTACGCGCGTTTTGATAAGTATTGGTTTTGAGTTCAATTAGGGATGGCACGATAAAGAATTTGTAGCATGGAGAACACGGAAGCTTTTAATACTATTTACTCACTGATAACTGATGAATGGATTCAAAAGTTATGTGCGTTTACAAAATTATTGCGTTCTGTGTGCTTCGAGACAATATTATATTAGGGTCTACTAGGTTTGAACGAGAAAATGTTTGTACTATGGAGAACATAGTTAATTAAGGTAACACCGGAGCAACACAGAGGGCTATTTATACTATAGAGAACACGGAAGTTTTCATTGCTAAAAACTCATTGATAAATGATAGATGGACACAAAAATATATGCGTTTATTTTTTAAATTATTACATTCTGTGTGCCTCAAGATAAATATCGTATTAGGGTGTATTAGGATTCTCTTATGAAATATTTCTATTATAGAGGATACAGAAGCCTTGCTTTAATGCTAATCAATCACTAAAACTGATAAATGTATTAAAAAATATGTGACTTTAGAAAATTATTATTACGTTTTGTGTGCTTCTAGATAAGTATTGTATTGTTTTATAGGGTGTATTAGTTTTGTACGGTAAATTATTTGTACTACAGAGAACACGGAAGATTTTATTGCTAAGAGCTAATTGATGACTGATAAATGGATTAATAAATATGTGAGTTTACGAAATTATTCCGTTGTGTATGCTTCTCGATAAATATTATGTTAGGGTATATTAGGATTTTAAAAGAAAATATTTGTATAAAAGAGAACATGAAAGCTTTTATTGCTAATCAATCACTGAAAACTAATAAATGGATTTAAAAGTTATGTGTTTACGAAATTATTACGTTCTGTTTGCTTGTAGATAAATATTGTATTGGGATTTGTACAAAAAAAAATTTGTACTTCGGATAAAATGGAAGCTTTTATTGCTAATTACTCACTGATAACTGATAAATGGATTCAAAAGTTTAATGTGTTTACGAATTGTTTACGTTGTGTCCCTGTAGATAAGTTGAATTAGAGTGTATTATGATTGTAAAGAAAATATTTGTACCATTGAGAACACGGAAGCTTTTATTGCTTAGAACTCATTGATGAATGATAAATGGATTAAAAAGTATGTGAGTGTACGAAATGATTGCACATTCTGTGTGTTTCTAGGTAACTATTGTATTAGGATGGTACGAGAAAGTATTTGTTCTATGGAGAACACGGAGACCTTTATTTCTAAGCACTTAATTATAACTGATAAATGGATTCAAAAACTGCGTGTGTTTACGAATTTATTATGTTCTGTGTGCTTCTAGATAAGTATTGTATTAGGGTGTATTATGATGGTACGAGAAATGTTAGTACTAAAGAAAATACGGAAGCTTTAATTGCTAAAAACTCACTTAGAACTGATAAATGATTCAAAAATTGTGTGTTTAAGAATGGATCACGTTCTGTGTGCATTTAGATAAATAATTTTTCACGGCGGATGCTCCTTTCGAAAGTTAGTACCAACCTGGAGTCAGGTATGAGTAAGCATGTCTTACTGTAGAGCAATGTCCTAGTTAATGTAGTTTAATGCCAAAATTGTTTATAGAAAGGGTAGTATTAGAGAGCCGTGATTTATATAAGTGGGACCCTACATGAGGTAATTTGAATACAAACAATGTCAATGAGAACTTTTTCCGTAGCTCGAAATTCAACCAGTTTCTATTCGTCATTAATAACAGTAATGTTAAGATTCAGATAAGTTTCATGGTGGTATTCATTTTTGAAGAATTAAGTGTTTGGAAACGAATATTAGTTGGTTCCAAGCAAATTTAGTATTGCTTTCAAGATTTTTCTACGGGGATTGTTTCTAGATTTTTCTTCACCTGAAATAGTAACATCTATTACACTTGATGGCAAAGGTGTTTTGAGTTGTTTATCAGATAGTTTCGAAAAGTCGAATACAATAAATAAGCAACACCAAGAAGCATTCTTGTTGATTCAAAGACCAAGATAAGCAATTTCGAGCTCGTTGCAGTTCTGGAAATATCTAAAATTATATACAAGCAAGAAGATTTTCTCAATTTTGTTTGTCAAATAAATATGTGGTGAATGATATTGCTGTTATGGTGGACCATTTGAAAATATTTACTTTTTATTTAAATTACAAGTTTCCCGATTTACAAATTCATTCCAGAATTACTTCCTCATCTATTGCTACATGAGGTACCAAAAAGTATCCGAAATGCAAAATTACGAGTCTGAAAACGCTATTAAAAGTTAAAAAACGATATCATGGCTTTGAAATACGACCAATATTAAATACCTCAATTCAAATGGTTTGTTAACAAAATAACTGTTATTATTCCTATCTTCATCTTTAGTACTGACTTTCACAGGAGAAAATCGTCAGGATAATTATTGCAAAAAGATAGGACTTGAGACTGAAGTTAAATAAGTGAGTAGTTGAAATAATAAGCACACCTGAGTTAAATTGAAATCACAAAGAGTTAAATAGAAATGAGAATAGCCAAAACTTAACTATCTTTGCTCAAATGAAAGCGACAATTTGGGTTATAAAAATGTATAACACTAAAATATAGATATATGTTAATGTGAGTGTGTATTGACCCTAAACAAAAATGGGCGGCTACATTTGATTATCACTTTTGAGTCTAATATGCTGAGTGATTAATGCAAAGTAGATAAAGCTTTGAATTACTTCTAATCTGTTCTCGAAGTTTGTTTTAACCCTTCTGCGAAGAAACTGCATCTTCATTTGAAGGTTGTAAATAAGATGATCTCCTTTCAAAAGAAATTTTAGTCTTCATTCCGTGACCACGAGAAAAAGGAAATTTTACACATTCACATGACTCAAGAAGAATATTAAAAAATACTCATGTTTTCTTTAACGAGTTTTGTGTCCCTTTATAGTGTGATTTTTAGAATTGTTTTGTAATTACGGAAGATTAAGCTTCTAAATTGACTAAAGTTTCTTAGACACAGAATTAGATACTAACCCTTCACTCTCAGCTACAGAATTGTATCGTCACATTTCGAGTTTGGTTACGCACAAAATTGGTACTTTTATTGTTCGTCGTTTACGTTTGTAACTTGCAAGTGATCTTTGATGAAAAAAGAACTCCAAGTTTCGCATATCCTTGAAACCGCAGCGATATTTAAACAGTCACAGATTTTAATATCGAAGTAATATTAAAAATACAGATTTATATAGACTAGTTTCAAATGGAAAAATATATTAAAATTAAGCTGCATTGAGAATTCCCGTGCAATCAAGGGAAGAAATCAGACTATCCTCCGTAATTTGAGGTAGATATGTAGGCATTTTATAGTTAAAGTCGTAGTGGAGCAACACAACGGGCTATTGACGACGGTCCGGGATAAATCCCAACTGGAAAGATTCGAGAACAAAACCAAGTAATTTTGAACCACGGTAAGATGACGATCCTCGTAATTTGAGAAATTCGATTATGCATTCTTTTTAGTCTCTCAGCACAATACTATATATTTCTCTGCAAACAGCTATGAGATAATTTTGATTCAGTAATAAGTGTTATTCTGAAAATTTTTACGAGGGAATTTTTCCATCGGATTTAGGTCAAGTGACTTAGCTGAAAATAAAATAACAGAAATATTGCTTTGTGTAAAGCAAGTCTGAGTGTTTTCACATGCATAAACGAAAGGCATTGTGTTGCTAAAATATTAGTCAGCTTCGTCTAATCCATATAAAATATTGAACGAGGTAGTTTTCAACACTAATGTACACTCAACCTGTAGCATAGTCATGAATCTATCTATCTTTGGTCCGAGAGTATCAAATGAAATTAATGCAAACTTAAGATCTTATCATTTTTAAAGAGGTGTTTAACCCTTCAGAGGGGTTCACACGCATAATTCTACCTTGCAATCTGTAGTCTTCCCTGCCTAACTGCTAAGAAGTTTTGACCTTTCTTGACCGGTAAAATATTATCAAAAGCTTCAATTCCCACAATCTAACCTTTCCAAGTGATCGTGTTCTACGAAAAGTTATAATTTAGCTTTTTAAATGACTATATTCTAAGTAAAGGGGTCAAAAGAATTTACCTAAAGGTTGATAGGTTTCTTGGAGTTTTATAGCACAAAGGCAACATGTGGCCATGCTGACATAAGACTTAGATACAATATCAAGTAATAGACATACACACACTATGAAAGTTTTACTGCCACTGGAAATAGAAATATACCCAGGGAGGAAAGCACCTGACAGGAATCTAATTCGCCAACAACTTGTAGTTTGCTAACTCAGTGGGCATATCTACTGAGCCGCAAAGGTCCAAAAGTTGAAAAATTACATGGATTTCTTCAATCAGTAGATTCAGTCATGTGGGAAAATCTTATTTTTGGTTACTCTATTATAAACTGTATAAAGATTAATGTAATCTCAAGTGATCTAAGTAAATGGCTGTACAATGATTTTTCCTCAAATATTTACAAATGAAACACTAAATTGCATTAAAAATGTATTCGTATATTGTTTCCGGAAATGAAATTTTTATTTCTGCGTCATTTTTTGGGGGGTATTGATACAGCTATGTAGATGTGCGAACAGGTAGATTTGTTGAGTACGTGCAGAGAAAACAATGTTTGCAACCATTGCTTTCATGCATCTTAATGATATTAAGTCATTCGACAGTTGTATAACGATTATTATTTTATAAATTTTATAGATATTTTATTTGAAATATATTTTAACAGAGAAATATATTTCATTTGAACTATATTTCATTTGAAATATATTTTCGTTTTAAATACATTTTATTTTAAATACTTTATTTGAAGTATTTTAATTTAAATATATTTTATTTGAAATATATATTTTATTTTAAATATTCACAAGATTGGCCAAAAGAAAGTAAAGTTAGCCTAAAAAGTGATGAAAATAATGGAAAGGGATTAGGAAACTTAAATTATTTTGTAATTAAACAGTAAGGAAAACAGTAAGCATCAAATTAAAGTTCAATAACGAACCATCTAGATTTATTTAAATTGTCTTTTATAAGTTTAATTGTATTACGTTCTACGCCAAAGCATTCCTAGAAAGCTATGTTTCTAAAAAAGGTTTCTTGTGTTTTGTGTTTGAATCCTATCTCAGATTTAAAAACCATTTCATTGAGCTATATTTTTGTAGTCATACTTTAACTGTCAATACAAGATTTTAGAAGCATCCAAAACACATTTGCATGTATATAAAAGATCCAGTGTGTTTAATTGTAAGGTTTTATTCTATTCAAATATGAATTCTAGCATTATGCTGAGATGAAATTAGAGCAATTAGTTAAATATTCATTTTATTCAACATTGACTAAAGCTATTATCTTAAATTCAGAAAAAGAAACAATAAAAACGAGTTTATGTTCTGTGAATTCATATATTTTTTAGTTTACAGTACTCTCTAAAAGTTCATTCATATCATCAACATGGTGTGTCAAAATCTGGAGATTTCTAGTTTCTAGTCTTTTTAAAAAACGACACGTACGTGATGTGTTAGATTTAATTTGTAATCTGTTTAAGGGTTAAGTCTGCATTGTAAAATAATCTTACACGTTTTCACTCTTGTTAAATTCATTTTTGTGTCAAATTTGCATGATTTTATATCATATGCTCTTTATGCATCTTCTCAATAACAGAGACATCACTCATCTTTTGCACTATCAACTAGTTCCACAATCGAATACTAAACGACCTCGTTATTGTTAATCGATAATTTGCTTTCCCCGAAGCCCCTTATTACTTTCCAGTGGAAATGTATGGCAAATCGCTACAAGGATTCTGAAAGGTTTTGAAGATTTCTAAATGCATAGCTTAAGTTTGCTATCGAAATCGAATGTACACCTCACTGTCTACTTATTTCTCTTCTGTCATATTTTACTATACGAGGGCTAATGTTATGTGGTTGCGTTGCTTTTTGTGGAGCGTATTCGGTTAACACGAACTAAGGGTAATACGAATTTTTCTATGGTCCCATGAAACTCGTCTTTACGAAATTTGACTGCTTTCCTTTCAACTCCAATTCAAAGTTCTATCAACGCCATCGGATCCCCCTTCATTCCTGGCTTTTTTCGAAGCAACCAAGCGAGTAAGTCCGGCCTGCGATTCGTGATCGAAGCCAGCGGCCAGTGAGTGTCCAGCAGCTCGTATCGACATCGGCAGGCAGTGTCAGTGAACTGCGCCACTTGGAAGGGAAAATCGATGCTGTACTATGATCCGAAAAATGAGATGAATCAGCGCTTCGAGTTACGATGAAACGCGGCATCTAAACACGGTTGCGTGTGTGTACCTGGGATTGCCCCTGCGGTGGGCGCTGCTTGCCATCGATTTTCATTCCAATCATTCCAAAGGCATGGATTTTTCACGCCTTAGTCAAAAAGGTAGTGTCACCGAGTTTGCGCTTTTCGAGTTGAGGATTGCTATATGTTCTCTCGTTGCATTTTGTCTGTTATCATCCTAAAAAAATGTCATCTTCAAGCCTCATACAATAATCAATGAGCAAGATTGATACGTGTAAACATTTCATTTGTTTACAAACTCATCTGTGCTATTCAAAAAGCAGTATCTCCAAGCTTGCTCTTTTCAGGTTGAGGATAGCTACATAAATATTCCTCGTTGCATTTTGTCTGCTTTCATCCCAGAAAAATTTCGTTTTTAAACCTTATAAGATAGTTAATAAAGTTTGATGTATGTAAGAATGTAATGTATTTTCTAAAACAAATTGTTGTGCTAGTCAAAATGGCGGCACCTCTAAGTTTACTCTCTTCGAATTGAAGATAGCCACATGTATTAACCTCGTCGGCTTTTGTCTGTTTACATTCATGTAATTTTTAACCTTCAAATCTCATGAGATAGTCAGTGAAAAAAGTTGATGAACCTTCATAAACATGTTAAGAATTTTACTTTTTCTATTTCAACATTCACTTATGTTTGTTCTTTTCTCTGGTACTTTATTTTTCACGTGCGAGAGAGTTTTGGTATTAACTTCTAACAAGCCTTTGCCAATACCTTGTAAATATCTTCAAAACAAAATACTGTTCAGTCCTTAACTGGTACTTAACAGTTTTTAACTCGTTAAACTAGTCGACTTTTTGGAAGTATGACATGGAACAAAATATAACCATAAAGTGTTGACAAGAAAGTTAAAATCCTATTAACCGTTGGATAAAAAGAAAGTGTCTTTGATGTGTAAAACGCCAAGACAATGTTTAGATGAGCTGAAAAATGACTACATTCAAAAGTACTAGACCTCATCATGAAAAGTTCTGAAATTTTTCGTCTGTAGAACAGTTGAGAATAGAAGAGAATGTATCAGCGATTGAAAATAAATGAATTCAGATTCATATCTTGGAAGTCTGTACTAAAAAAGCCACAATTTTATACAAATTTAAAAATGCATTGCTCTGAAACTCTTTGGGATTGATTCCAACAGTACGTCCCACAAGTGTGACTTAAATTCAAATACCTAACTTAGAATAAAATCCTTTGGAATTATTACGCTGGTGCTTAACTTATAATAGAATTCTTTGGAAAAAAATATTCAATTGATCCGTTAATTAGAAAACTAACTCTTTTGAAAGATACTATTGGTTCTCTTTACTATTACTATTAACTCTTCGGGATTGATTCCAGACCGTTGCCAGTAGCTCGTTGTGTTGCTCTAGTCTGAAGTTAATTCAACTACCTACCTAACAGTTCTTGACCAAACGAAACTTTTCAAAGGATTGTTTTCTAGTTAAAGTATCAATAGAATTTAAATTCAACTACCTACCAACAAAAATTAACTTTAAGTATAGTAGTGGAAAAGCTGTGGGTAATACCACCACTTCGAATTTCTTCCTTTACTTGTACATTAGAAAAACGCGGCGTCCAGTATCATCTATTCACTTTTCAAGGAAGTAATACTTATTGGAAAAAGCACTTTGGACTGAAAAGTTTAAGATACTACTGTAGAGATCTTTGATGACTGAAAATAAAACGGATATTCGTGAATACGAAACCAAATAGGGCCTTTTCACCTCGTATTAAACGCAAACTATTCCACACAACCAGTAACATAACGTTACAAATGCGTAAACTTTGTGTATTAATATAAATTATGCCCTTTTCTCTCAAATCTTCTATGCACCGGCGTCAAGTCTGCTAGGACCGCCGTCTGAATTCCTTTGTTTAGTATACCAAACGCAGACACTCTTTCAGTGGAGTTAATTAAATCTTATAATGCATCTCAAACAATTTAACCCATTTTCCTCTAATACCGTGTTAATTACCTAGGGAGTGCATAAGAGCAGTCTCTTTGAATAAACTTTATTGTGGCACTTAAGGGTTAGAGCTTAGTTTTCAAGATCTTGTGTTGTTCCAAAGGGATATTCGGAATTCTACTAGGTTGCCAAGATTCAAGTATTCTAGTGATAGATTCCTTATATTGTTGAGATATGCGGCTTTTATTTCTCCCTGCCTTTATTCGTGGGGTAAATGTTACTGTGATAGTACTTGATGAATGTGCAGTGTGGTATGGATTCCATGCTTGGATCCGTGGTATTGATATGGTGCTGCTTATTTTGTCTCCATCCTTTCTCAAGTGGTAAACATAAAATTCTTTTTCTACACATAGAAACAATGCAAAGATTATTTTTAAACCAAGAGATGTAGCTATTTAGCCATTGAGGGTGTGACGTGAAGTAAAAACAATGCTGCACTATCTGGAAATCTCTTGACGTTCTGAAGATTAAAGCGTAAAATGCTAAATAAAAGAACAGTTGGACAATGATATAGTGGTTATCGAGTATGCAAAGGAAAAAATGAAACCGCATACACCAAATGTATAATAGCTTAATTAATAAACAAGCGTATTATAATAATAATGATAAGCATGATCTTTCCGAAGGATTTTATAACAAGGAGAGGACCAATAGTGTATTTTCAAAGAATTTTTTTCTAAGGCAAATACCAGCAGGATCTTTCCAAGGGTCTCTATTCTTAGAAAAGGAGCAATAAAAATATTTCCAAAGGATACTATTCTAAAAGGAAGTGCTAATATAATGCAAATCCCAAACAATCTATGGATTCTTTCAAACTTTGTACAACAAAAAGCTGTCGTTATTTAGTCAGTGTGTTGTGGGTTTAGTCAGTGTGTGTAAAACAATGCTACGAAATTTAGACACTCAGAAATATCAACGCGTCAAAATGCTAAATAAAAGAATAGTCGGACAGTGAGATAGAGGTTATCAAGTATGAAGTTAAAAGATGAACCGATGCATGAATACCAATACAGTAAATTTGAAATGGTGCGCAGAAGAACTCCGTTATAAAAGATCCAAAGAACCTCCCCATGTAGCTAGACACTCCATCTTAATAACCAGAGAAGTCTATAAATCAGTATCAGCAATAAAATCTTTCTAAAGGATTCTATTCTAAGGAATGACCAACAAAATTTTTCCAAGCGATTCTATTCGGAGGAGAGGACTACTATCTTTCCACAGAATTTTAGTCCAAGGAGAGCAGTAGTGTTTTCCAAGAAGTGTTTTTCCAAAGGATATTTCTTCACCGTACCTTGTTTTAAAATTGCGAGGCGAATTGCTCAAGAATGATCTGTAATTAACTATCTGACTACCAAATGATTTCTTTCCAATTAAAGAACCAACAAAATCTGTCAAAAGAATCATACTATTAGGAAATGCCAAATATGATATTTCCTGTAAGAATCTATGGATGATTATTTCAACCTTTGGTCAATCAATAGGCTATATAGTCATTACGGTGTTTGTTGATGGGTAAAAGCAATGCTACACTATTAAGAATTCCTGAGACGCTTAGAGGATTAATGCGTCAAAAGGCTAAATAAAAGAAGAGTTGGACAGTGAGATAGTGGTGTATGCAAATTAAAAGATGAAACCTATGCAAGAATCCACACACACTGAATGATCTACTGAATTCTAAAAGATCCGCAAACCCTCCCGCAGAGCAAGACACTCCATCTTAATAACTAGAGAAGTCTATAAATCACTAGCATCGCAGCTGATAATAGAAGGCAGAAGATAGCTGGCTTCAATAATAAAAGACGCTTTCGATTTTTTATTCATCTATATTTAGGAGGCCAAGTCGATTTCGCTGCTTGGAGGCACGAGGTCACTTTTATTGGTTTTTACAGCAGCCAGATAAAATATGAGTTTTAAAACTTGTTCCGCAGCTGATGTTCATGGCCCGAAGCTCCGCTAAGTCCACTTCGGGGCGATATGCTATCGAAGCTTTGGCTTCCATCGATCATTATTGGAGGTCTTAGCAAAGAAGGGAGTTTGGCAAATGGAAGAAAATGGATTGTTTCCTGTTGCTTTCTCAAGAAACATGCCAATATCCGTTTGGATTTGATGAAGAATCATTAACCTTCTTTGGGAGTCCACACGCATATATACGTTCGGCAACCTGCAGTCTTGCATGCGTGACTTCCAACTGGTTTTGACTGGACTTTCAATTCTTACGAGATTTTCGTGTAGTTTATATATTATATATAAACTACACATAAATGTCGTAAGAATTTATCAAAGAAGCTAAAATAAGGAAATTGGCAAGCAGAATTAGTGTTCGATATTGCTTTATTTTTGAAAGAAGATATGTGTTATGTGTCTTAGTGGGAGTGAACAGAACATTTTGTGAGATAGAGTGGGTTTCTTTACTGCCAGTTTTTGCTATAAAGTGATTGAACAAGAATCTGTGACTTTGAGTAGGAGGGAGGATATAATGGGGGTAGACAGGCAACGATTAAAGATCACGTATCAAAACACATCTCAGTTAAACTTCTGAGGCGCGTATCCTTCCACCTTTCAATCTGCAGTCTTCCCTGTTTCACTTCTTAGCAATTTCGACCTTCTTGACCAAATAATATTTCCTTAAGGTAGGAAGAATAACAGAATTTTGCCAAAGGATACTATCTCAGGAAATGAGCGATAGAATTTTTCCAAAAGGAGCTTGTTGTAAGGAAAGGAGCAATAGAATGAACCCAAAGTTTATATTCCAATGAAAGGAGAAATAGAATGATTTCAGAGGATTATATTCTAAAGAAATGAGCAATCGAATTTTTCCAAAAGATTGTATTCTAAGGTAAGGAGAGTAATAGAATTTTTCAAAGGAGTCTATTCTAGATAAAAGACCAATATAATCTAAAGGTTGAAAGAATCCATGGCTTTCTTCAACCAATCGATTTGGTCATCAACTGTTGTGGGGTAAAAGCAATACTACACTACTCTGAAATCTCGTGACGCTCAGAGGGTTCAATATGGCAACTCCATTTGAGAACAAGGTATTTTCTCTCATATTTCAATCAATTGATATCCTCACGCATTTGAACCTTGGTAGATAAGGGTGCAATTTTAGTGATCTTGAGTTCCGTCCTTTCAGGGTAAAGAAAGTGATTACAAAAATACGCCCTCCGGTCAATACTACTGAGAGTTTTAAAACATTGGAAAGTACTTTTTGTAAACTGCATTCGCAATTAAAAATGACCAAATGAGGTGTTATCGTAAACCTTCAAAATGAACCTCCTTCTCCGCCAAGTTGCAGTTACATACTTTGCCTACCTGGTTAACTATTCCTTAAGGTAAACCCTCCTAACGGTTGCCCCAGTGAGGTATCTCATTCTTAGCCAAATTGGCCAGATCTTGATGCGATACCTCGTCATTAAAAAGATATACTGGCCAGATCTTGTTCTCGTCATCATTCAAAAATTGGCAATATATCGATGGCTTATCAGTAGCAAAATAATTCAGATCTTGATCTAGTCATCATGGAAAAATCGGCAGGATCTTCATGACGAGATATTTCATTATTAGCACAATTGTTCAGATCTTAATGCACTATATATCTCGTCAAAACTACTTGGAAAGTTATAAGTGAACTGTTGCTATTAAATAGTTTCCACCTGAAAATATTCCGTACCTTTAAATTTATTCACTGGGAAATGGACTCTAGTGGTAGGCATCCTTGTAAACCCTCTTAAGCTCAACTTATCCGATTATCCTGATAATCTTCCTGTTACCCTCAGGCGAGACATTGCCTTTCTAAATGCTTGTTTTTCACCACAAAAAACCTTGAAATAACCCACCACACTTGTAATAAATGTTTCTACGAAACATATTACTACATAAGAACAGTATATTTACTGCATAGCAACTTCTCTTTTCTACAGTATTGTACACGCTATAGAAACAATAGTATGTATCTAGAATACGTAAAACTCTTATTTGCAGTAAAAGGGATGGAAGCGACATTATTAACAATTATAAATGTTTATTTAGAACGAATAGGGTAAACTTTTTGCAAGGGCGAAACACTTCGCTACATCGGCCACCGTACGCCATCCTATTCTTAAGTCAATCTCTGGAACTGTCTCTGCGGAACCTACGAGAACATCTCCGGACATCGTGGTGCTTGTTCATTTCCTGGATCAGGAATTGGCACTTGTTCTACTTGTCCCTTAAGCCATATCCCACATGTATAGTATGTATCTTCGGTTGTTAATTTGTTGGTTTTGTCAAGGCTTTGTGGAGCAAGGGCCATATTTGGCGAAGCTGCTCAGACACAAGACAATATGAAGTAGTTGTGAAAAGAAAGGACGGAGTGAAGAAGGAGAAAGAGGTGATCTCGACCCCCCTGTTTACCAGAGGCAGTAAACGGGAAAAGAATACATCAAAAGAAGATGTGCCCCTTTAGTTCGTTTTTCTATGTACACCGAAAACTGCCTAATTCTATTTTAAGACCACAACGGTCCCATTTTTAATGGTTTTGGAAAAGCTAAGACGATTTGCAAAGCACCTGAAAGTTGACGATAAAATATATCTGAAGTATTAAAGTTTGGTAAATGTGTGTGTGGCAAGGTATTACAGTATTACAAGTCGTATTACGTGTAACTTTATAATTGGTGAGGATCATATTCAATTTCTCATGTTTTATTCCCTTTTTAATTTTCTACCTTGCACAACCAAGAGTCGTCTATACATGATTTCTAACCAGTTTTGACCTTTTTGACCAACATAATCTTTCGAAAGGTTTATAGTCTAAGAAAAAAATCAATATAATATTTCCAAAAGATATTAATTGAAAGGTCCAAATATTTCTATATTAAAGAAATGAGAAGTCGATTACTTCAATAGGATTATAATCTAAGTAAATGAGCAAAACAATATTTCGAAAAGATTCTGTTACAAGGAAAAAAATCAATAGCATCTTTCCAAAGGTTGAAAAACGGATTCTGCAGGAAGATGTGGTTATTTAGTCATTAAGTATGTTTAGGAGCACACTACACTACTCGAAAAGACGCTTAAAGGGTTAAACTTTTAGTGGACACATAATTATAGCTTGAATGTTATCATATCGTGTATTTTGAAGAGACAACTTACGTTCAAAAATCAAGTTTCTGAACTAACCAGTTATTTTATAACATTCCTTTAGTGTGTAACATTATACACACACACACACACCTGATACTCTACCATTAACCCTTCAATATGGTTAGCAAATTTTGTTGCGAATTCTTGGATTTTCGAATTTTAAGAGTAATTAAGCCGTTTTTATGTATTATATGTAACTTAAAATTGATATTGATAACATAAAACAAATTTAAATCCGGTAATACTATTTTTAAATATCGATAAAAAAATCGACGCCCTAAGATACCGCTATATCGCGTCGAATAAGGAAATAGTTAATGAAAGCATTGCTAAGATAGAACAGTGCCCGATTTTGCAAAGAAACATGGATATTAATACTAAAATCTAAGTCATAAAATATAACTGCGTATTATTCTGTTGACTATTCTGGATTTGAATGGATTCGCTCTGCTCGTTTGAAGTTATGTCGAAAAGACTGCACGTTGCAAGCTGGAATTATGCTCGTAGACCCCTCAGAGGGTTAAATTTGTGTAGAAACATTTCTTAGTCGGGATCTCATTCACTGTTTCTTTTAGTAGTCTTACTCATGGTTTTTTTCCACAAAAGTCAACAAATGATTCATCTATCAGCATCTGGAGGCAAAGAATCTTTGACGTAAATCGCTTAACGTAAAAGAAATCCTTTAATGCTTTTTCTTTACGGGTGAATCATTGACACCGGAAAAAGAGTTAGCTGGAGGGGTTTACCAAAACAAAAGATCCCATTTTACTTTTGGATCTTGGAATCGTCAATAAGTGCGGTCGCAACGTTCTCCAAACTACCTACTGTCCAAAAGTACCAGAAAAATGTCTCGCTCAGCAATATATGAAAATTGCCGATTGCGAATTTGAACTTTCGCAACATTGCTTTGAAGCAAACTTTGAGTCTCAAGTTTTTCGTTCTATTGTTTCACGGTTGTTTTGATTTCAGATATTGAAAGCACTTTTTCGTTCATCAAAATCCGGTCTTGCTGATCACGATGAAATAAAAATAAGTGTATGCCGCTCGAAATTTCCGAAACTTCGGAGTTCTAACTGCAAAAACTGAAATATTTGTCAGTTGTATCTCAGGAGCATATAGTGAAACGTCTAATTGTTTCGTGGTGAGGAAGTTTGAAGAGTGTGGTGCCAGCTCAGGTGTTGACCTCGTCATCTGTCCGCGGTTCAAAATGGCGAGCTGTTGTCATCGGATCTTTCCTTCAAGGATTGATCCCGGACAGACGCCAATATCAATTTGTGTTAATCCAGTGTGACGTTACTTCAACTACCTGGTACTTTCCTCATAATAGAGACCATGGTTCAAAATTACGTGGTGTTGTCCTCGGATCTGTCCCTTAGGGGATTAATCTCGGACTTTTGTCATTAGCCCGTAGTGTTGCTCTAGTACGACGTTTAATAAAAATTACCAAATTTCCAGCTACCTCAACATAAAATCCTTTTGGAAACATTCTATTCGTATTTCTTTTTAATAGAATCCTCGGAAAAGATTCTATTTGTCAAGGTCAAAAGAGGCTAGAAGTAGAATAACTGGTTGTGTCGCGGATTAACAACCGGAGTGTGTCGAGTTCAAAATTCCACCCATACAAAGAGCGTGGAGACTGGTGAAGGTTAAATTCTCAGGGCCTCAAATGTCCCCACATTGGCGTAACGTGGAAATTTAGAGGAAGGCTTGCTAAAGACTAAATAACCACATCTATCTAAATCTATTAGTTAAAACCCTAAGAACGACTCTATTAGTCAAGTAAGTGTAAACTG
Organism: Metellina segmentata; assembly: GCA_947359465.1. Taxonomy (NCBI): domain Eukaryota; kingdom Metazoa; phylum Arthropoda; class Arachnida; order Araneae; family Tetragnathidae; genus Metellina; species Metellina segmentata. The sequence goes on from OX375872.1 coordinate 11,356,263, forward strand.
GTTAGAACACTGGTGGTGTTACACACGTAAACCCCTCAGAGGGTGCCAATTGGCTGAAAGTAATTGGAAGTGAATGTTAACTCTCCAAGTGTTTCAACAAGGTATCTAGTTCACGATCGGGTTAATTTTGCTAATGACGAAAAATCTCGTCGAGACAGTTTGGAACAGATTTTTACACCAGAGACTTGTCACTAAAGGGACCACCAAGAGGGTAGGCACGTAGATAGTTAATCAACGTTACACTGCAGCAACACGACGGGCAGTTGGCGACGGTCCGGGATCAATCCCTAAGGGAAAGATCCGAGGACAACACAACGCAATTTTCAACCACTATCAGATGACGAGGTCACTCCTGGCACACCTCAATCTACAAACACACCACGTCAACGTGAGGACATTTGAGGCCAAGACAGATTCAACGTGGCCCTTTGTACAAGATGGTCTTTGGTTGGATTCAAACTCCCAGTGCTCGGGTTGCTAATCCGTTACTCTTCCGACCGGGCTACCTCACGAAATAAGAAAAATTGGGCGCTAACATTAGCAATTTGTAAAATTTTAACTTTTCCCATGTTTAATATAGGCTAACATATGAGTACTTGAAACAAATATGCCGTTTGCTCTGCACTCTACTCCAAAAGCTCTAGTAGAGCGTTCTATTCCCAATGTGTTATAGAACGTGGAAGAGACACTCTTCCCCAAAAGTTCCCTATTTCGTTTGTGTTGCTCCCTCGCGCATTTCCTGCTTCCATGCTGAGACTTTTCCCGGCATTTTCTCAAAGTTATGTGAATATGGCATTTACAAGGTTTATTCAGACATTCCACATCAGCATTTGCGCTTCCGACTCATTGAGATGCTTACATAAAGAAGAGCGTTATTCATAGAAAAGCAAAATGAAAAGCTGATGGTATTAGTTCAAGTAATGTAGGTCAAGTCTAATTCGGGAACGTCGAAAGTTCCTGTCCAAATGTTATTAAATGACATCAGATATTAATTAACCAGCGACACAACGGGCTATTGGTGACGGGACCAAACCCGAAAGATCCGAAAATAACACCACGCAATTTTGAACCATGGTCAGAAGACTAGAGCACCTCTGAGATGGCACCCCACTCTCCAAGCTTCTACATCACTCTAACGTGAGGACGTTTGACTTCATACCACGGGTGATCCGTCGCCAATAGCCCTTAGAGTGCGACGTTAATTAAATACCTACTCTCAAGATGCTCTTTTTTGATGACGTCGAGATCAATATTGGGTCTGCTTTCTTCTAATGACGAGATATATCGTCCATCAAGTTATGGGTATATTTTTGTTAATGACAAAACTACCACCCGAAGGGCTGAAGTGTGATTTTATTTGATTCCTAGAGTGTCAGGCCGACCAACCGGCATAGTGGTTAAGGTGTTAGCCTCTAGATCGGAAGGTTCCTGGTTCGAATCCGGGTCCGGGCATGGATGTTTGTAAGCGTATGGTGTAGAGGCGGCTGGTGCACCTTAAATCTGTCGTGGCCGAAAGTCCTCACGTTGGGTTGGCGTGGAAGTTTGGAGAGTGGGGTGCCAGCTCAGGTGTTGCTTCGTCATCTGACCGTGGTTCAAAATTACGAGGTGTTGTCCTCGGATCTTTCCCTTAAAGGACTGATCCCGGACCGTCGTCAATAGCCCGTTGTGTTGCTCTAGTACGACGTTAACTAAAAATTACCATTACCATTACCTAGAGTGTCAGCTATCAAGTCCTTTGAAAATAGGGAGTGCTTTTACCACAAGAAATTTCTGATAAAAACATCCACGCATTAGAATTGTCAGAAAAGAGCATCGAAAACGGGTTTCAAAAAAGCAGTTGCGCTCCGACAATTCCTGGAAATAAAACCTTAAATGTTTCTCGAATTCCGAAGTCGCTCTCAATATTTCCGCGAAAGAATCTACAAAGGACCAAACGAAGTGAGTATTCTTTTCTAAATATAAAGTCGGGGGAGCAATTCAGTTCGGTTCAAGTATCGATTTCAACTTTTTCGTGGAAATATTTTATTGATCTGCTGGATGTCGAAAATTCTTTTTCTTCCTCTTGTTCCCCTCTGCCGGTTCACTGACTCAGCAAAAAGTTGGGTCTCTTCTCATTCAGATCGACGGCATTTTGGGTCCCTCTTTCCCCGAGATCTATCCGGAGGATGTTTATGCATTCGGGATCGCAATGGCTCTAATGTCTTTCTCCGGCAGGATATGTTGAGTAGTTTGGGTGTTATGGGAGAGCTATTAATGGACGCCGTGGCTCTGCAAAGTAGCAATTTGCTTCTCTCCGCCCCATCAGACTTGAATGCCCCGGGAAAACGAGGCATGCGGTGCTTCGGAAGATGGAATTCTTTTTCCTTTTTGCAAAGGAGCGCGAGTAAAAACGCCGACCGGAGGTGGGAGGAATATTTTGCACACATTTAACCACTTGTGGGATTCTTTTGTTTGGGTTGGTTGGATCTTAATGGTGATGAGGACCAAAACATATGACAAAAAAAGAACACATAAAAACCTGAAAATTCAACGCAGCTATTTGCGACATTACGCCATAAATGTGGGCCCGGTTAGGCCTGTCCATATGTGGTTTGTGAGCGGATTGAACCTATTAGGGGGGCAGTATCTGGTACGATGGCTAGTTAGACCAGTCGGGACAGGCATATCTGATCTTCAGGCCAGTTTAACCAATCTAGAGTTCCTTATTTGGTCTTCGGACTGGTTAAGCCTGTCTGGAGATCTTTACTGGCGAGCCGTATCTGGTATGTGGGACTGGTAGAAATATTTGGAAGGCTGTATCTGGTCTGAGGGTTCATTAACCCTCCAAGTAGCTTCGACAAGGTATCTAGAAAAAGGACCCATTTTACTAATGACGTGAGCTATCGTCATCAGGATGTTTTGAGATGACAGGATCAAGAACAGTTTTCTTCCAACGATCGCCATCGTGTTTTCATCTAATGACGAGGTCAGATGTGGTCAGTTTTGCCAATTTCGAGATACCTCATCGAGACAACCACCAATAGGATTAAGTACTTCCATATGAGGTTTGCGGGTCGGTTGAACCTATTCGAAAGGCAGTATTTGCTCTGTGAGACGGATAAAAATATCTGGTGCCAGCTGAACCTTTTCTCAACCTCCGACCAACCACATGACAAAACAGAAGAAATAAAAATCTGCTTTCGCAAATTTCAACGTATTTATTTGCGAAATAAAGCCGTATCAGTTCTGCTGCACCGATAAAAATATCTGATCTACGGGTCGGTTGGTTATGCCTGTACATATCTGATTTCCGTTCGATCTGAACCTGTTCGGAGGGCCATTATTGGTCTGTGATAAAAATACTTCCTGGGCTATATCTGGCCGATAAATCTTCTGGTGCTTGTCTCGACAAGATATCTCATCATTAGTAACAGATGATTGTAATTGGAACAAACTGGCCAGATCTCTACATCATACAAATAATTAGCAAAATCTTGTTGACGAGATACCTTATCGCCGTACGCGTACGGTTATTTGTGGATACCAATCAGACAAATTAACTACATCGATCAGTTTAAATAGTCCATCGATTCTTTCAACTTGTAAAAGGATTCTATTGGTTCTTTCCATAGATTAGAATTTTAGAAAGATCAGATTGCTTCCTTCCTTAGAATAGAATCATTTAAAAAGATTTTACTACTCTCTTCCTTGGAGTATAATTCTTTCTGAAAGGTTTTATTGCTCCTTTCCTTAAAATGGAATACCTTGAAAATAATCTATTGCAATGTTCCTTAGACTAGAATTATTTGTAAAGATTCTATTGTTGCTTTTTTTTAGAATAAAATTATTTGAAAATATTTTATTGCTCCTTTCTTATAATAGAATTCCTTGGAAAAGATTTTATTGCTTCGTTTCTTAGTATAGATTCGTTTGAAAAGATACTATTTCCACTTTCCTAAGAATAGAATTCCTTTGAAAGAATCTTTGACCACGCTGGTCAAAATAAGTTACAAGTCATGCAGGAAAGACTGAAGGTTTCTAGATGGAATTATGCGTATGAACCCCTCAGAGGGTTAAATCTCCCTTTCTGGTTTTTTCTCATGCAGGATATCGAAGTTGGAGGTTTATCTGGATACGCGTATTTCATTTCTTCATTATTTATATCCACCATTTACGACCATAGAATCTTACTGAAAGATCGTATACTTCAAGTTTTAAGGTGAATGGCTGCACACATCCATTATAGGATACGAAAAGAGCAAATTGCACTGTGGAGACCCATTTACAAAGAAATGATATAAAAATCGAAAGCGGGATCTTGGCATGACCTTTCTGAAATCGATTCAAAACTAGTTTTATGTGGGTGCTTAGGTTCCCGCTTCGTGTTATTTTTGTAGAATGCCTAAACTATCTACTATCTTAGAATTCACGACTTCTCAATTCTTGCTGGTAAGCAAACTGCTTAAAACTATTACTTTCTGGTGTTATTTAGTTTCTAAGTTCCGTTGGAAAATTTTCCTTCATTTCTTTCTAGAACTGATGGTATTTTGGTATATTTTCACTGATAAAATTTCCGAAATATTTAAGCATTCAACTTGTCGTTTTGAAATTCAGTAACGTTGTGGAATGACGTTCGTAACTTTTTATTTTAATTCGGTTTTACATTATTTTATCAGCTCTTCATTACATTTTACTAAAACAGTATGTATAATTAAGTAAATGGGTGATGAAGTAATTTTAATTCCATTTTATGTTTTATCAGCTGTTCATTATATTTTACAAAACAGTATGTAGAATTAAGTAAATGTAATGAAATCCTCTTTATAAGTAAAAAGGAATTATTTTCAAATAAATTTCTCTAATTTGTTAGTTTAAGCTGAAATGAAAATTGGGAAGTTAATAGAGTAGGAAAAAGACAATCATTTAGTGAAATATACAAAATAAACATGTAAATAGTATTTCTTTTTTACGCTGATTGCTTATTTTTAGTTACGATATTCACTGTAACCTTAGCGAAAGTATGCACTGTTTTGATATCATTTACGTTTCATTCCATCTCCAGGATGCTTTTTTAAATAACCCATTTTTACGCATTACTTAATGATAAATATAATTTAACCATAGTTTCTATTCAGCTGAGGTAAAACTGAGTTTCAATCCAGTTATGTATAAATTTAATTCCAGTTCGGTTAAGTTTAAACTGAATTTCACTTAGGTTTGGTTAAGTTTAAACTGAATTTCAGTAACGTTCGGGAAAGTTTAAACGGAATTTCAGTTCAGTTGAATCAAATTGAATTTAAAAAAAATAATAATAATTTTCTCCTCTTGTCATTGGCGTTTCTTGAAACATTCGTACTTTACACAAGGATTGTAGCTGGTATAACGAGGACTTACTTACAAAAGGACTGTAGCTCCGAGGGACACTTCGAGTTACTTGTTTCCCCAATAGTTTCAACAAAACAATCTGACTTATAGAGCGGTTCCGACGAGAAGGCAGTCGACCTTGGTTCAGTCGATTTTTGAATAGGTGTAAAAAAGTGTCAGATGAAGGTTGCCGTACGCAAAAGCATGAGTCCCAATCGCCGTAGACGTTTTCCCAGCCAATTTGTTATTAATGCTATAGCTCTCCGCACATAACGATGAACTAATAACCGCGCTAAAGAAGCCAATTGAAGAAGGAATTCGTTTGGGGTACCATCGGTTCGCTAATTTAATTAATAGTTTCGTTCTAAACCACTCGACTCAACTGCCATGTCGCAGAAAATAGACTATATAATTATGTTAGACTGAAGCTCACAAATAAGAATGTTTCACATTACCACACTTCTAACTGTTCAAACACCAATAAACAATCTGTAAGAATTTTTTGTTGCCATCGAGTCTAATTGTTATCGCAGCAATAAATTGATTCATTCGTCAGAAGGTTTTGTTTTAGTGTCTACAGGACAACAAACAATCTTATTTTTTGGTATCCTAAGAATATTTCATCATTTTCATTTCCAGTTCGTTCAGCAGAAAAAGCTGAATCATTTGTTGATAGGTTTTATTTTGGTGTCTACATGGTGACGAACAATCTTACTTTGTCGTCAATTCTAATTCTTATCGCGATAATAGCAATAAATTGATATATTTGTCGTAGGGTATTACTTTCTTGTCTACATTGCGATGAGCAATCTGAATGAGAACTTTCAATATCAATTTTATCAATTTATTAATCATCAATTTTATCAATTTAAATTTTTATCACAACAAAGTACTGAATCATTAGTTGAGTGGTTTTGGTGTCTAGATGGCGCGACAAACAATCTGAAGGAGAATCTTTCTTTGTCGTCAATTCTAATTGTTATCAAAGCAATAAATTGATTCGGGTGTCGTAGGGGTTTCTTTTAGTGTCTACATGGTGATAAATAATCTCAATATCTTTGTGGCCATCAATTCTAATTGTTATCACAGCAAAATTGTGATTCATTTGTTTTATTTTTGTTGTCAGCTCAATAAATGGGTTTGTCATAGGGTTTGCTTTCGTGTTTACATGGCGACCTATAATTTGACTAAGAAACTTTTAAGGCCATCATTTCTAATTGTCATCAAAGCAATAAATTGATTCGGGTTTTATTTTCGTGTCCATAGGGCGACGAATAATTTGTATAAGAATCTCTTATAGCCATTATTCCTAATTTTTATCACAGCAGTAAATAGATTCATTTGTCAGATTGGTGTCGAAACGGCTACAAACCATTTTCCTTCTGATCAGTACAGGAATCTTTCACGGCGATCATTATCCGACTGTTTCAACAGCAAATAATTGCATTCATTTGGCGGAGGGTATCGTTTCCGCCTTGCCCTCGAAAGCGGGACAATTGAGCCCTTCTGAAAATGAAGAAAACGAGATGTAAAATCTCTGATTAGAGCCCTCCTGCAGAATGATGCAGCATCTCGGTTTCCCCGTTCCTATGACAACAGTCGGGAGCGTTCTGGGAATGGAGGATGCGAGACCATTTCCTTGACGTCATATGCAGACAACGTGTCTAGGCCCTCGCCTTTGCAGACCCACATCAAAACCAGGCCTGTCTATCTCTCTCGGACGGAGTTCATGGTCACTTCGTGTGGATGCAAAAATTCCGCATGCGTTGGACGATGTCTCTTAACAAAGGACATTATTTTAGACTTGCTTGTGAAAAGAGGCTTATTTAGTTGTAAAAATGGATTTTATAAAGGTTGAAAAAGAATTATAGGATAATTTGTGGTAATTTATCCATTAAGTGTGTGTTGTGAGGTAAAAGCAACACTACACTACTCTGAAATTTCGTCTCAGAGGGTTAATGCTACCTTGTGTAGAACGTAGAGTGACACATCATCAGTGCCACTCACCATGCATCACTCAAACTAATATCTTAGGAAGTTCATAGGCGCCAAAAACATTTCGTTTTGAATATCTTTGGTAGCATTATGTAGTCTTCAATACATGACGAGTGACACTGTTTGTTTGTCGTATTACACAAGATCGAATTAACTCTATGAATGTCGAGATATTTCCGAGTACTGTAATGCCGTTTTTAGCTCACAAAACATTTAATGAGTCATAAACCTCATCATTATGAGACATTCACTGAATTTTTTAGCATTTAGAAAGATTTTATTGGTTCTTTCATAAAAATAGAATACTTTGGAGCGAATATATTGATCCTTTACTTTGAAAAAAATACTTTGGAACGAATATATTTGTTCTTAATTTGAATAGAATAATTTGGAAAGATTCTAGTATCACATTTTTTAGAATAGAATCCTTTATAATGATTCTATTGACCCACTGTTTCGAGGAAAATCCTTTCGAATCCCTTCGAAATCCTTTCGAAAATCCTTGTAATGGACCATTCCATAGAATATAATCTTTTGGAAATATTGGTTATTTACTTCGAACAGAATGCTTTGAAGATATTTTTTGCAAAGATTCTTTTGAGCTTTTCTTTCTAATAAAATCATTTGGAAAGATTCTATCAGCTAAAAAGGTGAAAAGGTTAGAAGTCCTGCAGAAATACTAAACTACAAGGTGGAATTATGTGTCTGAATATCTCAGAGGGTTAAAACCCTTCTAAAAGTCAAAACATCTTGGTTTGTCTAAGTATGCGAATGACTGTAGACACGAACCAACAATTTAGAATTCGTTTGATTCCACTGAACGCGTTAGGCTACAGCAATGGATGCATTTTATATCTATTCTATATCGCATCCATTCTCCACTCACAAAAATTAAAATCACTAGAAAAATATTTTATCGGAAGTACGTATTTTTTTATTATATATGTGCGTCTTTATTTTCTAAACGGATTTCTTATGATGAGAGAAATTTGTACTTTTCTTACTTCATTTTTTAATATTCACTTATACTTCGTTCTCAGTTTTTAATACAAATATGTTCTGTATCAACTTCTATGACAAGTAAATATTTGAATTTTAAGTTACTATGAAACATATCTACAATGTTTTGCGATGTAATTTAACCAACTTAATTTAACTTCAAAACCAAACACATAATTCTTATGTTATTACGATAGTTAATCAATAATGATAATATAACATATATACTATATGTATGTATGCCCCTCTCTATATAATTAGACGTAATGTGTGTGTATTTCAATCAAATTATAGGAATCCTACAATTTTTGGGCAGTTGATTTTATAGTGCAATGTTCTGTATTTTCTAACTGTCACAGGTACCAGAACGTACTTTTTGATTGAGATTAGTTACACCGTATTAAAAACTTCTAAATTAGTTTTGTACTTTTTGTTTTTGTGGTGGATACAGTTCCACACTATTTAGACGCTTAATGTAACATCCTGAACTTTCTTTTGTTCAATATTCACATACGTTTCGATTCAAATATTGCAAGAATCCAATCATTTGGGCACTTGGGGTAAAGGTTTCATATAAGGAATCTCAAGTACTATGATTCTGAGGTTAGAAAGCTAAGGAGACTTGAGAATTTAAAAAGTATTTGTACTGCAATGTGTTTTCCAAGTTTCAAAGGTTATAAAATTTCAATTTGAATTCATAAAGAGTTGTTGGGATCCCACGGAAAAGACAAAGAACTTTTACATTTGTACAAGTTAAACATTGAGATTAGTATTCGTATTTAAATTTTTCAAAAGCCTTTTTTGTCTTGATACTAGGATCTAATCTACTTATTTTAACAAGAAACCTAATTTATCAATAAGCTGCTTTGTATTTAGGTAATACTAACGTGGATTTAGATTAATTCGAAATAAAATTCGAAACTATTTTACTAGCTCTCCAATTTCATATTTTGTTCTTCTCATTAGCATCTACTTTATAAATTTATAAAACGAGAAGATCTCCTTGAGATTTGTTCATTCAAATAGAGCTAAAGAATTCCTTAAAGTAAAGAATTTTGGCCTTGAAAATCCACTGCGTCTTTAAATATTCAGAAAATGTTCTGGACTTTTTCCATTTTGTTGGGATACAATTTTTATTCCTTTTAATAAAATTTAGGTTAATAATTTTCAACTGCAATCGGCCCTCCTTTCATAATATTTGTGTACAGTGGGACGAAAATAATGATCTTCTCCTTTTTGTTCATAATTTTTAGGTTTACTGTGACTTTCATAATATAGCGACGATATGTGGTACGGCCATTTATCAAAACATTAATTTATTTTCACAGAACGTTAAGTTTCTTGATTTACAAACATACCATCCGGAATGCATGACAGCATTTAGTAACCATGGCAGGGCAGTTTTATTTCGCGTTAGCGCAGAGAGCATAAATATTTATAATGTGTCAGATTTTCGGGAAAAGGGGAGACACTATCCATTAGAGCAATCTAAATGCTGCTTATTCGGTGCTAAAAGTTAAGAGCTGTTTGGAATTCTTTACTTTTAGATGCACATCTGCATCACTTTAAATTGGAGTTTTGAAGTGACTTATAAAACGGAGTAAGGGTGCAAAAGATGTATTTGAAGGAGCTACAATTGAAGAGTTCCGTTTCAATTCCGGGACCGTGTTAGCCTAGTTAAAAGCTTAGCAACCGGAGGGTTGCGAGTTCAAATCGAATCCAAAACCGTCATGTACAAAAGAGGCTGGATTTGTAAAGATTCTTTTGGTATATATTTATATATAGTATATTAGTATATAATCCCTTGAAAAAATTTGGATTGTTTCAACCTTTAGAAAGGCTGTATTGGTCATATGCTTATAATTAAATCGTTTGGAAAGGTTCGATTGTCCCATTCTTTAAATAGAATATTTGGAAAAGATTATTGGTCCTTTCTTTAGATTAAAGTACCTTTTTTTATAGCTTCTTTCCTTGGAATAGAATTCTTTGTAAAAATTCAATTATTATTTTCTAAGAATAGGATATTTTGAAACGAATCTTGAATGAACTTTGCTTGGAATGGAATCCTTTCCTTATAACAGAATATTTTGGAAAGATTCTGTTTTCCAAAGTCAAAACTCGTTAGACGTCATGGCAGGGAGGACTGCTCTATGCAAGAATGCGTGTGAATCCCTCAGAGGGTTAAGAAGCTATTTTTTACAGTCGGTTTTAAGTTAGGCTTTTTATGAGACATCACATACTATTTACCATGATACTTTAGATAAAAGCACTTACTTCATAAGGATTAGAGGTGTTTAATTTTTAAATATACGATACCATAAGCTAATTGCGAAATGAATTAGAGCGCCATATTTAACCTTCCAAGTGGCTTCGACGAGATATCTCGTCCAGCAAGAGGAGACCAATTTTGCTTGTCATCTAGGCATTGCCGATTTTATTTTACGATGACGAGATCGAGATCTGGTTGGTTTTTTTCTAATGTCGAGATAACTGGTCCATCAAGATCTGGTCAGTCTTTTTCTAATGTCTAGATACCTCTTCGAGGCAACCTCTTTTTAAAATTTATTTTTATTATTACCTTCTTTTCACAATTAGTTAACACTGTCTATTTTGTGTTGGGTGTAGTTTGCTGAAATATCACCCTAGCGTTTTAAACCCAAAACCGATTAACCTAGATATAAAACTAAATACTGTATCGCTAGATAGCTGAGGAATCGTTAATTGAGCTGACCATGGCACAAAATTGTCCTCGAATCTTTCCCTTAGGTGTTGATCTCGTACCGTTGTCAATAGCCCGTTGTCTTGCTCCAGATTGCGGAGTTAATTAACAAACTACTTACCGTGTATTTATGTCAAGTAAGATCAGGAATGAAATCTAATGGCTCATTCAGACATAAACTTTATTTAGACACAAGAAAACATTGGATAAAAACGAATTAGGTACTCTAAAGGCGATGCTTGAAATTGGTTAAGAAGTGTTGATGATATTGGTTAAGAAGTGCTCAAATATCGTGGCTTACAAATCTTTTCATCGGTTCCATAAAGTTGATAGAACCAAGTGCATGAATGAGGTTCAACTAGCCGTCGCTTAATTTGGATTGCAGCCATAAAATGCGTCAGTTAATTGTTAAAAAACAAAACCCTCCGTATAATGCATTTATTTTTTTATCACTTGCTGTGTATTTAGGACTAAACCCTTTCTATTTCTGACACTTTTCTTTACTTTATACCTAATTATATGTTATAAAATACTATACGAAATCATAGCAACTCAATGCAGTTTGATGACTTTCTGTCTCTTCAGGACTAAACCCTTTCGTTTTCATACTTTTCTTTACTTTATACCTAATTAGATGTCAGAAAATACTATACAAAATCTCAGCAACTCAATGTTGTTTGATGACTTGATGCTTATTCAGTAATTTAAACCCTTTCCTTTCATGCTTTTTTTTTACTTTACACCTAATTAGGTATCAGCAAATACTACATAAAAACACGAGATTGAAGCTATTTTGGCAAAAAATATTGAATGTTTCCACCAACCCCCTGAAACTTAAGTGCTTACTATACTTTTTGGGGACAATTGTATTTTTTTTTTAATTTTATCACGGCAAAATTAGAGTTCTGAAACTTTTGGTTCGATTTGATTTCTGCGAGACTATGTTTCATTCTCATTTACCGTCACTCTGATGGTATAAACAAGAAGGTATATACGAGATATTTCGTCATCAGCAAAATTGGTCAACCTAGATGGACGAGATACCTTGTCGAAACCACATATAGGATTAATCGTTTTTATGGAACGTAAATTTAGGTACTAAAATATTATATTTTCCTTTCAATTCGTTGGGCGTTTTACATTCTTGATATTATACATGAGACGTTTAACATCGTTTACGATACGTTTTACATACATGAGGAACTTATTAAAAACTTAATTATTGTAAACTTTCGGGGAGTTGATTTCAATCAAAATATCAACAAAATAATTCTGTTGAGAGATAAAATTCTGCAATATGTCCCTCGGAAACAGCAATTTTAATTGCAAAGCAATATATTTTTTTACAATTGAATTTCTAAAACAAATGTGTATTATGAAAATGTCCTAGTTTTGTTTCGCAAGTTACGAACTAAACAACATGTTCTACAAGTAATGCAGAGTTTGAGGTTCCATACAATTTCACGAAACCCATCCTATTAGTCATTTACAATTATTCAAGACTCAAACTAAAATTGGTGAAAGATTCATTGTTTCTTTGAAATTATTTATAGTCCTAAAAAGTCGAAGCGTTAAACCCAAATTCTGGAAGTAATGTCACATCAACAAGAGATGTAAGAGTTATTTCCTTGCATCAATAGAAAATAATATAAAATAGTTTTGCAGCCCAATCATACAGTAACAGAGTCGTCATATGGTTGATTGTTTTGTGTTAATTGACGCAAAATCCCAAACATCAGTGTCGTCAGAAGTTGAAAGGTAAAATACAATAGTCATTCTAGAAATTATGTCATATCAGCAAGTGATACGAACTGTTAAACTAATTTTTCTTGCATTGAGAATACGTAGAAGGAAAAAACAGTTTCACAGTAGCAGAGTAGTCGGGAAGTTTGTTGGTTTGGGTTTAAGGCGCAAGATCCAAAGATCAGGGTCGTCACAACTCGAAAAGTTAAAAGCGGTCTTTCTGGAAGTAATGTCATATCAGCAAGCGTTGCAGAATGTCAAACTAACTTTCCTAGCATTAAGAATAGATAGAAGAAGAAAACAGTTTTACAATTTACCGTCATACGTAACACATTCGACCGGTGGTTCGTTTGGATTTAATGGTGCATATCCAAAGATCAGAGTCGCCAGAAGTCGAAACGTAACACATTCGACCGGTGGTTCGTTTGGATTTAATGGTGCATATCCAAAGATCAGAGTCGACAGAAGTCGAAACATTAATAAAACAGTTATTCTGTAAGTAATGTCACATCAGCAAGGTATACAGACTGTTAAACTGACTTTCATTGCATTAAGAATACCTAGAATGAGAAAACAGTTTTAGTCTCCCGTCAGAGTAACACAGTCGTCATATGGTTGTTTTGAATTTAATTGCCCCACATTCTAAGATCAATGTCGTCACAAGTCAAAAAGCTAATAAAACAGTCATAATATTCTGTAAGTAATGCCTCTTCACCAGAGGATATAAAAATATCAAACTCACTATCCTTGCATTAAATGAAGGATAAAACAGATTTATAGTTGAGGCATACAGTGACAAAAAGTTAAAAAAGTAGTCGTGCAATATTTCAGAAGTGTGGCACATCAGCAAGGGATATACACACTATCAAACTAATTTTCCTTGCATTAAGAGAGAGTTTAGCACAAAACAATTAAAGCCCAATCATCTCAAATACCAATTGTGTGTGCTGTATATACAAAGGATTCTCATTTGTGCGCTCCGATAATGTTCACTCATAGTGACTCACATACCATGGTGTTGACTCACGGAGGGTCCGAATGTTTTTATATAATTCCTATAAAATATTTTCCGTACAATGTTCAATTATATGTTTTTAGAAATGTAAAAAATCTTAAGTGTCCCTTAAAAAACCTTGTTATTTAAAACTGAATTTTTATCAGCTAACAACTTGTATTAGGATAATGGTTTAATTTTCACCTATTTTCAAGCGATTGTTCTTAACCCTCCTAGTATTTTCGACGAGATATTTCGTTTTTTAGTCTACCAGAATATGATCAATTTTGCTTATGACGAGATACATCGTCAAAACATTGCCAAATTTTTATAATAACGAGAAAAATATTTGGTCAGTTTTTTCTGTTAATGATGAGATATCTCGTCCATCAAGTTGTTTCAAGCTCAGTTTTGTTTATGACGAAATTCTTCGTCGAAACAATCACCAGAAGGATTTGTCAAGTGATTTTTCGGTACCTAAAAGTAGATTACCAAAGCTGGTTTGGCTGGTATATTTGTGATGGCTAAAGGGTAATATCTGACCAAGTCATGCTTTTTGGACAAGTAAAGGGACATACACACAGTAAAAAACGCAAAAGAGAGAAATATATCAAGGTTAGCTACAGTAATCAAACCTGCGCCAACTACCGCTCGCAATCATAGTAGTGAAATATAAGTAGACTGAGTGTTGCTACTGAGAAGAGCTTCGAAAGGAGTGGAGAATTGGTTGGCCGATTTGGTATCTTACCGCCTCGTTTGGCGATGTAACATCTTATAACAGGGTAGGTGTGGAAATCCGCATTTCTATAGAGTGACGACAAAAGTGGTGAAATCCCTAGTCTACTAATATCAGATGATCAATCAATGGACCAATCAGATGATGCGAGGTGGGGGCTTCTCTTGTCCCATGAACTAATCAAATGAGAACTGTCAGGTCCTGCCTAGCCGACGAGTGCATTCTAAGAGTCACGTTACTACTAGTTTGGATGACATAATCCGGAGCACACAAAAAGGTTACCAATGTTCACTCTACTCTTTTTCCTCTGTGCAAGCGAACATACTGAAACATGTTTGAAAACTTAATTTTAACCCCAGAATGAATTCCTCTAGGGCACTCTATATTAAATCATCAAGAAATATATTTGTTTCTTCTTCGATTTCTATATTTATCAATGTAAGGAGTTTACATGTAAATTTGTACAACTGGCCGTACAGTAGACTTCTACTGAATCTGATATTTTCGCGCGCGTAGACCATGCAATACAAATTCATCTCTGCATATCATGAACCAGGAGAGCAACATCCTTCAGGTAAACTCATTGGAACCAAAAGAAACAAGGTCAGGTGGATTTCAACAAGAATCCCAATAGACATCCTTTCTTCCCTACGCAAGAAACAACAAAGGATATTGCATCCCTCCCAAAGCAAATCTATATCCGGTCCCAATCTCAGTAGAGCATCAGTTTAAAACCTATTCCTGAAGACTAGATTTCAATCGCAAAATGAATAAATCTTGGGCGCTATTGATTTTTACAGAACAGGTAAGGACACGAGTGTACGTTGGAAAGGTGCCAAGAACGGGACAACATAAAGCTATCACATATTCCCGCTAGTCAAATGATGATTAACAGAGGCATTGTGATTCTGATAACCAGGAATTTGAAATCGGCTATGAATGAATCTTTAAATGATGCTATAAATTGTGATATCGGTAACAAACCCTTTCCCTTAGACGATGGGAAAGTGTTTACTGTGCACTCGTACAAGTGAAGATGCTTCTGGATTATTGTACTCGAATGCGTACTCATTTGTTTTTATTCTTATTTCTCATCTCCTTTTTTTATTTAATTTATTTTTTTAGATTATTAGTGTCGAGGTGCAGAAAACTTTCATTTCTCAAAATTGTTTCATTGGCGAAAAATAGTTTCTATTTGTGTTGAATGTTTACGAGGCCTAGGATGTAACCCATTTTGGGGGTTAACAAGCACAATAGCATGCAACCTTAGGTCTTCTCTGCATAACTTCTAACCAATTTTTACCATCTGAACCCATTAAATCTTTCCAGTACTTTATTCTAAGCAAATAAGCGAATGAGAATCTTTCTATACGATTCTCATCAAGGAAATGACCAACAGAATCGTACTAAAGTATTATATTCTAAGGAACGGAACAATTGAATCAAAGGGTTGAATTCAAAAGAAAATAGCAAGAGAATCTTCTCAGAATTTCCAAAGGATTTACTTCCAAGGAAAGGAGTAATCGAATATTTCTAAAAACCAATAGAATTTTCCAAAACGTTGAAAGAATTGATGGATTTCTGCAACCAATAGATGTTGTTATTGAGTCACACAATTTGCTGCTGGGTAAAAGCATTACAATACTACTCGGAAGTATCTTGACGCCCAGAGGGTTAAATACTATGCTTCTTGAGAATGTAGAATCGTTGCCATTTGCACTTGTATGCCTCTAGTGCAGCATGAAAAGGTTTCAATAAGGATAACAGAAGTTCACGCCCTTGTTATTTGTCAGACCGACTTATTAATTCTTTTTCATTGCATCAACTAAACAAAAATACGTACCGTTTTGGTCACTAATCATCTTTTCCTTGCATTAACCCTCTTGGTGGTTGTCTCTGTGAGGTTTCTCGTCATTAGCAAAACTGACCAGATCCTTGGTAGATCCATCAAAATCCAATCGTTTCTCGTCATGATAGGAAAAACAGGCCAGATCTCTCCATCATAAAAAATCCGCAATATCCTGATTGGTCCTTGCAAAATTAGTCAGATGGACGAGATATTTCGTTCAAAATCTTATCAGTCTCTTCAAGGCAAAACTGCTCTATACTCCAAGGTGGATGAAAATCAAGTAGGAAAACAGTTTTGATCAGGATTTTGGTGAATTTTCAACACGTCGATAAGGAGGGTTAAGCCCTGAGCGTAACGACACTTGTAAGTAGTGGAGTGCCCAACTTAATGACTAAATAACCACACCTTTCGAAATAATACATTGATTTTTTTCGAACTCTTTGAAGATTCTATTGGTCCTTTCCTTGAAATAGAATTCTCTGGAAAGGTTCTATTGGTCCTTTCTTAAAAAAAATAATCTTTTCGAAATATTCTATTGACTCTTTCCTTAGAATATAATAATTTGGAAATATTCTCTCTATCTTTTCCTTAGAATCGAATCTTTTGAGCAGATTTTTTTGGTCATTAAAGTAGAATCCTTTGGAAAGATTCTATTAGTCATTTCCTTAGAATAGAATTCCTTGGAAACATTCAGTTTCTTCTTTCCGTATGACAGAACCTTCTGAATTGATTATCTTGGTCATTTCCTCAAAATATAGTTCTATGTAAATATTTCATTGGTCAAGAAGATCAAAACTGGCAAGAAGTCATGGAGGAATGACTACAATTTGAAAGGAGAAATTATTCCTGCGTGTACCCCTCAGTGGGTTAAATCTCTATTAGCAAAGGGTACTCTTACTCTAAGAAAAAGTTTACTGTCCACGCAATAATGCATTTTTACTATACTAAAAATGTGAAAAGAATAGCATCAGAAGTTAACATTCTAAAAATGACAAGACAAACAAAAACTTCCAACGTAGAGAAATTTCCCCAAAGATAGAAACTCGAATCCGGCATTCGCCAATGCTCCGAGAATTACGAATTAGATATCTTGAAAAAGTCGTCATCCTTGTAGCTATAAATCAGAGATATGTTATGAAAATATTTTGCAATTTGGACACATCTTGCAACGTTTGTGCCAAAATTCAAGCTGAGCCAAAACAGTTTTTGTAGTTTCTTTTGAGGTAGATGAAAAATATGTATTTTAAATCTCTCAGCCCGTTTTCTGGGCATCTCAAAGAAAAATAAATCATTCTGTGCTCTGGAAAAATAGTCTTGGATTGTATTTTAAAAAAGCAATATTACTAACAAAACTACGATAGGAATGTTTTAAAATGTTTTTTTTTTTATAGTTAGAAATATATTTACGATCGTAAAGAATTGAAATTAATTAAATTCAGCCTAAACTCCTAAACGACAAACGTTCTTTCAAAGACTTGGTGAATTTCTTTAAATATTACAAGATTAACCCTTCGCCTTGACGAGGTATCTCGTGATTAGCAAAACTTACCAGATCCTTGGTAGACGAGATATCTCGTCCATCAAGATCTCGTCGTCTCTCGTCATCAGAAGAAAACTGACCGCATGTTGATCTCATCATTATCAAAAAATTCTCAATGTGGTGACGACGAGATATCTCGTCATTAGCAAAAGTGGTCAAATCCTGATGGACAAGATATCTCTCGTCAAAATTACTTGGTGGATTAACAAGACAAAAGCTGATAAAATAAAAATCTCTTCCAAAAAGTCAATAAAGTATCAGAAAAAGAGGCTAAAAGGGAAACCATTGATGTAAACTAAATTCAATTTCAGCATTGGCGCATAATTTCACTCCAAAGTACGTCTCAAAATGGAGTCGGCCAAGCATCTCTTATTGCGTTTAAATTAAATACTAACCAAATATCGTCACGTTTAAATTAAAGTTAATACGGTGTATTTTACGCGGGCGGACTGGTAAAAAAGCAAAGTACACAAAAGAAAACTAATTTCGATAAGTCAAGCACCGATTAAAATCAACGCGGATTGAACTTTCTCCAAAGTAAATTTAATTAAAATTGTTTGTGAAAGAAAGCGACCTTAGTTGGAAATGAAAGTATTTCTAACACTAAGAGATATTAAAGATGTGTGGCAGACAAGCGTGAAAAACAGAAACCACATGCAAATAAGTGAAAGAATCGCACGCTAGTAATTACTGAATTCTTTACATTCGAAATAGTGGAACTCTTCAAAGAAGAAAAACGCTTCAGATTAAAGGAGCTATGTATGAAAGACAGAACTGTTTGCTTTTGTTATTTATAGAATGAAAATGAGTAACTCAGGGAAAATAGGTTTAATCAAATACTCCAGTGAGATAGAAGCACAATAAAAGCGTAATTTATGTACACTATGGTTACCTCATTTCAGACATAACCCGTATTTGTTTTATTATTCGTTAAAGGATGGCATAGTATATAATTTCCATTCAGCAACTATTTCGAAGATGTAACACTTCATGAATTAGGAAATTCATCTTATTCTAATTTTTTCGTTTCATATCTGCAAAAACATACAATTCGCGACGTGGATTTCGAATGGAGAGAGAGACATGGACAAGAGTTTTAAGATGGCTGGCATACATGAAATGTAAGGGGCTGTCAATAAAAACTAAAAAGCACGGAAGAACAATAGTTGCGTTCATGCAATCTTTTGAGAAAAATGTTCACTTTAAAGCATCTTTAAAATGTATCCATGAAATTTTGTATTAAATTGTCACTACATCTTCTAGCGATAGCATTGAAACGCTTTAGAATTCTTAGATCTGAATAAAAAGTCAGTGAGAGCTAATTGAAAAGTCGGTTCAACTAAAGGGACCTTCGTGTACATGGGACTGATGCATGTTAAATCTGATGTCGTCACATTGGCATGGTGTGTATGTATGCGTTTTCTGTATAAGTTTTCTCTGCTAAGAAAACTTTGCTTCCCCTCGATACATAGCGATTTTTCTCTACTAAGGAAAATTTTCTAGGCCCTCGCTATATCGCTTCCTATTACGGTGTACTTTTAGTAACAAAATTCTTCCTGACCCTCTTTGTGTCTCGATTTTTCTCTAATAAGTAAAAATCTCTTGGCCCTCTCTATTCGATATACCAATAGCCCGTAGTGTTGCTCCAGTGCGATGTTATTTAAAATACCTACCTATCGATATATCGCGTTGTTTCTAAACAAATGTTTTCTAGTCCCTCACTCTATCGCTCCCCCTTGACAAATCGCAAATTTTTAGTCAATCGCTATATTTCTCCCCTCGATCTATCGCACATGATCTCTTTTGAGGAAATGTTTTCAGCCCCCACGTTCTATTACGATTTTTCTCTTTTAAGGAAACGTTTCTTGGCCCTCGCTATATCGCTCCCCTCTATAAGTAAAATTTTCTAGGCCCTCCTTACATAGCTGCCCTCGATCAATCGCACTTTTTCTATAATGAGAAAAAGTTTCTAGGCATATTGCC
Organism: Metellina segmentata; assembly: GCA_947359465.1. Lineage (NCBI taxonomy): Eukaryota > Metazoa > Arthropoda > Arachnida > Araneae > Tetragnathidae > Metellina > Metellina segmentata. The sequence continues at coordinate 11,376,164 of OX375872.1, forward strand.
CTTTTATTATATTTTCAAGTTCTCAAGAAGCTGGATCGATCGCATGCTACTTCTTTATTCCCGAGTCAAAAAATCATGATGAATTCATTAATAAAAAATCCCTTCAAATCTACTACGATCTAGAATCTAGTTCGAAATAAGGCCTATTACCTATTCTAGGTGATAGGCCAAGCTAACTACAGGTGACGGTGATGTTTCAGCGGCCATATAGTAGGTTTAATTTTACGTATTCCGTACGTGTCATCAGTTCGTTTGTTTTTGAAACACAGTTTGGGCACTTTGCCAATAAATATTCCCAATAATGAATTCCGAATTGATATGTGATATTTTATTGGTCAATGCCGATTGAACGCTAAACGTGGTCTTTTGGTAACCCCGATATAAATCATACGAGAGCATTTGGACAGTCGATGTAAAATTTTTGCAGTCTATCTGCTTTGTTTACCTTGGAAATCTTTCTCATAAGCGACGTTATGGCATTAGAAAACAAGCAGAGTAGCGTCACTTCCGAAATAATACAGAAAATACGTCTCCACAGAAACACTAATGGCTCTATATTTAATTATACAGGGAAAAAATTCTCATACCAGAGACGGACAATAGACCTGCCTGAAGCCAATAAAAAATTCCGTGTGGAGACAGATTGCAACTTCGGCAATTCTATCAAATACCATAACACCAATTCAATTGGGACGAAGATACTGGTGACACGATTGATCCATCTGAGAAATTGTTTTTTGATACATGCCTTGCTTCAAAGATATAAGTTATTTCTTTTCGTACACATCCATAATAAATTTCGGATTTATTTCGAATTCCTTAGACGCATATTTTTCCAGAGTTTTAATATTTTTATTTGAAATCGGCGTCTATTTCTCAACGGCTGATAGTGCTTTTAAAATACATGTTCAATAAGGTCAAAAAGATGTTCATGTTTTGAACCTTGATCAGGTTGCCAGAAGGAATAGGTTTGACTTGAAATTTTTTCATGGAGGAAGCATAAAAAATATCAAGATTTTTTTAGGTATTTTAGCATTTAAAAATCAATTTAAGATAAATTTCTTAACAAATAACTGTTATTGAAGGTCAAAACATGCGCTGTATTACATAGATTATAGTAGAAAAATAATTATAATACATCGATTCATTGTTGAGTTATGACCGTTTGAACAAAGCATTTCCTTATGCGAAAGCACAGTTCTTCAGAAATCGAGTTTAAAGTTTTGTAAAGTGTTGTACATGCTGACAGTACCTAACGAAACACTCGTGTAACCAGGAAAGTGTTCTGACACAAGATCTTGGTATTGTTTGAAATCTAAAGAGTTGAAATAGATTTGGAAATAAAAACAAATCGATACTCTGGTCAATTTTTGTGTTTTCTAGTGTATACATAAATTTTAATCAAATTATAAATTCCTATCTATCTTTTTACAAGTAACTAGCAGAATTACCATGTGTTCCTGGGGTTGAACTGGTTAAACATTGATTGAAAGTGATCCGTAAAACCATTTTTCTCTATCACAGAAAAATGCAAATACAGAAATGTAATACTAGGAAAAGTAATGAGCGGAAAATTACTTTTAAATTTCTATTTGACATTTTTATAGTTTCTGCAACTTATTTTTCTAAGTATGCTTGCTTCTTCCATACATATAATTCATTTCACATAGTATATAGTATATATATTATAGTATAAGATAACAAAGGTGATAGTGAGATGACTGTTACAGAAGTCTATTTTGAGATTTGAAGTGATTTTGAATACCCTTTAAGTTAATTTCCAGTAAAAATGACAGACTTACCCTGTATTTTTACAGTCAACGTATAACTATAAATGTTAACTTACAATTTTTCCAACAATCTCAATTGCGAACAGCAATCGCAATGATTAGATTTCGCATTGTTTATAACTCCTTCTGCACATACCAGCAGGGTTATAAGGAAATGTATATAAACGTCAGTAACACAGACGTCTGTAACAAAACTTGTTTTGCTTTATTAACACTTTTTTGCTTATGAGATCTGTGAAGCTAAATATCGAGGGGCGCTAGTGTTTTGATAATCTCTTCTGTAATTTGTCAGCTAACTCGAGTGCAGTTTCAGCATGTCGCTTATCTTAAACATGAACGCCAAACTTCGTCGAAACTGCGATAATTCAAATCGGTTCTTGACAAGTACTTTTTTAGTAGTTTGCTTATGTTTACACTGAAAACCCCTATCTCAGAATGAATCAGAAAAATTAACCCAAGACATTGTCAAAATGGCGATAGATTAAATTTGTTTTAAAAAAACGAATTATTTTTCTTCTCTCTGGTAGTTTATGTTTGCATTGAAAAACCTTCTGATATTGAATTTGTTTTGATACAATACTTTTACCTATCCAAACTGGTGACCCGGACATTAACCTCGGGTTAGAGTGAAAACTCACTAAATGACATTTTTTGGAGACACTAAGTACTAGATGAATTAAATTTTTTTTATATATCTTCCGAGTAAGGGCAAAGGGGGTTAAGACAAAATGGTTACTTCTTAGAATTTTAAATTGATTATTCACTCTTTCTCACGTATTTGTAGGAAGAAAAGGAAGTATGTCTTGATACAAATAAATGCAATTTAGATTCGTAGATTAATTTAATTTAGGTTTCAAACATAATATGTTTTTAAAATTATGATATTACACTTGACTGCTTTGGACCCACAAAAGTCAGATTGAAGCCATTTTGCCCTGACTCGAAAGATAAATAATCTGTATTATTTTTCTTCTCTCTTGTAATTTATTTTTACACTGAACAGGAACAGTTTCTGATATCGAATGTGTTTGTCATTATACTTTTACCTATCAAGAGTGATGACCCGGACGTTATCGTCAGGTTGGAGTAAGAACTCATTAAATGACATTTTTCGGAGACACTAAATACGTGTTTTCATTCATAAATACATTGGCATATTTCAATGTAAGAATTCATTAACAAAAAGAATAGGATGGACGAGATACAAGACGTCAACACAACTTAAACAACTGTATTTTAAAATTTCTGTTTTATCAGTTAAGTTCAGTTAATGAGTTTCTACTTCCAGCCTTGTTCTTGATTCGTATAGTGACATGAACGTGTATTTATCTCTAGTACCATAAAAGTCGAACGTTTTGAGATGTAGTTTAACATAATTGGTTTCTTTTCAGGTTTTGATCTGCAAGCGACTACCAGACTGCCCCCATGTCCACCTCCATTGGTCATCCCCCGCGTCTACGATACAAGGTGAAGCATATCCTCAGCTCAACCATGCTCTGTTGTGGAAGAAAGAAAGTACGTACATCATCTACTATTTACAACCAACTAAAGCTTTGTTGTATTGACAGTGTCCGAAAAAGGTTTGGTAGAGTGTTGCAAATCCAACCAAAGACCGTCGTGTTCGTTGGTGCGCGTGAAGTCTGTCAGAGCCTCAAATGACGTTGGGTGCAAGTTGCAACAGTTTGGTACAAGCATCCTAGCCAAAGTAATCGAGCGTTAAAAACTCAAATGTTACTCTTTCGAGAGCCGAAACCACACTTTAAAAATACCTAGGCTGTTTCTATTGCGGTGTTTTTGGTTAACCACGTCACAGATGCTCTATAGCACCACCATCAAGAGAGTAAAATTTGTTCAAATGCATTCAACGGTTAATCGAATAGAAATTTTAGTCAAAATTAGAACATTTCAGAAATTAAGAAAAGGCATACATAACCCTACCCTCCCTTTAAGTCACACACATATCAAGTACGTATAAAAATTTCATAAAAAGGCTCCAAGTTTTTTGTATTGTGTGCCCCCCCCCCTAAAAGGATTAAATAAACTTTTTTCGTTTCGTATAGTTAACGTGTGCATTTTTCAATGTAACAAGTCGGAAAAACCGAATGAAGTTTATTTAAAATTTAGTTTTCCTCTTTCGACTATTGTTTCAAAATGTGTATTTATTTATTTTTATTTTTTGAATTTTTAAAAAACTACTTACTTTTGTTCGCTCATTTGTATGTCTAACAATAAAACATGTAATATAGTGCTCTCTCCCGGTGAAAAATTGGAGAAATATTTTTCCACTTTGATTAATCCCTTAAACCTTTTATCGGTCCTTTTTCCAGTTTTTATGAATTTGCTAAGTCTGCAAACTTTTAAGACATCCTTTAGTTGGGTCTGTCTACATAACGAAGAATCAAGAGTTTTCAAATCAATTTGCTAAATAAAATTTTTTATCCTGAAACAGTTTTTTGATAAGATTTTTGATTGAGGGAGTTTTGAGAAGTAATTTCAACTGAATTAATTCGCATACATTCCAGACAGTATAAAACTCTTTTTTTTCTTACTTTCAAAGACCTTCTTATACAAGAGGGCCTAGTGCACTTCAATGTCCTCATGTTAGTGTGGTACGTAAATGTGGAGAGACTCATGTGTTACCATGGTTTAAAACTACAAGGTGATGTACTCATATCTTTCCATACGGGATTGATCTTGCACCATCGCCAATAGCTCGTTGTGTTGCTCCAATGCTACGTTTATTTAACTTCTTACCCACCTTTCGACTTTCAGCTGCGGGAGATTTTTATTTCACGAATTTCTTTTCTACAAATATATCCACTGTTAGAATTGCGACATTAATACAGAGCGGTGATTGATAGGACAACAATAAGGATGGGTAATATACCATAGACAGACGGGAAGCAATTTTTACCCCAGAGGTTGTGCCTTCGTTGTCCTCTGTCTATGAAACACTCTTGCATACTCTTGTCTAAACAATCTGTAAGTAAAAAACTACTGATAGAAGACCCTTGAATTATCAGGTAAATCCTGCTTTTCTGAAAACAGCATGCCCCAAATTTTTCCGGATATTTTCCCAAATTTTTCCAAATTAAAACCGGATGTTATATAAAACGGTCTAGCAGGCTTTCTTTTCTGTATGAAATTATCCTGTACTCAAATTCCCATGAATGTTAAATAATTGCCCTTCACATTAAATCACATATTCATATCAAACGGTCCGTTTCACTAAAAATCCCTTGCTTACTAAAACATCACACATGACATTGAAATTCAATTCATATAAAAAGGTGCTGTATACCCAGAATCCTTTGCGTAGTAAAACATTACATTGAAATCCCATATTAATATGAAACGATCCTTTTTACTCAGAATCCCATGCATACTAAAACCTTAAACTATCAGGCCAAACCTGCTTTTCTGAAAACGCACTTAAGATTGAAATCCAATCTCTACTATTATAAAAAAGGAAGTGTTTGTGTGTGTGTCTCTGTGTGTTTTCAAACGATCTATACTACTTACAGTCCTGATATTTGACATAGTCCTAATTTTATGTGAATTTTGTACGAAGCCCGAATTTTAAAATTTAATCTAGAACATTTTTGAATTACATTATTGGCATATATTTATTATTTGTTTTCCTTATAATGGCAAAAATGAGAAGAGATCACAGATACTAAATTTATTTTATTCAATTCCTTCGCGTAGTAAAACATTGCTCATTGCATTGAAATCATATATTCATATGAAACGGTCCCCCTCCCATGTTCGTTTTTAAAACCGGATTTTAAATCTTGTTTATTCAAATCATCGTGTTGATGCTGGTGTGTCTGAAAGGTTCACACATAATTCCGCTTTGCAACCTGCATATCTTCTAACCAGCTTTCACCTTCTTGACTGAAGAATTTTTCTTAAGGATTGTATTGTAAGGAAAGGAGTAGTAAAATCTTCCAAAAAAAGGACTTTTCAAAGAATTTTTTGCTAAGGAACAAAACAATACAATGTTTCTAAAGCTTAAAAATATCCATGGATTCTTTCAAACGAGATGTAGTTATTTAGACATTGTTTTGTACGCGTAGTGCAACGATTCACAACAAAAGCAAAGAAATCTCAAAATCCCCATTTTCATTGATCTTAACTGTATTTGTATTTATCTTATCAGTATGTGTATCCTCGTCAGACCGCAAAGCGATAAACCACAAAACCAACACCCTAGCTAATTTGAAACACAAAACACCTCAAAAACACCTTCTATTTATCACGTAGTCAACAGTTCACAACTTTCAACAGTTATCTGAGGATCCTACAATCTTATTAAAAATAAAATTATTTTTATGCTCAACCAACCATAAAGCAACAAATCACAAAACTAACATCCCAGCTTGTTTGAAACTCAAAATACCACAAAACCACCTTTTATAAATCACGTAATCTAACAGCTCACGCGAAAGCAAAGTAATCTGAGAATCCTATTTTTGTTAATTAAAAAATTATTTGCATCCATAAACGAGAAACCAAAAACCAACACCCTATCTAGTTTGAAACGTAAAATATCTCGAAACGAACTTTTAATTCTTATGTAATCTAACAGTTCACACCGAAAGAAGAGGAATATGAGATTCCCCATTTTTATCAATCCTAGCAGTATTTGTAACTAAAAAAACACAAAATATCTCCAAACGAACTTTTATTTATTATGTAAGTTAACAATCCACACCGAAAGAAAAGGAATCTGAGAATCCTCATTTTCATCAATCCTTGCAGTATTTGTATGTAAACACAAAATATCTCGAAACGAGCTTTTATTTCTCACGTAATCTAACAGTCCACAACGCAAGTAGAGGAATCTGTGAATCCCATTTTTATTAATCGCAACAGTATTCACATGCTCAACTAACAAAACATGCCCTCCCAGGGCTGTAAATCCCGATTAATTATTACACGTGCCCCGTGTTGTGTTGGGACAATGCATTAGCATATTTGATTTCGCAGAAGTCGCATGTTCCAGATAAGCACGAAGGCTTGCAGCTAATCTACTTGATGAACGAGAGTGGAAGGAGTGTGAAAAGCCGTCAAATCACGCAATGCCACCGGTCCCTTGACAGTTATGAGCTTGGATCCAAAAACTGAAACGCTAATTCTGCTGTCAGAACTTGCAACACGCATTTTTCAATGACTTCAGGCTCCGTATCTACTGTTGGTTTGGCTGGTAGTTTTGATGGCGTAAGGCCAAGTAATGCATTTGGTCAAGTAAAAAATTAGACATACAAACAAGAAGAGTTTTTACAGATGTAGATATAATATATCAGGGGAAAACTTATGGGCTTCTAGAGAAGTAGGAAAACCCACTGACATTTTATTGATCAACGACAGTTCCTTAATGGTTGGTTTTTTTTTAAATTTTGTAATAGCCATATTTGGCCAAGCTGCGCTAAACCCAAAACAACATCATTGATGGACATACACAGATGGAACGGCCGACATAGGAGAGAAATACACCCATGATAAGTTAGAGGAACCGAATATGATCCGCTTGCAATTCACAGCCATAAAGATAGGTAGGTGCATAATTAACGTCACACTGGATCAAGAAAACGGGCTATTGGCGACACGGTCCGGGATCAATCCGAAAGATTCGAGGACAACGCATCGTCATTTGGAGCCACAGTCATATGGCGAGGTCAACACCTTAGATGGCAGCCCAATGTCCAAACTTCATCACCACGCCAACGTGAGGACATATAACGCCACGACAAAGCGAACGATTATCAGCCCCACGTACACGGCAGTCTTGTTGAATCGAGTTTCAAACGTCTATTGCTAATCCAAGAATAATTGCATAAGACAACCATTCATTTAGTCAGCTTCTGATTGGTCAGTGCGATATAGTAGTAGACTGGTGATTTCACCGTTTTTTCACCACTCTATGGAAATACGCATTTACACATCTCCACTGGTTTTAGATGTTGCACTGTCAACGGAGGCGAGAAGATGCCAAATCGGCCAACCAATCAATGTTTCACAGAGCAGTCACATGACTACGAGTCGACATTTTGTTACATTTTTTTGAAGCTCCTGTCAATAGCAACACCACATTTGCGTATATATCCCGTCTGTAAGCCAACTACAGTTTATTAGGTTAGCTAGTACACTGGAGAGAGAGCAACGCAATGAGCTATTGTAACTACTGTAGGAAAAGGTTTTTGAATATTAGTGTGGGGGTTATGAGAGCGGATTTTTTTTTGTGTAAACAAACTAGACTGAAAGTAAAGACTTTACTTCCACTATTCAAATGCCCTCGCATGATCTATATCGGGGTTACTTTTAAATGTAGTTAAGACCCGTTTGGCGTTTGATCTAATTGTCACTGAGCAATCAACTTTCTTTATCAATTCGGAATTCATTATTTGGAATTTCTATTGGCGACGTCCTGACATCGTATTCGAAAAACAAGCCAAGTGAAGTCTTGAATACGTACTGGAACTGCACTACACATCCAACAGCCTACTTGTTTAGCCTTTTATGTCCAAGGAGCTATTTACCAGAATGATAACACCAGAATGATTTCTTACCAGACTGCATGGTTTGAAACATTTTCTTGGCCAGAGAGCATTTCCATTGAGCATGTTTAGGATATGCTATACATAAACTTCTTTCTGTACACCCGGAATACGAGTCCATCCTGGAATACATCTTCTTTAGGTGTGTACTGATTCACGAATCCGAGGTACCCTAGTGATCTATTATTTTTCTAATGCCTCTGGTAAACAGGGGGTCGAGACCCCAGGATGTCTAAGCTATTTTCTTTACTTTCTCTTCGCCATCCTTTCTTTTCACAACTACTTGACATTGTCTTGTGTCAGGCGCCAGCTTGGCCAAATATGGTCTGTGGACCATAAAATCCAAAACCGATCAATAACCCGGAATATGAAGGATATGAACAGCAAAATGCTTAGCATTACTTGGCACAGTATAGCATAAGGACTCTTTTTGACTTCAAGCCACGCAATATATAGATTCGCAGTCAGAGGGTCTTTACAGTTCATTAATTTAGGATTTTTCTAATGAGTCCTCTCGATTTGCTAGTATGATCATTTCTGTATCTCTTCTGTAAATCACACATGCTAAGTTTCTTTCAATCTAATACGGTCTTTGGCGTGTTAAGATTTTTTTGTCACTTTAAAAAAAGCCACATTCTACAATAAAGTATAATCTTTACGATTGTAAAAATGTTAACGCATCCAAGATCTATAGTTTAATGTGTGACTGAATTTTTCACAACTATTTTCAGTGCAAAGGAGGCTATTTTTTAATCTCTATAAAATGTACTCTACCTGTTCAGATAGAAATTCTTTTATACTTCTGGTAAGTCCTATCTATCGTTTAACTCTCTGAAGGGTTCACATGTATAATTTCACATCGTAACCTGTAGTCTCATCATGGCTTCTAACCACTTTTGATCTTCGTGACCAATAGAATCTTTCCAAAGTATTCCAAGAAAAGCAGCAATATTCTAAGAAGAATTGAAATCATATAATTTTTCTAAAAGTTAAAAGGAATCTGTTTCGTGTGGTATGGGCTAATTCTCGTATATCTCAGGTGGTTAACCCTCCAGGTAGTTTCTCTTACTGCCATGTAGTGCCTCTTGTTCAAAAACCTGTTCCAAACTGTCAAATTTGTTTTTCCCATCTTCATTCCCTTGAACTTATAGGACAGTTTTTTCTCGATCTTTGTAAAATGGACGAGATATCTCGTCGAAACTCTTGGGGTTCGTAGTAAATACGAGAATGACTGTTTATGGAAAGGTGGAACTAAATTCCTGAATTGTTAAAGTTAAAATGGAAAGGTTTAATAAAGATTCGTCAGTAAATCTTTGATATAAAATTTTTTAGCAACGCTTTTGAATCGTGTTTTGTAGCGAACTGTAGTAAACAAAGGCAACACCGCTTTAATAGGATTATGGCAACCTCAAGAACTCAAGAATTTCCATTTCCTAATATTTTGGAATGTTATTTTTTTTAAATTTTATTGTCCTTTGGTCCTCTTGAATTTGTATCCCAATTCTTTAACTTTCCTGTAAATTTGAAGAATTAAAATTTTCAGTTTTTATTTTTAACACTGCACAGTGCAGTCGCATAAGGTTGAATCGTTTCTAGCTTCTTTTGGAATATCATTACATTTTCTAAATAATTGTCTGATCTTACCATGCTTTCTGTATTTAGTGTTGTAGATAAAAGTCTCTGTCGTGAAGTTTGAAGTTTATTTTTTCGGGTCGTATAAGACAACTTTAGCTCGCTTCCATCTCATAGCAGGCAAACCAAATTCAATTTCCATTTCGCTGTGTATTTGTTTAAAAATTCGTGGGAGGGAAAATATATTTGTTTCAATAAATATTTAGAAACTGTTAGATATTTAGAAAGAGGGGAGTTTCACGTAGTCATAAAACTTCAGTAATAATCAGTTGTGTGGATTTTTTGGTATGTATTTTATACAAGGACTCTCTTAGTAGGAACGGTTTTGCATAGTTTTTTATGTGCTTTTGCAACGAGTTGCTGTTGGGCATAGGCGACCCCGCTTTACTAGGATTATGGCCTACCTCGTGATTAATTTAATCTTTTATTAATTAATGTAAATCCTTACCTTTTTTATTTTACCATGCCTAAATAACTCTAGTTTGCTATGAGTAATTTTTTGCAACATTCATATTATGTAGCCTGGTTCCATTAGATTTAAAACTAATGAATTACTTAACTTGGACAAACTTCTATAACACTATTTCAGAAAGAGTAAAGTTTTTTTTTTTATCAAAGTAAAAAATTATCAAGTAGTAACAAGAATAATCAGTTTCGTGGATTTTTATACTTTTAAAATTATTTTCGTTAATTTTTTTTATTTTTTATTTTTCGCTAAGCCTGAAATGGTGCTTTTTTTCTAAGATATTCTTCCTCAGCAAACATAAAAAGCTCGCGAAAATGGTAGCCACAAAAAAAGTCTTTATATCAAAGCCATACCATTTTTTCTATTTTTTAAAGTTATTTTTGTAAATTTTTGTTAATTATAAGCCTGAAACGGTGTTTTATCTAAGAAATTCGTTCCTGAAGACATAAAAAGCACGATAAAACAACGCGTTAAAAGTGCTGCCACAGTAAAGTCTTTATATCAAACCTTAGCCTTCGATAAGGAAACAAGGATCCATTCACACATCCTGCGTATTTAAGCGAATCCATCCCCAGAGCCTGCAAGGAGTGGTCATCACCGGAGTGTCCGCAATAAAAGTCCCATTCCTCTTGCGAACCCACCCGATCCAATCTGTGCATTTCGCAGAAACTCACTATCGACGTCAATTGACCGAAGTGGACAATGGGGAGTGGCTAAATTGGACATGCTAAATCCCACTTGCTGATTAAATTTAAAATGTATTCGACTCGAAGGGGGTGGTCAGGAAGTCTTGCAAATAATTGGCAACTCATATATAGTTTACTAGGGGGTGGGTTTCAAGATAGAAAAATAACTACCTAGTCTATCTCTACCTCGAGATCTGCCCCGGTCCAAGAGTGGGTGATGGTGGTTGCTATAGAAACAGGCCTCGTTCAATTCGAATAGGGGTGACTGGTGGGTGTCTTGATTTAATTATATTTTTGGCGCATGTTAGCTGTGCATATAGGGGTAGTTTACTTGCGTGAGAGGAATTTTGGATGCAAACAAACAAACCAGACAGTCTACGAAGATTTTACTTCTCCTGGCAAAGTGCATCGGGGTTACCTTTAAATGCAGTTTATCGCCATTTTGGCAGAGTTTGGCGTTTTATCTAATTGGTGTTGCCCAGTTAATTATCATGGAATTTTGTATTTCGGAATTCAATAAGAACAATTTGGAATTTTGATTGGCGAAATGTTGAAATCGCATTAAAAAAATTGGGCTGCCCCAAACGGCGACAAAATTGACAGTTGTTTAGCGAAGACAAGCCAGGTGTAGGTGACAAACATGACAATCCCCGGTCAAGAATACCTACACAGATACCGTATTGGATTGGCAAGATCAGCTAGCTTCCCCGTTCCGAAGTGGATGCAATGACTGGAGGACCCACAAGGATTGCGCTAAGCTTCTTGACAATAGAATTGCAAATGATAGTATTGTTAAGCCATATTTTTCAATTCCGAACTCAATATAGGTCGCGGTAGCCCGGTAAAAAGAGTAACGAACTAACAACCGGAGGGTTGCGAGTTTGAATCCAACCAAAGACCGTCCTTACAAAGGGGTCTGGTACACGTTAAATCTGTTGGGCCTCAAATATCCTCACTTTAGCGTGGTTTGAAAGATTGGAGAGTGGGGTTTCAACTCAGGTGTGGCCTCGTTATCTGATTGTGGTTCAAAATTACGTGGTTTTGTCCTTGGAACTTCCCTTTGGATTTGACACAGGATCGTCGCGCATAGCCCGTTGTGTTGCTACAGTGCGACGTTAATTAAAATACCTACCTACCTACTGAATTATATTGGGCTGCTCGTCAATTGATGGTGGATGTAGGATGCAAAAAATATTCGAAAAATAAGCCAACTGGGGTCACCTTCCGAATACTTCAGGAAACACGTATCGCCAACAGAAACACTACCCTTATCTAAATAGTAAAATATATTTAACTTGTATGTGTGTGTGTGTGTCAGAAATGCCTCGCACAGATCTCGGCAACAAGGGAAAATTGAAAACGGGTTTCCAATTGGTAGTACGACAATGTGACAAACTTGAGTTCATTTCTCCCTGTGGTAAATGTGATACTGTCTGTTTCTTTGGTACCAGATAGGCGCACACTTTTGGGTACAATGTCAAAGTAGACAGACAGTAGGTCTGCTTTTTATTATATGCAACTCCGCCTGTTTATCTCTCCCAGGGAGTGTGGGTCGTCTGGTGACCCATCTAATTGAAATGCTTAAACCTAGGTGAATATACAGGGTGTTTCACTGAACCGTTTCAGAACTTCTAAGAGGGGTAGGGTACATCCTGACGAACCAAAATCATATCCCAATGGGCAGTCAGAAATGCTTTCCTGACGCGGTAGATGGCGTTGTGCGAAAATCCCGAGTTTTCGTGTAGGGAATCTTCATTTCGCACAAGAACGCCAAGTTAGTAGGATGGATGATTACACGATCGAAGAGTTAGCCGATATGCATTTGGCGTACGGGGCTGCAAATTGTAGTGGGCCATCCGCACAGCGTTTGTACGCGGAACGATATCCGACGAGGCGTATCCCCAGTCATAATTTCTTCGCAAGACTGCACCAGAGGTTAGCTGAGACAGGTTCATTAGAAAGAGCTGACAGGGACAGGGTAAGAACAGCACGGACTGCAGACGTCGAACAAAATGTGCTGCAGCATGTACAGGGGAATCCAAGAACGAGTACACGAAGTGTAGCAAAGCAGTCGGGGTTTCCCATTGCAGCGTCTGGAGGATTCTCCGAGAAGAAGACATGCATCCGTTTCACGTGCAGCGTGTCCAGACACAGCAACCGGAGAATTATGCACCTCGTATTGCTTTCGCACAGTGGTACCTTGGAAAATGTGCTACAAATCCCCTTTTTCCTGCTGAAGTGTTGTTTTCCGATGAGGCATCCTTCACAAGGGAAGGAATTTTCAACACGCATAACGACCATATCTGGGCGGTCGAGAACCCGCATGCAATACGACGTCGTGCATCACAGATTCGATTTTCGGTCAATGTATGGGCCGGTATTATGGGAGATCACCTCATCGGACCTTACCTGTTACCGTCTCTTCTAACCGGACCTAACTACTTGCTCTTTCTGCAGCAAGTATTGCCACAACTTTTGAGAGATGAACAGATTTCTGCATCGACGCAACAGACAATGTGGTTCCAACACGATGGAGCCCCTGCCCATTATAGCGGATATGTTCGTAACTACCTGGATGTCACATTTGGCCAGCATTGGATCGGACGTGGTGGTCCCGTGCGTTGGCCTGCTCGGTCACCCGACCTATCATGTCTTGATTTTTATTTCTGGGGTCATCTGAAATCGCTAGTTTATGACACCCCTGTTGACAATGTTGAGGAGCTGGTTGCAAGAATTGCAGTAGCTGCCGGAGAAATTCGAGATATGCCTGGAGTATTCCAGAATGTTCGGATGTCCATGCGTCGGAGATATGAGGCGTGCATTGTATCCCGTGGAAGAAACTTCAAACACTTACTTTTTGTGTACCTTTTGCTGTATCCATGTACCTTTTGCTTCTTTCATGTATTATTAAAACGATTTCTCACTTACGGTCTCTTTTCTTTACGGTGCTTCTGTGTACAACACCGCTTCAGGAAAGCATTTCCGACCCCACATTGCTATATGATTTCGAGTTGTCAGGATGTACCCTACCCCTCTTAGAAGTTCTGAAACGGTTCACTGAAACACCCTGTATATAAACTAAGGTATATTCTCTAACTTTACATTTTAGTTTATATCTAGTTCTTTAAATGGATCGTGATATATACTGGGTCTTAAAAGTTTTATTTTTGCTACATGAAAAATTCCTTTACATACACGTAAGGGAATACATCCCTAATTTTTTCAAAACTATCTCTCAGTATAGCGCCTTACGTTAGCGTGGAGTGGACGTTTGGAGAGTGGAGTACCAGTTCAGGTGTGAACTCGTTTTCTGACCGTAGTTCAAAATGACGTGGTGTTGTTTTCGAATCTTTTCCTCGGGATTGATCCCGAACGATCGCCAATAGCCTGTTGTAATTCTCCATTGAGACGTTAAGTAAAATACCAAAAACTTAGAATAATACCTTTCAAAAAGTCAAGAGGGCGCTTTTTCTACGGATCAAAACTTTTTTGACAAGTAGAAAAAAGTTGCCTGTTGACTCGAAGAAAAAGTTGCCTTTTGACTAGAACAAACCGTCTACGCAGAAGCATGGATCACTGGGCCCTGAAAAGAAACACTAAGACTCCACTTTCACTGATTCTGCACACGTGGGAAACAGGCAGTCAAAAAAGGTACTACCACTTTGAATGGGAGAAAAAAAAATCCAGAAGTAAAATGTAGCAAAGAGAAAATCGACAATGCGAATACAAAAAAACAATCCAAACTTCTGGTCAAACCTCATTGAGACGAACTCGCTTAATGTAAACTAAATTTCAATCCCACTCAAAATGTATATGTTAACCCATTCATTTAAGAAAAATTCGGGTTAAACTAATCTGCGGTTAAAAGACGAACACATTTTTGAAACTTAAGGGCAAACGGATTCTTTTGAACTGTGTTATCAGAAATATTATTCCAAAACTGGTACAAGATTTATTGGTGGGAAAAAGTGAAAGAGAAAGAAAATAAATAAATGTTTCCGATGAATATATACGAAGGAATAAGAGTGCCTTCTTTAAAAGAAGCCACTTTGTTAGGCAGTGAAAATTCAATTGCTCGAGTAAACAACGTTGACCACATCAAAGGTTTTCTTAAAGAATGTCACGAGAAAAACAAAACAAAAAAATCGATAACAGAGCTATTTCAAGACAAAAATTGCGTAATTAGGAAATATCTGTATAATCAAGAATTGTTTGTGCTATCAAGAATCATCTGCATAATCAAGTATCACCCATATATATAATCTTTGTGATGAAGAATTCTTTTTGTCTGTGAACCAAGAAATGAACAGAAAGAAATGTAAATACATCAATATTTTATTTTTTATTATTAAAATAATGTTTTTTCCGAATTCCAATAACACAAACTACGGTTAATAGGAATTTTTTTACGGTCCCGTAAAATTCCTTTAATGAGGTTTGACTGTAGATCAAATTAAATAAAAACTCAGAAAATCAAATCTACATTTCCATAAAAAAATATTGTTGAGTTAAAAAAAGTTTTATTACCATGAATATTGCCTATACACAAGGTGTGAAAAAAAAGGGAAGGGAAGAGAGGAGAGTAGGAATTGCGTGCTTGGGGGTTGCTCCTGGGATCATGACCCTCATATTTGTCACTAAACTACATGGAAAAATAATATAGATGGTTTTCCTCGTAAAATGGGTCATTTTGGCTCGTAGTAAAAGGGTACTTTTGATTCGTAGAAAAAATGACACTTTTGATTCGTAGAAAAAATGACACTTTTGATTCGTCGGAAAGAAAGAAGACTTGATTGGTAGGAAAAAGGAGACTTGTGTAGACTTGTACAAAAATAAGGAACTTTTAACTGGAAGAAAAATTTTCAGACGCAAGGAACGTTTCTCTACTCGACTCTGTTAGGACGACGAATCCACTTCACGGTCATTCAACCTCGCTCATCATCATGCCAATTTCTGAGCAGACTAATATTTTTATGCTCCCTATAAAATATATCGCTTCTACTACTTTAAGTTGGCAGCGCCTTCGAACCGGGCGTTAGCAGAAAATGGTTTATTCCTCGACTGCGAGACAGAGATGCCAATTGGAAGCGAATGACCCGAGCAGTCGGGAATGTCATGAAAAAGAGAAAGATTGATTAGCCAAATTACTTCCTTAATGCCTTCGCGGAGAGGTTATTGATAAAATAACTGTTGAATGTTTTAAACTGTTACAGTACTTGACCCCAGATTTATCGGCTGTAGCTCATCCTTAGCACGGGGTATAGCAATTCAAAATTGTCAGGAAAGTAAGAAAGAACGAGAAGCTGATCTACTCCATTATTGCTTTTAAGTAGAGTTTATTGATAACACAGCTGTTGAATGTTTAAACTGTTATAATACTTGATCCCAGATTTATTGGCTGTAGCTCATCTTTAGCACGGGTGCATAGCAATTCAAAATTTTCAGGAAATTGAGAGAAAACGAGAAGCTGATCTACTCCATTGTTGCTTTTAAGGAGCGTTCATTGATAAAATACAACTATTGAATGTTTAAACTGTTACATACGTGATACCAGATCTATTGGGGTTCGAGCTCATCTTTAGCACGGTACATAGTAATTCTAAAATTTCAGGAAAGAGAGAAATGTCGGTAATACGATCTACTTCAATACTGCTTTTGAAGAGAGTTTATTGGTAACTCCACAACTGCTGAATATCTAGATCTAACATCAAACATTTGACCTGCTATGTTGAATGAGAAATCATTTTTGGATATTCATTTAACAAGTATAGAAAAACACTTACCAATTTCATATTTGGGATTTCAAGACACAATTTAAGTTTTGGACTTGGTGTGGATGATCTGACCATATATCCAGAAATCAAATGATATGATCTCTACAGAGGTAATAGCCATAGCAATACTTGATTATTTGCCTGTTCCTTGATAGCAACACTTTATTAGTACTTGATAGCAATATTTTATTCCTTGAAAGTAATACTTTATTTACTTGATAGCAATACTTTATTCATTGACCTTGATAGCAATACTTTGTTAGTTGACTTTTCTTTTATAGCAATACTTTATGCCTTGACTATTCCTTGATAGCAATACATTATTCTATTGGTCCGCCGTGGCTAGTGGGTATGTTTACTGCGGTCGCAAGTTATTAGTAGTAGGCGGAGCAAGCTAGATTCTAGATTTCTCCCTTGCTGGGCATTCCTCTCTTCTGTGCTACTAAAACATTCCCTTGTATGTACTTTATGATGTTTCGAGTTTGGATAAATGATTATTTCGCTATAAAAAGCAATCAACCATTTAGGAAGCACTTTCCATCTGCTCCACTAGCAAGTAATTTTTGACACAAATCTGTAAATTTCTCCAACCCTTCTTCTTGCTGTCTTCGGAAGACTTGCTTCAGTGAATTTCTTCGCGGATGTAGACGGATCCCTCAAAATGTCCATCTTCTCAGCATTTCCAGCATTAACCCTCCAAGTGAATGTCCTGGTCTATGAGGTACATCGTCATTTCCAAAATTGGTCAGATCTTGATGGACGAGGTATCTCATAGTTAGAAAAAACTGACCAGATCTTGATCTCGTCATCGTCAAAAAATTGGCTACATATTGAATGAAGATATGTCTCGTTATTTTCAAAATTGTTGAGACTCTGATGGACGTGATATCTCGAAACCACTTGTAAGACAGTAGTAGCCTCTCTCGGATCTTATACTGAAGTGAATCAGTGGACCACTGAGCTAACAACCGGAGCAGATTCTTCAATTTCTCCCTAGGTGTATTTCTCTCTTCTGAATCATTAAAAGTTTCATTGTGTGTGACATCATTGTATGCCACTTGACGTTTACCACTTATTGCCACATTATTGCCACTTGACGTTTCTTGTTTTGTTCTTGGCTCCAGTTTGGCCAAATACGGTCCTTTCGCCATAAAAACCAATGCAACCAATCTTGTTAAGCTGACAATTGGAATATTTTTTTTAATTTTCCGATTTGTCAACTGAATCATATTAGGACAATCCGGTCATTTATAAAGTAATTTCCTGTGACGGCATTTAATGTAATTTTATAAAATTTTGTTGCTATTCAGGAGTTTTTCAAAATTTCCTATCAGGTTTCAACGTTAATAAGAGCCAATTTCTCTTATAAATTGGCTTTTTTCTGTTCTCTTTCGCAGATTTCTTCCTCTTAATGTGATTAGAAATGTGCCATGCATGCTTCAAACTGGTGGTTGTTTCGATGAAGTATCTCGTCATTAGCAAAACTGACCAGATTTTGATAGATGCGATATCTCGTCACAAGAAGAAAACTGATATATTATGATCTCGTTATCGTAAAATAATCTGCAATATCTTGATGACGAGATATCTCATAATTATTAGCAAAATCGTTCAGATCTTGATGGATGATATTTCTCGTCACAATCCCTTAGAGGATTATCCGGGCTATAACACGACAGATTTATATTTTAATTCGCGACGAGTAAACAAGTATTTAATTAAGCCGACTGAAGAAAATTGACAACTTATCCTTTAGGTAAGGAGATAGTTGTATTTAAGTCGCACTGGAGCAATACAGCCGATTAATGACGACTCTTCCTTAGCGACGAGTTATTCAAGACACGGTTATTCAACTTTTACTACATTAGTTTTTTATATAGAAACATGACAGATATGCCCAAATATAAATATGATATGCTTTCTTGAAGGGAAGATAGTATCAATTCAAAAAGTTTGATTAATAAAGAAGAATAAAAGGTGCAGCATTTTTAAGTACTCCAATCTGTGAGGATCCCAAAAGAGACAGTAGAATTCTCCAAATGATTCAAAGTGATTACGGTGTGAATTTTATACTTGGAAATACAACTTCAATTAATTTTAAAATGCTAATTTAAAACCATTGATGGCAGTTTTTTAGTCGCTTTTCCGTTGGCATTCGCAAGATGGAATTTGAAACGGCAAGCTCCAAACTCGTGTACCGATGCATGCCGTTGAAAATCCGAGTGGGAATGGCACCGTACGCCACAGAAACGATAATATCCACTGACCTAAACTGAGCATTCTAACTCCTAAACGAAGTATTTCCAGACACGCATAATTTGACAAAATGTTTGGTTCCACCTTTTGCAATTAAGAATCGAAACAATCCGTCAAAACTCGGAAGCATACGTTGAGCGTATTTTTCAGACGACGTGCAAGCCCATGGCACTCAGTAACGGCCATGAGCTCTGTAGATATATCGTGTTACAATAATTTCGTTCTGCTTGACATGAGCTCTTTATGTAAATGTTCCAATGGGAGCATCTCTCTCAAAGTTCTCACGTTGACGTGGTATGTAAGTTTTGAGAGTGGAGTACAAGCTCAGGTGAGACCTCGTCATCTGAACGGGATTCAAAATTACATTGCGTTGTCCTTGGATCTTTCCCTTCGGGCTTGATACCGGACCTTGATGCTTGCCCATTGAGTTGCTCCGATGTGATGTTAATTAAAACACCAAATACCCATCATTCCACTAATCTACCCACGACTTCAAAAACTAATATATTTAAAGAAAGATTATTTAAATCTCATTTGTGTCTTTAAGCTGTTCATGAAATAGAGTGTGAATATTTCTAAATTTTCGAAAAATCGACGCACTCCCTTTGGAGTAGCCTAATGTTTTAAGTCCTTCGAATCGAAGGAATGGGGATCTAAAAATAGCACTCTCCCAATACCATTTCAAGAATTCCCACTTAAAAAACAAACAATTATCCAAATCTTGATTTCCCCAACTCATATTGATTCAACTGTTGAGCACAAAGCGAAGACAAGTTTCGTGACATGTTATCGTGCCCGTTCCTTAGATAATCGAGTTAGAAATAGTAAACTAACTTAATTGCTTTATATTTGAGCAATAATTGATGATGCCTCCGGAGCAAGAATTAATTCGTTTAGAAAAATTGTGTGCCTCGCAATCAATCTCATTACGGAGAAAAATAATGCTTTTACAAAATTGGCTTGGACATCTTGGATTATTATCCCATTAACTCTATCTTTGCGCGATTGTTCAATGCTTTATTTCCCGGTTAGACCCTGTTTTTTTAAGCAGATGTTGTACACCCCGACAAATGGAGGACGATTCACTGAAGCTATCCCATCTAAATACCCAACGGTGTAGCATTAATATTAAACAATCAAAGCGAAAGCAGACTGTCTAAGAATTTAAAACTTTAGTTCTCAATGATTAATGATTTCGGAATCATTTCTACTTAGTGAGCATGAATTATTCATAGCCGTTTGAGATTCCCTTTGGAGTAGCCTAATGTTTTAATCATGTCGAAGAAATATCGGGATAGTTGCGTCTATATTTCTGTTCATGTTATTCATACAAGACCACTTAATGCAGCTTACCGTATGGATGTGTGTATCTGGTTTTTCTGCTCATTCGTTAGGCTTGAAAGGGAGGCTTTTTTGTGTAACATAAGCTTACAATCTCCACCGGAGATTAATTTCTATGAATGAGCTCCCCCGTGGAATTTTTATTTCCTTTATTCCCTGATTGGGTCAGAATTCAGATAACTGAATCGCAGACTGAGTTTGAATTTTATGAAATGACTGATACGTGGGAATACATTTTTAAACTTCAACATTTCTTGCTTATGTACATTTGCATTTACATTATTGTAGTGTTCTTACTAATATTTTTCTTCGAGTGGTTCTGTGCTTACATGCATAGAATCCCTATCCACTATCCTACTGGACTTGCCCTCTTTTCACACTGCCCTCTAAGACTAACGAACAGCCCTTGTCCGCTTTCCACAATCTTAACCCTCTGTGCACGCATACTTCCGCCTTACAACCTGCAGCCTTACACGAATTCGAACAATTTTCTTACCAATAAAATCTTTCCAGAGGTTCTATCCTAAGGAAAGGAGAATCAGAATCTTTCCCAAATGTTTTATTTGAAAGAAAATAAAAATAATATTTCCAAATGATTCTATTCTAAGGAAAGGAGCAATGGAATATTTCCAAATGATTATATTCAAAGACGAATCGAATATTTCCCTTCAACCAATAAATGTAGTAATTTAGTCTGTTGTGCGGCAATACACAACTACACTAAAATCTTTCAGAGAGTTAAAGGAAAAGCTACTTGGAGCATTACAACGCTATTCGATACTCGAGAGACGTTCACACAAGTAAATCCTTACAGTTCACTACAGAGTTTAAGAAGTTAATCCTCGTTGATCAGAGGTTTTGGTGCCAAGGAATTCGGGGCTCTTTTTACGCTCTTTATGCTTCAACCTTCTGAGTGTAGTAAAATTTGTGACTAGAGTAGCGTTGCTTTTACTCCCATTTAATGACTAAATAGCCATATCTTTCGAAATAATCCATTGATTATTTCAAACTTCTATTGGTTATTTTCTTATGATAGAATCCCTTGGAAAAATTCTATTGATTTCTTCCTTTGAATTGGATTCTCTGGAACGATTCTTCGACACATTCCGTTGAATACACTTCTTTCGAAAAATTCTGTTGGTCATTTTCTTAGAAAAGAATTAGTTTCAAACACTATTAATCGTGTTATTAGACCTTGAAAATCTTATATTGCTCATCCTTAGAACAGAATCCCTTGAAAAGATTCTATTGAATCCTTTTCTTGGGATAGAATTTAATCGAAAGAAAATATTCTGTTGGCTCGTTTCTTTAAAAGAGAATCCGTTGGGAAAATTATACTGCTCCTTTTTAAATATGAATGCTTTCTAAAAATTCTTGATTGATCTTTCTTTAAAATAGAATCATCTTAAAAGATTTTATAGGTTCTTTCCTCGAAAAAAATCTTTAATCCTTTCGTTCGATTAGCATCCATTTTAAAAATTCTATTGCTCATTTACTTTGGATAGAGACCCTCGGAAAGTTCTTATTCATTAAGAAGGTCACAAACGGTTTGAAGTCATGCAGGGAACATTGCAGATTGTAAGTTGGGATTATGTGTGTGAATCCCTCAGAATCCTCAATCCTCCTCTGGCCTAGAGGAAGCAGCTATAAAAGCTGATCCCGAAAACATGTCCATGGTGTTCCTTCTTCGATCCATAAGTGAGCGAAGATTCGGGGTACCGACATTGAAAGGCAGCAGAGAAGGGTTGAGCCAGCAATGGCGCTTTTCATTTCCGATTTCTGCCGGAGACCAAATCGATCGGTTGAAAAAGCTTTATGGTACCACTGAAGAACATCCTCTTTATCCATGTATCGCCAACACTCAAAGTGGTTTCGGTGAGATATCTCGTCCTTCAAGATTTTACCAAATTTGCTAATCACGAGATACCTTATCATCCAAATGTTACCGATGTTTTTGTGATGGCGAGATCAAGATCTGGTCAGTTTTTCTTATGACGAGATATCTCGCCAATCAAGATCTGATCAGTTTTGCTGAAGGGACGAGATACCTCGTCGAGACATCCACCGTCGACTGTCAATAGTTGACTCCATTTAATGGCACCGTTCCATAGGAAGTAACGCCGTTTATGAATTGTTATCCATATAATTATCATACAAGAACAATTGCGTACAAACGTCATCAAGTCCAACATCTAATTTTGACGCCGATTTCAAAGGTTCTAAATCTTAATTTAAACTCGGATAGCATGGCTTTTTTTAATTAATTTGGTGCTTGGTTATGAAAATAATGACATGTTAAATTCGTTTCAGACTTCATTCATACGTTCCGAAATAATCTCCCTATCACCTGATATTTCTTCAGACAAGTTACAAGAATCCGTACAAAATCTACGTGATGTTCCTTTTTTAAGTTAATTCTTAGATGCAATATTAATAATGGAATTAATAATTGAAAAATAATTATAGTAAAATTATGATGGAAATATATTCAGCATTGTTCATCTGACTAAAATCGCAACTCTTACAAACATTGCCGCTAAAAATAACGATTAATTTACATGAAATAAATATATTAAGTTCAATTTGTATAATAATCTTTAACTGTATTTGTTCACATATATATGCTGAATGCAGACCAATCAGAATGCTCTGATAAGTCAATGAGTGTCGTTTTACACCTTGTGCTTCCTACTTGAATTCGGCTGCTACTTGAAGTGCAATGAGAAAAAACTTGGAATATGCGAAAATCACCACTATTTTAAAGATTTGATTTTTTATATATTTTACGATTTTCTACGGTATTGTAAACTTAAAACAAAAATAAAAGTAGGTAGTATTTTTTAACGTCTCACTGGAGCAACACGACGGGTTATTGGTGATGGTCGGGGATCAACCCCCGAAGAGGTCAGATGACGAAGTCACACCTCAGTTTTTGCACAACACCTATCCAAACTTCTTCACCACACTAACGAGAGGACCTTGGAGGCCACGACAGATTTAACCTACCCCTTTCTACACGACGGTCTTTGGTTGGATTCAAACTCGCAACCCTCCGGTTGCGAGTCGTTACTCTTCTAACCGGGCTACCACAGCCCTTGCCACAAACGGGCTCAGCACAAAAGCAGAAAAAACTTGTTCTTGGAATTCTCTCACTTTGCAACGCTAGAAGGGTTCTAATCAACTCTCCCTAAGAGCACCAACAAAATCCGAATCAATTTGAATACAGTAGAAACCGAGTAACAGGGATTTGGCTGCTTCTACAGAATACAGCCTGTTCACATTCAAACCTTTCAAACGGCCTGAATCCGTTCCGCTTGAATGCACCCGAATCGGCGCTAGTCAGGTTGTACTGGATTCAGATTGATTTGGATTGACCCGGATTGTTTTGGTGTAAAGGGATCCTAAGAGGCGAGTCAAAGTCTATCGTGGTCGGTTTATATGTGATGTGTTCTTTGGGTTTCATGGTGAAGGACCATGTTTGGCCAATGCAGAGAACTTCAGTTTCAATGGACATTTTAATTAACGTCGCACTGGAGTAACTCGACGATTGTAGGAGATGGTCTGAAGGGATAACACGGTCCTCGGATCTTTGAATCACTGTCAGATGACAGCATCTGAGATGGCGCCACACTCTCCAAACTTCCACACCAAGCCAGCATGAGGTCACTTGAGGCCACGACAGATTTGAAGTACACCAGCTAGTACACGACGGTCCTTGTTTGGATTGAGTCTCGAACCCTCCAGTTGCTTTTCCAACTTAGCTACCACGGTCCTACTTGGGGTTAGACGCTCTCCCAAATGATATTAGAGGATTCAATGGCATACTTTTAATCCGAGACTATACCAACTAGGCTATCACGACCCCTTCCGATGGTCAGGCTATTTCTTTAAGTTGGTCGGGTTTCATGGCTAAGGTTTTCTATGTGCTTTTAGAAAACAATAAACCATTTCCAGAAAATGTTTGTAAATTTCACAAATTTTGTGGTGTGTTTCAGGAGACGAGGGAAATGGAGTCGCAGGCGATGTGCGAGGAGGCGACCCCCAACCGGCGCCTCATTGGGGCCCCCTCGCGGCCACTCCTGCGGGGAACCCGCATGATGCCCGAGATGGTGGTGCAGAGCGACTTCCGCAAGGTGAGCGGCATCTCCACCGAGATCTTCCGCCAGATCGAGGCCGTGGAGAAGGACTTCGACCCGCGGGCCGCGGAGGCTGTGGAGAAGCGCGGCGAGATGGTCATCCGGCTGCTGGACCCGGCATCCCTGGGCCGCGTGGGCGCGGAGGCCTGCCGACGCTACCTGCGCGCGGCTGATGCGGGCCACGCAGTGCAATTCGTGGAGATCGTCAAGAGGCCGGGGCAGACCCTAGGGCTGTACATCCGCGAAGGCGACCTCCTCACCCAGAGCGACGGGGTCTTCATCTCCAGGATCGCCCTGGAGAGCGCCGTGTACAGCAGCGGACTGCTCAAGGTGAAATTTTTTCTCATCCTTTATCAAGTGCTCAGCCTCCTTCACAGAAGGAACAGATATCTCGTAATCTAAAACTTTTTGCAAACGACCGACACTTCTTGTCCATCAAGATTTAACCAATTTTGCTGATGAGGAGATATCTCGTCATCAATATATGACCATTTTTGCTGATAACGAGATATCTCGTCATCAAGATATCCCCGAGATTTTTATGATGATGACGTCAAGATATGGTCAGTTTTCTTCTCGTGACGAGGTATCTCGACCATCAAGTTCTGGTCAACTTTGCTAATGACGGAGTACTTCAATTGATTGCAATCAAAAATTAATATTGCGAACGATAATTTATTAATAAAATTAATGTGGGAAGAACAAAATAGAGTATTTTATCTTAATTATTTAGATCATTCCATTTGATTTTCATTTTAAATAAGGTTAAATGAATTTTGCATTGGACATAAGTAGGCAATAGCTGCTTTTGCCCAAGGTCCAAAAAAGTTCCTCCGCTGTCGCCAGTCATGTTTTCACGTCCACACAATGAACAGGTTGGTGTGTGGGATTCCGCTGCATGAAGGTAATCATGTTCTGTCAAGATCCTGCGATAGACAACCCTGATGGCTCTCTGGGTAGTTAGAAAGGACGTTCTTTTGTCTATTCATAAAGGAAGTCTTATTTTTGTCTTAGATTTTTCTCTCTCGATTAGGTTTCTAGATAATAATCCAATTCACTGAAAACAGTTCCGTTTCGTCATACTTTTTTTTGGGTGCCCAATCCTCCTAGTGGTTGTCTGGATGAAGTATTTCGTCATTATAATTATTTATAAACTGACCATACTGTGATTTCATCATCAAAAAAATCGGCGATATCCTGATAACGAGGTATTTCATCATTCGCAATATTGGAAAGATCTTAATGGACGAGATATCTCGACGAAACAAGATGGAAGGTTAAATAAGTAACATATTAAATCTTAACTACTAGAAAGCTCAAACATGCTATTTTTGAGACGATGCTTTTGTAATTGGGTTTATCTAAAACTAGTACAGTTAAAATTTGTAGTTTTCACTCTATTATTCCATTGATATTACTTCCTACCGTTCCACAGGTAGAAGATGAGATACTAGCAGTTAACTTGGTGGATGTTCGTCACGTCAGCTTGGATGATGTGGTCATCATCATGTCCATTCCCCGTCGCTTAGTGTTGACCATCCGCTCTCGCATTAGTGGCCGAATGAACCCGGCCATGGCGGCGCGGCCAACGATGGACGAGGTCCGACCTCCCGTAGTAGTGGTGAAGAAAGAGTTTGTTGAAGAACCCTCGGATGATTACCCTGGAGCCAATGATTGGATGAGGGGACCCCCTGGAAGAACCCAAGTGATGTTGGAGCCACATCACCAAGTGGCTAACCAAAGACAACCACCTGATGTAAGTAATAGTACACTCTCCATGTTTGTTTTCCTTCGAACATGAACAGTTAATGGGAATTTTTTCAAACCAGAACTAGTCGAATAAATTCCCTTCAAGTCATTCCCAGCTTTTTCAAACCGCGTGGAAAGTTACGGCACACTACAGACGTGAAATAAAAGTAAACTGAGCATTGCTATTGAGAGAAGCTTCAAAAAGTGTGACCAACATAGCGAGTTGTAGTCAAAATGACTGCTAGTGAAAAATTGACTTGGTTGGCCGATTCGCTAACTTATCACCTCGTTTGACGATATAACTTCTCATGACAGAGTTGAGGTGTGAATGCGCATTGTGACGTAATAACTATTACATCGAGTCCATTTCTATTTTGAACATCTATTTATTTACAAGGACAGGACACTGACACAAAGACGATGAAACACAAAGAATGAACAGGTTCATTCCGACGTAGTCTTTCTGCTACCACGTTCCAAGCCAATCTGACGAATTCCCCATCGGGTAGGGAAGATGCGCGTTGCAAATTCCCTTTCATAGGGATTATACGGAGATCTGTGACTAAGTTGCCACACGCATTTCAATATAGTGGCGAAATTAATGGTGAAATCACCAAAGTCTACTACTATCAGATGATCAATCAATGGACCGATCAGATGATCAATCAATAGATGGGCGTCTTCTTCCATCCCGGGAACCAATCAGATGACGAATAAATGGATGAAGGCTTCTCCCATTCCGTGGATCAATTGTATGATGATTGTTAGATTCAACCTATCAGGCGAAAGTATTCTAAGGGTTCCGTTACTACTAGTTTTGGTCACATAATCCTGGGTACATGAAAACGTTACCATTTCTTACCCTACTATAGTATTTTTTCTATGGGACACACCAGTGAATGACGCTAGTGCTTCTCCCTTCCCACGTGACCCGGAAAGGTTTAGTTAAAAAAGTGAGTTGTGACAATGCAATTCTATAACAACGCTTCTTCTTGTGACTTACTTCCGTCCTGATGATGGTGGACGTCAACGAAATGGTCAAGGATGCATTGACAAACTTTTTAAATCGGGATTGTCATCGCTTTGAGGGTTTTTCAATTTTTAATATTTTTATTGAACAAAAAGTAAACTCCCCGTGAACCACAAGTGTACAACACGGGGCTATCGGAAGTAAGTTTATTAATCTAAGAAACTGTGAAACATGTGAATTCAGGTAAAACTACAAAATTTTCCGGTTTCATACTTCATCCATCAAAATAGTATCTAGTACTTGATATTTCATACACAACCGTTTCATTTCCTTGTAGGTTGCTCCATACTATTACAATATGCAGCAAATGGGACCAGTTGGGGCTCCCAAATCTCAAGAGGAAGCTCGAATCATGTGGGAAGAGCAACGAGGTTCTCAGACCGTTCTCACCAGACAACCCAAACCCCAGCCTAGTTTCCCAACCACGCTGCAGTCCTTGGCAGAACAAGTCGGCACACATAATGTAAGTTTCCGTTGCACTCTCGAGTTCCATTTCTCTTAGCTTCAAACGTATCTTTCATGTCTTTTGCACTAGATTCCATTGTCCTCTATTGTCACTAAGAACATTTCATTTTTCTGCACATGGGGACTTGAGACACGTACTTATTAGTACTGAATTGAAACATGACGCTGAATATCAGAATACAGGTTCAATATAAATCCCAACTTTTGTATATCAAATTCAACATAACAATCCAGAAGTTCACACAAGGCAAGTGAAGAAATTACTTTTTCATTCAGCTTTTATATTTTACTAGCCCGACATTGCCCGTGCCTGTGATTTAAGGTATTTATCTGGAATATAATTTACCGTAGATTTCAAATCCGCTGAAATTTTCAATCTCTAAACTTCTATCTTTAACGATTCCGATTTTACGAAAACTAAACAATGCCAGTCAAAATGTTTTGTTGTTTTGCACTCCGCTGAAATGAAAGAGGACGGGAAATGTAATTTGCATTTCCTTCCTTTCGCGTTAAAAAAAAAATTATATTTGGAACACAAATGTTAGCGTAACGTCACATTCTCTTGCGAAAATATAAAAAAAAAATTCTGTTTAAAAATTTTATTTATTTAAAGAAAATTGTATTTATAGATATGTGAAATTTTCCGCAGATTTCAAATCCGTTGAAATTTTTACTCTATCTTTAACGATCTAGGAGATAGAAAAAAGAACTACATAACTAAAGTTAAAACTTTTTTTTTATCGTCCGCTGGAAAATCATTCCTCCGGGCAAAATGACAACGGAAACGCTGTAAGTGCCATAGATTCGTCAGGACTTTGAGTGCAAGAAACAAACAAACACTTCCTTTTATAATATTAGAGATTTCTTATCGGTAGACCAATCAACTTAAATTATACGAAATTTGCAAGTTGATAGCATGTTAAATAGGATAGAAAGAATTTAATTTCATTGATCGAAAAAAGGTTTATTATGCTATAGAACTGAAGATCGTAAAGGAAAATTGTATTGTTTCTGAATTTGTTGTTCTTCGTTGCTTGATGGGATTCAAACAAAATCATGGTCTATTATTATTAAGAATACAGTAAAGCACTATTACAGTAAAGCACTTTGAATATAAAGTGTAAAAAATGACGCATAAATGAATGAAACATTCGCCATCAGATGATAGATTTCTTTGAATCGAAATTTGAAAGTTCTTAAAAACATTATTAACTATACTTTTTCAAATTTCATCGTAAACAATTAACTACTGAAAAAAAAATTAGCTAATGACTCACAGGAGAAGATACTTGATAAAATAGTACTGGCCAAATTGTTTTTCTGATGATAGAATTTTCTTTATAGAGGACTGTAGGGATAGTGAAGTTATAGAGAGGTCGATGACACTCAAATATTGCCTCGTGACTCAAAAGTTGAAAGTGTGAAGAAATGCCTTTCGTTCTCAGGATTCTCGGAAACTTGACGTATAAGCGAAATGTCTCAAAATTTGCAACGAGTAGACGAAATATTTAAAAGTTTGTGGAATGTCTTTTTTGCTGGACCAACCGAATTCAGCGTTTTAGCGATAAAGACGAATAAATGAGAAACGTACAAAATATGCTTCACTGTACTTAATTTTTCTGCGTTTTAGGACCTGTGACCATAAATAGAAATTTCATTGTCCCTGAATTTCTTCCATGGATGTTCCATTATCTTCAAATGCTCTCTTCAATTCTTGATGAGTTCCAAACAGATTCCATGATCCTATGTTTGTTGTATAAATTGGCGTAAAGGCCAAATTCAACCATGATCCTTTATATCATTAAGTATATTTAATGTCTTAACACATTCAAGCACATGATAAAATTCGTAAAGACAAAATGCAACGATTTGATGGAAGAACTTAATACATTTCACTGTAATATGCATGTGCTACATCAGAAACGCAGCATTTAATCTGTACACCCATTTAATCACTTTAGACTTAAATTATTTAGAATAAAAGTACATAACTTTTTATAGAGAAAAATATTTCAATTTCATATGGTGGCTTCAACTAGATATCTCATCCGCCAAGATCTGATAATTTTTTCTTATAACCAGGTATTTCAACATCAAGATACTGTCTATTTTTCATGATGACGAGATTAAGATCTGGTCAGTTTTCTCAAAATGGCAAGATATCTTGTCCAATAGGATCTGGTCACTTTTACTAATGATGGTTTTAAAAAAATCAACTCGGAAAAGTGCTCCTGTGGTGAAATCTTCACACATTTGCAATACATAATAGTCTGTCCTATTACAGCATTAGGCATATAAAGACACCTGCCGATCACCTTAAAATCAGATGACTTTGAAACATTGCTTGTTACAGTTATGCAAGGATAAAACTTATCGGCATGGTGAGATTCATAGAAAATCATCAGGACTTGATTATCCCAAGATACTAACTTTTTAGCATGCCGTACACACATTGGCCTATGAATTAGAAACCTGAGATCAATATTTTATTGGATCTCCTTT
This sequence comes from Metellina segmentata, assembly GCA_947359465.1. Lineage (NCBI taxonomy): Eukaryota > Metazoa > Arthropoda > Arachnida > Araneae > Tetragnathidae > Metellina > Metellina segmentata. The sequence goes on from OX375872.1 coordinate 11,406,551, forward strand.
TTCACGAATAACAATATGTATATGCTAAAGAATAGATTCTAAGGCTTCTGAAGGGTGTATTTGAGTCCAGAGAATACCATGCATTGGATGCATAGACCTTAAGATCCTGTAAAGTGGTGGCGCAGGATATTGCTGTCGAATGCGCTTTTCCAACGTCCCAAACATCTCTATAAGGTTAAGATCCTGGCTTTATAGCGACCGGGGAAGATGTTGGAAGTCAGATGGATGTTCATTCTCGAAGGCTGCACGCGCGATGTTAGATTGCATTATGGTCCATGAAAAAGATCCGTTACCATCAGAGTAAAAATTTAACATAGCAGGCTTGATCCGCCAGGATGTCCAAGTATTGCTTGGCTGACTGCCTACCTTTCAGTAATACTAGGAACCCGTTCTAAACAAGCAGACCCTTGAACTACGCGAACCAGGCAAGATGGATTGATGGCTTGATGGGGTTTCTCAACAAACTCTTCCTTTAATTCAAAACAAAGTGTAGCGTTTGACCACAATACCTATTTCCAATTCTCAGATGTCCAGTTACGTCTTCTCGACACCACTGTAAGTGACGTTCCTCACAGAAGTTAGAGAATTACTCGCTGACGTGTGACTGCCTATACCGATCCTCTGCAATTCTCTGCACATTGTTCGTACCGAGATCTATTGGGACGAGCCTTTCTTTTTAAAGTTTCTGTCAGTTTCAGCGCAGTGGAGTTTCTTTTCGGCCGTACAATCCGTCTGTGACGAAGCCGATAACGGTCTTGATTAATTGTTTTAAACCCCCAGTTACTTTTTTCGGACAAGGACTGTGAATTCTGTTTCCAACTTTTAAACGTCTTCGAAATCGCAGCTTTCGAGAACCCGGTGAGTTCTGTCTTGTTAAGCTAAACGGACCCCAAGAAACGGTGAAGATCAAACCGTTTTTCAAACGATGAAAGGTCTGTCGTTTTCCCCATTTTGTTTCTCGTGAAATGAACATGCACAGCATACGTATACCATCGATTTAATTACGTTACACCAAGGATATCGACAGGTTTTGCCTAACCCCTCCCGTAACCACCATTTACTTAAATATTTACAGATTCCTAGTTCATTGGCCAGTTTGTGTAATTACTGTACTGTTACAATGTACTAATATAACAAGCTCTAACATTCGAGATAGATAGGTTCTTTTATATTCCTTGGTTTCATGCTCTCTGTTCCCTCTCGATATTACTCTCTTCTCTGTTATAGAATTACAGTTTGCTAATGTCTCCAAAACCCACCAGGAGGGTTCCCAACAACCATTCACACTGGTGTGGTAAAATAACTCTGAGTAAAGTAACAAGTGCTTCGGTTTCCAGGTTCACACGTTCCACGCCGAGCCCACCGACCCGCGACGCTTGTTTTTCCCTCCCCACCAGCAACAGGTGCACCCCAGGAGCGAACGCTGCTTGCCCGAGCGCTACCGCTACCTGGACGACCCCTCCCTGCGGTCTACCCGACTCCTCAGAACAGAGAGCGAGCAAAGGATCTCAACTCTCGGCTCGGATTCGTACGACAGATACTATTCTCTGGGCAGACCGCTCAGGCGATCGGGATCAGGGATGTCGATCACCATGCAAAGGAGAGGGCGGCCCAGAAGGTAGGTGCACTCCATACGACTTCAAAGTTCTTAACTTTAACCCTACGAGGCAATTTTCCTTCTTTTCTTTTTATGACCTGCTTCACCTATAGAATATTTTCAAATCATTCGATTCCAATAAAAGGAGTAAAAGAATCCTTCCAAAAGATTCCATTCTAAATATTTCCTAAGAATTTTATTATTAGGGAATAAGGAGGAATTATTAAAGGTTATTATTAATAGGACCAATAGAATCTTTCCGAAGAATTCTATTTTTCGAAAAGTCCAATATGATACAGTAAACTCCCGATTATCCGCTTTGCGGTTTATCCTGCTTACCTTCTTCGGTTCTTAAATAATTTTGTTTATTTTTCTTTTCGCGAGAGGAATTCTACCCTCAAACCTTTTGGGGACGATGGGATATCGCAAGTCCCATCTCCTTTATAGTTTAAGGTTAGTTATATAAATGTACTAGGTATTATTTATTTTTGGTATAGGCTACTATGGTATATAAATGTTCTTGGTATTAAGGTTGCTAAGATTCATAAATGTTTTATATGTTTAAAGATGCTAAGGTATATGAATGTTCTATATATAATATATTAAAGCTGCTACTGCATATAAATGTTCTAAATTACTAAAAGTTGCAAATGTATATTTGTTAATGTTCTATATTTATCAAATCTAAGGTATGTTAAGGCTGCTAGGGTATATAAATGTTCCATGTATGTTATGATCTGGATATACGAAAGCTGTTATGTTTCTTAAATGTTCTAGATATATTAAGACTACTAAGGTACATAAATGTTCTATATATATTAAAGCTGCTAAGGCTTATAAATGTTCGAGGTTTTTTTTATGCTACTGGTATATGAATGTGTTTTAAGGTATATTAAAATTCTAATGTGTGTAAAGGTTCTAAGTTTTTTGCTTGTTAAGATATATAAATGTTTTACATCTATTAAAACAGCTAAGGTATATATAAATGTTCAACATATATTAAGACTGTTAAATTGTAAAAATGTTAATATTAAGAATTATAATTAAGGGTATATTAAGTGTGCTAAGGTGTATAAATGTTCTATATAAATTGAGAGAATGCATATATTCTCTCATTTTATATTCTGATTTAGTACTCCAGATGGGCTTGAAGACAGTAGGGGGCCACATTTCTTTTCGAAATAAAATCTTTGTTCTGTGCCAAACACATTCTTACACAAGTCTTATAAGTATTTTTATTGGTAAATTTAACACACTCATATCATCTGCTTCGAATTCGTTTCTTCTTGTTCCTCTCAAGCCCTTAGAGTTATCAACACTGTTATCCTTCCTAAAAGTTGTTTTTGAACACCCAAAGCCCGTAACTCAATCATTGAACTCTATCAGTCGGGAAACTTTCTCGGTCGGAATGCAATAAGAAAGGAAGAGTTGACGTTCGCGAGATTTGGTAAAAGCGTGAAATACGATCGCCATACTAGTTTCGTTTCAGATTACTCTGCACTTCTTATTAAATTCTTATTCTTATTAAATTCTTAGCGGAGCGGACAGTGAGTTCATTCCTCACCTTAGAATTGCAGCCCGAGATCTTCCTACTCCCTCGGATTAGGGCCGTCCTGGCATCGAGCCAAAAATAAAACCTTATTGATTTTTGGCGGGAAAAAGAAGGGGGCCAAAACGTGATGAATCTTCGCTTTTAATGTATTCCAATTTTCGTCTTTTAGAAACGAAAGCAATATATATAAAGGGTCTTTTTCTGATTTCTCAGGAAATTGTTTCCGACGTTCGGGGAAGGGGGATCACAATAGAGTAGCAAAAATAATGAAATAAAGATAAGAAATGAGCTTCAATCATTGTTTGGGATCACGTACAGTTGATAAGTCAATAGTCGAAGTAGAGTCTGTTATTTGATTTCCAGAGCAACGTGAGAACAGCGATGAGTTGAAAGTGATTGACTTACCATAACGGCACAGGATGGTACGAGATAAAATGCTCTTGTTTCTTTGCAAAATAGATGAAGGATACTCAATAACACAAAGTTTATTCTAAGCCAGTAATCGAAGTAGAATCTTATTTGATTTCTATCGTAACATAGGGAAAGCGATGAGTTGAAAGTGTTTGACTTACAATAAAGCACACGATGGTACGAGCAAAAATTTTCTTTTTTTCAAAATAGTTTCAAATTCTCAATCACACCAAAATTTATTCTAGGTCATTAATAAAAGCAGTTTGTCATTTCATTTCCAGATCTACATGGGAATAGCGATGGGTTGAAAGGGATTGATTTACCATATAATCATACGATGGTACGAACAAAAATTATCTTGTTTCCTTGCAAAATAGTTGACGAATATTTAGTCACAACGGTTACTTTTATTGAAGGAATTCATCTTATAAACACTTCAGTTGGTTGCGTCTGTAAGACCAACAAGAAAGGGAACAAGAGTTTAAACTGTGTTATGCTCAGATAAAACATGTAGAAATTTCTCAGTTCTGTAAAACAATTTTTGACATTTATAACTTGTATACTTTATTTAGAACTGAAATTACTTTGATGTTTCTTCGTTTTGGCTTGTTATGTCTATAAATAAAAACAGAAGAAATTTTGTCCAAATGCTAGTCAAAAGTTTTACGTTCCGCAGGATACCTTAATCGTAATGGATGTGTTGCATTACTTTTAATTTTGATTGAGGTATATCATTTCTGTTATAAAGTTTCTAAAAATGTTGAAATTATTTTTTGCAATTCCATTCAGATATGTACTACAGAAAAATGAACTCAGTTTCATAATGTAGGCTAATTAGCTTTTGGATACCTTACAGACCATAAAACTTTTAAAGTTTGTGTTTTGCCAAATGGGTTCTTCTGTTTTTTAAACTGTAAAACACACTCATACTGTAATGACACATCATAATTTAATAAATATGATTTTTATAGTTTGTTAATTGTTTTCTTCGAATCATTAATTATGATCCATATTAAGTTGATATGTCAGTAGTTGAAGTAAGGTATTAGATTTCCAGCGCAACATGAAAGAGGCGATGAGTTTGAGAGCGATTGACTTACCATAAAACACATTTGTACGAGACAAACTTTTTTCTTTGAAAAACAATTTACGGATACTCAATCACACTACTTTATTCTACATCAATAATAGAATCAGAATATGTTATTCGATTTCCAGATAATCATGGGAAGGATGAAGAGTTTTGGAGCGATTGACTTACCATGAAACACGATGGTACGAGCCAATTTGATAATGTGCCTTTTCAAAACAACTGACGATATTTAGTTCCATGTTTTCTTTTAAGTCATTAATAGAAAAAGAGTATATTATTTAACTTCCCTATCATAATGGGAATGATGGTACGTTTGGGGGCGATTGACTTACCATAAAGCACAATGGTCCAGCCAAACTGTTCCTGTTTCTTTTTCAAAACTATTGACGAATGCTCAATCAAATAAGTTTACTCTAAATCAATAATAGAAGCAGAGTATGTTAATTGATTTCTAGCATAACATGGGAATGGACATAAGTTTGGGTTGGTTGTTTTCGTGTTTGATGACTTAAGGGGCCATATTTGGCCAAGCTGAAGCAAATAGCGATGAGTTTGGGAGCAATTGACTTACCATAAAACACGATGGTACAAGCCAAATTGGTCCTGTTTCTTTGCAAATGCACTTGGTAAACACTAATAAAAAAATTGCTTCTAATACCAAATAAGTTCCTATTCATTTAGTTTTGAGCGATCCAATTTCCCTCTTCCAGAGCAGCGGACGAGATTACACAACCCTTGCAACCCCAAGCGATCGCCACACTGACCAACCGGCGCCGGCCTACCATTGACGGGAGTGCTTCGGACACCGAGGCCACCGAGAGTACCAAGAACGCGCTTGCCCAGCGCCAACGGGGGGTCCCCAGACCCGCTTTCGCACTGCCCAGGGCCTACGGGGCCACCCAGGCTGCCCGCAGCAACTCACTGCCCAGAGTTCGGATGTCCGAGATGGACTTTCGAAGATTCCAACAAATAACGCAACAGCAACCTGCCGCGGCCACTGTCCGATTGCTGCCCTATGACTCACAGTCGGACAGTGACGGGGCACTTTCTGCTCCAGAGCTTCCCGCCACCAGAAGTGGCAGAAGAGACAGAGGTAAGACATCGAAGCAATCAATTCAGAACAATTTTGGATTGCAATCATTAATCCTCCAGGTGGTTTCGACGGGATATCTGGTCCATCAAGATATGACCCATTTGCTAATGACGAGACATCTCGTCAGGTAAGGTAATTTTAATTAACCTCGTACTACAGCATCACATGGTTATTGACGATTGATCAATCCTCTAATGGAAAGATCCGAGGACAACACCACGTCATTTTGAACCACGGTCAGATGACAAGGCAACGCCTGAGCTGGCACCCCACTCTCCAAACTTACACACCAACCCAACGTGAGGATTTTCGGCCACGACAGATTTAAGGTGCACCAGCCGCCTCTCACCATTACAAGTATCGATGCACTGACCGGGATTAGAATCAGGAACTTTCCTATCTATAGGCTAACACATTAACCACCAGACCGATTGGTCGGCAGATATCTCGTCACCTGGAAGATTAATGTGTAAACACTAGACTCGACCAGATTTTATTTCTGAGAGAATCCAAAGGAAGAAAACGGGAATTTTTGTGTAGTTCTAAGATTTTGTCACAATTTTTAAGGTATCTTCGTGTTTTTGTCACCATGACGTCACGTGGTCTAAAACAATTTAGAAGGATTTTCTTCACTGTGTTTCTAACAAATTGAGAGGGTTCAAACGACTGGGTTTCATTGAGGGTGTAGTCGGTTAGAGGAGAGACTCTTGGAATACTTCGGCCTTCATAAGACCGTTCCCAAGAAAAATTCCACGTATCTCCACTTGCCCCCTTCAATACGACCCAGCTACTATGAACACTCATGGCCAAAAAGATCTCCCATCCGATAGTCAATTATTGTGGTTCCCAATTTCTTATAGGCACAGTCCTCTCTTGTATTGTGACGTGATGATAAAATCCTATTTTTTATACATCAAGTGACGTCATAGTGAAAGTTATGTCTCGACCGAGATACCTCGTCGAGATGACCACCAAGAGGGTTCAAAAGATACTGCTGGGTAATGAAGGCGAAACACTTCTCAACTCTAACTCAGTGTTGATTTTGAAAACCTTGATGTGTGTCTACGAATGGGTATTTTACATTGGAAACACAATCCCGTCTCCACTACTGCTGAATTCTGTATTCCTCCCTGTTCATCCAATGCTTTTCTCCTCCGCAGCTCGCCGAATGACGTCGCCCATCTTTACATCAGCTGAGTACAGTCAGTGGTTGACCAGGGCACCTTCCACTTCCGCCTTGTATGACCGCACCCGGAGAGCGCCGGGACTCAGGCCACAACTGCCCAGGAGCGCCCACAGTGCCGAGTCGCTCTTAGATAGGCTCAAGCAGGTAGGCCTTTCGAGTAGGCTGCTAACTGCAGCACTGTTTGACTTTTTGCTTGTCGAAATATGTGACTTTATGACTTCAAACATGCTGAAGGAAGGAACACAAAGTAAACCACTTGCTTTCAACACTCTGGGTATTGCCCCACACTTGTTAATGACTCAGTCTTTTCCGTGGATTCTTTCACTAATAGAAGGTAAAAAATTCATGTCTACCTTTAGATTCTTTCGAGTGGTCCTTTCCTTAGAATTGAAATCCATTAGACAGTTACTAGTGCTCCTTTTCTAGGGAGTGAATCTTTTGGAAAGATTATATTGCTCCTTTTAGTAAAATAGAATCCTTTGAAAATATTTCATTCTTCCTTTCCTTGGAATAGAATCCTTTGGAAATATTCATTATTCCTTCCCTTGGATGGAATGTTTTTTACGTAACGTCTGAACACAAAGGGCTATTGACGACGGTCCGGGATCAACTTCCCAAGGAAAAGATCCGAGGACAACACCATGTAATTTTGAACCACGGTCAGATAACGTGGCAACAGCTGAGCTGGCGCAACACTCTCCAAACTTTCACACCAGGCCAACGTTCCTTCCCTTGGAAGTGAATCCGTTAGAAATATTCTGTTGTATTTTCATTAGGATAGAATCCTTTGCAGATTCTATTGGTCTTCCCACTAGAATAGAATCCTCTGGAAATATTCTATTGCTCCTTTTATTGGAATAGAATAATGAAAATGATTCACTTCCATAGAAATGGCCAATATAATATTTCTAAACAATTCCATATCCTTCGGAAAGAGAGAAAGATATTCGTTTCATCCTTTCCTTAAAATAGAATCTCTAAGAAAGTTTATGTTGATGTTTTAATTAGAATAGAATCGCTTGGAAAGATTCTAGATCGCTCCTGAGTAAATTACATGGGCATAGCGCGAGCCTCTCTTATTTACGAAAGAAAGTAAAACTAATGCGAAAGGAAAAGATCGCTAGAGTATCTCGGGTTCATAAATCCCCACAAACACCAAAAGTAGATGTACCCCAGAGAGTCCTGGAAGCTTAGAAATTTAACTTCAATCGTTACCGCAAGCAAGCGAGAATGGCTAAAAGCAAAAAATAAAGCGGAAAATAATAATGGAAGTTTTTATTTAATTTCGATACTGGTTACAGATTTTATATACTATATATTAACCATTTTCCTTTCATTTATGGACCGTGGGTGTTGTCCTCGGATCTTTCCCTTCGGGTTTGATCCCGGGCCATTACCAATATCACAATGTGTTCTTCTCCAGTGCGACGTTAATTAAAATTCCTACCTATCATTAATGAAACTTTATCTTATACTATGCAAAATTAGCTATGATAATTTAATTATTAACTGATTTCTTGTTGAACAAATGTAATTTGAACCGAGTTTTCCCGTTTAGTTGATATTGGTTAAGCGGATTACTCCTTTTGGAATTTTTCTTCACCGATCGCTGTTCCTTAACTATCAAACTCGTTTCTAGGCATTGATTCGAATTTGTTGACCGCTTATTCAATTGTTCAAGTGGCCTGTTTTTATGCCAGCGGCTCTTTGGACACAAAAGAGTCGAAACCTTCTTATCAGCATCCAAAACTTTTGTTATCGAGATCTAAAGGAGAGTTTTTCTCTGTCTTTCAAAGATGATTCCAGAAAATATTTATTGCTTTGTAGGCGTTTTGTTTGGTGGAAAATAAAAATTTATTACCAGCAGTTTGTTAAAAAAAGAAAATAACAGTATTATCTTTACAACTAACGTAGTTTTGTTACTTTTGCTTTAAAAAAATGCTAGATAGATTACTGCAGCAAAATTTGTTATGCTCTTCAGCGTTTTTTCTTTGTCGAATAGTACGTCATTGTTTGATATGTTTCGGGTATACGTAAGATTTTGGGATACTTTGTTTCATTGGGATGGAAGTTTGCGCACTGTCCAGAAGCTAATCTGTTTTAGAAATTTTGAGTTTCTTTTTAAATGCAGTTAGAAAGTGTCGCTTTTGATGACAGAATATTTTTCTTTTCAAATCGTAATTTATGTATTATGAAATCCTGTAAATTATCAGGATAAAAACACTCATCTCTAACGTTAAATGATAGCGGTATGTTTTTATTAACTGTATTAACTTCTTCAGCATCATAATTCTGAAATGGAGTTAGAAAGTGTCGCTTTCGACACAGCGAAGTTTTCTTTTCGATTCGGAGTATTATGTAATCCTATAAACTATTACGATAAACACCATTTATAAAGTTGAATTATAGCTGTATGCTTTCTAATTAACTAACTTTTTAATCCATTCGTGAAAGTATCTCGGTATGGACCCTCGTCAAATAATGACATCGATAAATGACATGATAACGATAAATTGACATGGTTGTTGACTGTTGGGTTTTACATATTTGGCCAAGCCAAGCAATGTCAAGTAAATGGACCAGAACTGTTACATCATTTACCGAAGCTCCAAATAGCAGAAACGTCTACAAAACCCTAAAGATTTTAGAGGAGGGAGTTCAGGTGAAAGTGGCATTACACTACCTTCAGATCACTTCACGTGCTTTTTTTTTTTTAACATCGGAAGAGCTTTATGCGTCGCAAAAGGTATTTGAATTAACTTCGCAGTGGATGAACACAACGGTCTATTGGCGACGATCAGAAATCAAGCCCGAAGAGAAAGATACGAGAACAACACACGTCCTTTTAAACCACGGTCAGATGACGAGGTCACACTTGAGCTGGCACCGCACTCCAAATTTCCACACAATGCCAACGTTTGAGGCCCGGATAGATTTACCGTGTAGTAGTGTACATGAAGGTCTTTGATTGGAATTCGCAACTCTCTCCAGTTGATAATCCGTTGCTCTTCCAACCGGGCTGCCCCAATGTACTTAATAAAATATGATAATATTTCCAGATTACTTGGATCATTAGAAAGATCGATATCAAAAATTGAAGTTTTAACTCGATTTTTAAGTAGATATAGTAGTCGAATTGTAATGTTCACACACAGAAAATGCAAAGGGGAAAGAGCTGTTAAAACCAGGTTGGGTTTGGTGGACCGCATGTATTAGAATGATGAACTTAGCAGTACCTTAAATTTAGCTACAACTGATTGCTAACTAGAAACTAAAAGATTTAGTTCCTTTAGCTATTTTATAATATAATTCATCTGAAATAATCCTTTCTAGTCCCTCTTTGTAATTCAAACACGAGTTTAAGTGTGCACAGTATATTTGCAAAAGAATTCAAATGACATTAAGCAAATTTTTAACCCATTTAAGGTTCTAAATATGAAAATAATGTAATTTTAAATTAATCTTATGAGGGGTTCACACGCATGCTATCTTGTAATCTTCAATCCATGACTTCTAACCAATTTTGACCTTCTTGACCAAAAGAATCTTTCCAGAGGATTCTATTCTCAAGAAATGGGCAAGAAAATTTTTCCAAAGGAATTCTGGAAATGAGAAAGGAAATCTTTCCAAAGAATTTATTCTCAAAATGAGCAATAAAACCTTTCCAAGGTATTTTATTCTAAGGACAGGAGAAATAAAAAATTTTCAAAGGATTTTATTCTGAGGGAAGGACAAGTAAACTCTTTCAAAAGGATTCTATTCCAAAGAAACGATCAATAGAATCGTTCCAAATGATTTTATGCTAAGGAAAAGACCAATAGAATCTTTCTAATGGGTGGAAAAGTGCATGGATTCCTTAGAAAGATGCAGTCATTAAACGTGTGGGTAGAAGCAACATTACACTACTCGTAAAGATTGGGACAATCGTGGAGTTAAGCTGATTTTACTATGAAAGTGGAAAAACTTATTTTTGATAATACACTCTATAACAAAAAAAAATCGACGCACCAAGAAGTTGTCCGATTGCAATAAAATTTGGTGGATGTGAATAACATACACAGAAAAACAAACCATTCAAATATCAGAATAATTGAATGATTTATTTCAGAGTTTGACCGTTACAAAGGGAGGAAGTCAATAAGGCGTTGGTCCACCTCTGGCCTGGATCCCAGCTGTCACTCGGCGTGGCATAGATAGAAAATGTCCCCAGATGGTGTCCTGCGGAATTTCTCGCCAAATTGTCTCCAAACTGTCGGGTTAATTGGTCAACATTCCGGCATGGTAGCAATCGCCTTCCCATAACGGCCCAAATGTGCTCTATGGGGGAGAGATCAGACCTAGCTGGCCAAGAAAGTGTTGTGAAAGCTTGAAGACAATTCATAGTAACACGTGACGTGTGCGTCCAGGCATTATCTTGTAGAAAAGTAAGTCCGGGTTTTCGCAAAAGGAACACAACCGGTCGTAGAATGTCGTCTACGCACCGCTGTAAGAAATGACTACCAAGGGAGTCCGGCTATCAAAGGAGATGGCACTCCAGATCATAACGCCTTGTTGTGGGCATGTGTGGCGTGCGGTAGTAAGGTCAGGATCCCCACAGTGCCCTAGACGTCTCCAGAAACGTCTGTGGTTGTCGTCAGGATACAATTGGAAACGGGACTCGTCACTAAAGACTATACGTTCCCAGTCAGCGCCGTTACAAGTGGATCGAGCCTGGAATAACACCTCGACAACTCATTTTTGGTGCACCGATTTTTTTTTGTTATAGAGTATATTAACATTATTTTGCCCAAATTAATACGAAGAAAGAAGATATGTTAACCTCTTCGTTTCAGAGACCCTTTGCTTTTACTTCACGAACTGATGTAAAGAAAAAATTATTCTTTATAACCACGTATTTATGTTTGTGAATGTCAATATGGGATTCCGAGAAGATATTAACTATCCAAAAGGTTTCGACGACGTATCTCGTCCAATAATCCTTCGAGGTATCTCGACTAATTTTCCAACTGACGAGATATCTGACTATCCGATTTTTTTATGACGATGAGAAAAAGATTTGATCCGATTTTCCAAGAGACAACTCCAGGAGGGTTAAAGAATCTTGCTTTTAGTTGATTTTCAAGAATAATAGAATAATATCCAAAAGTCTACTTATGAAGACTACAATAAACCCGAAATGAAGGGTTTAAAATATATGCTTGACGGTACTTCGAATTTGAGTAAAGACCGCAAAAAGTACTTTTCGGTTGTAATTAATTTTGAGCCACAGTCAGATGACAAGGTTAACACTTGAGCTGGCACCTTCAAACTTCTACATACGCTAACGTGAGGGCCTTTGGGGTCACGGCAAATTTAACGTGCACGAGCCCCCTTTGTACACGACGGTCTCCGGTTGCTAATTACTTGCAACTGGGCTACCGCGGCCTGCTCTATATTGTATATCGCGAAAATTAACATAGTAGTGATAGATGAATTTTCTCGAGTGTATCAAATGCATCTCGTGTAGAAATGTAATAGTTTTTGCATATACTTTCTCTGCAGGAAGAAGAAAGGGGCATGGGTCTACCTACATCTGTATCAACTCTGTACAGTCGACGGCCCCTGCTGAGATCCGCCACCGATTTGGCATCGGAGCTTGGCCGCCACACCATATCCCACCAACCCAACCACCAAACCCTCCTGGGCCACCCCTACATCCTCGAGTACCTTCGGCAGATCCCCAACCCCACGCCAGTCAAGCCCTCTGAGGAGCGTCTGCACCTCCTCACCCTCAACCCCCGGGAGTTCCTCAAGTACCGGCCAGAGAAAGACTCGGAGACAGTCCTGGGCGGTGACGGCTTCAGCGGCCTGCTCTGGGTCCACCTGCTGGCAGGACGCGGACTCCGGTCCACCAGCCACAGCGACCACTTCCGGGACCTGTACTGCGTGATCGAGTGCGACCGGGTCCACAAGGCCAGGACCGTGGTCCGCACGGGGGAACACAGCTTCGATTGGGACGAGGTCTTCGAGCTGGAGCTGGTGGACAACACCGAGGTCGCTTTCCTCCTGTACAGCTGGGACCCACAGCTGCGGCATAAACTCTGCTACAAGGGCTCGGTGCACCTGCTGACCATCCTCCGGGAGTCGCCCTCACACAGTCTGGCACTCAAGATGGAACCCCGCGGAACCCTCTACCTGAAGCTGCGGTACCGGGACCCGAGGCAGACATTCCAGAGGCTGCCATCCCAGAGTCCGAGCGGACTCTTTGGGGTCGATTTGGAGTCCCTGGTGATCCGAGAAAATTCCGGATTCTCGATTCCTTTGATCGTGAAGCGGTGCGCAGAGGAGGTGGAGAAGAGAGGCCTAGATATAGTCGGGATCTACCGACTCTGCGGATCTGCCGTCAGAAAGAAAACCCTCAGAGATGCTTTCGAAAGGAACTCGCACAACGTCGATTTATCCATCGACCATGTACCGGATATCAATGTTATTACAAGTTAGTCTCATTTATTTATGCATATAAATGGCAAGAACCTTTCTGGTGGCCATTTTGACGACGTACTCGCGAGTCACATTTAAAACAAGAGATTTAACCCTCCTGTTGGCTGTGTCGATAAGGTATCTCGTCATAGGCAAAACTGGCCAGATCTCAATGGACGAGATACCTCGTCATTACAAAAAAACGACCTGATCTTGATCTGGCCATCATCAAAAACTGCAATACCTTCTTTCGGAATACAATCGGCAAGCTAGATGACGAGATATCTCATCAATAACAAAATTCGTCAGATCCTGAAGGATGAAATGTCTGAGCGAAACCACTTGGAGGGTCAAAAATAATTTGTATAAAACGCATTTCCTTTAAACATTTCAGAACTTTATCAGTAAAATACACTGGTATCCAAAATTATCTTTACATTCATAGAATCGTGGATTTCTCAGAAACTGTGAACTATAATTTTATGAATTTGTCTGGAATGAGATATAACATCATAACACAAAAATACAAAGGAAAAAATTTAAGAACACTACACACATGATATAAAACTGTAGCGTGAAACCATAAAAATTGCAATAATATGGGATAAAGAGAGTTCAGAAGAAAATGAATTACTCAGAAAAAAACTAACGCTTATAAATTTAATAGAGAATGTGATCGCCCCTGACTTGTACACACATATCACAATGTGATTTCAGGCAGGCAATAAATGTTGTTCATCACAGTTTGGGGAATTAAGTTTCACTCCTCCAGCAATGCGGACTTCAGGGCATTTATATCTCTAGGAGGAAAATGTCTCCGTGCAACTGCTTTTCCAAGGTAATTCCATAAATTCTCTATCGGGTTCAGATTTGGAGATTTTGCTGGCCATAGTATTCCCTCAATGGTTTCATTTTCAAGGAATTCGTCAACGAGGTTTGATCGATGTGGACGAGTATTATCGTCCAAATAAAAAACCAGATCCATATGCACTTCTGAAAAGTCTTATATAACGTTCTAAAACCCCATCCCGATATTTCTGGCAGGTCACAGATCCTCTGTTGAAAATGTGTAGGGGCGTACGTCCATTGATCATTATTCCACCCCACACCCGTAGTACCAAAACGGTCACATTCCGTAATGTTCGAAGGAAGATTTCGCATTCCTGACTCCCTCCAGTTGTAAAAACGCTTAAAATCAGATGTTAAACTAAACCTCATCTGTAAAGAGAACATAGATCCACTGGTGTTGACTCCAGTTCTGATGTTCTTTGCACCAATTAAAGGGGATCTTGTGTTGTGAACACATACCGTTGGCTTTCTGGTAGAAACGCCTTTTTCATTAAGCCTTCTGTATACAGTTTGCCGTGATACAACAGTTTCCGTGGTAGCTGCAAGCTCGGAAAACTGCCGAGCAGTAGACTTCCTGTTACGACGGGCAGTTATTACCATATATCGATCTTGAGAAGCAGTTGTTATACGTCTCCTTACAACAGTTCCAGAGTTCTGAAATTGTTTCCATGAGACTGCCTGTCTTGAAATATTCACACATCTCGCTGCTTCTAAACGTCTGATAATGCACCACTTCACAGATTCTTCCAATTTATACTTCGGAGCCATAACAAATCGTTTCGAGTCCTTACACAGTGAAATCAAACACTGTATTGCAGAACTTCACTCAGATATTCACTATGCGCAAAACGCTTGATTCACCGTCGGATGACGTAACGCCTTGATTTGCAAATAAGAAACCGTTAGAACACTTTTGATTGGTTAATTCTAATTAGGCTTGTCTTCTACACAATCCCTGAAAAAAAAGATTACATCGATTGGTTATTTCATGGAATATAATTAATTTTTGGGCATATAAAGGTAATTTTGGACATGAGTGTATTTGCTTTGTTTGCAACCCCAAATACTTTGATCTAATCACTGAGTCTTCAATTTATCGCGTATTTGTTTATTTTTGGATTAAAAAACATATTAAAAACTAAACGAAAGCACAAAATCCTGAAAAATTAGGAACATGGCAAATGCTTGACCAGAGATGTCCAACTCAATTCGGTCCATGTGACATTTTGACAAGCTACAACTTTCCCGCGGGCCACATTTAAAATAAAGAAATTTAAAAATAAGTCATAAAATGTATTTCATATACACTCGTTTTACAACTTTATTAGAAGGACGTTTTCCTTTTTCGATCCCAAAGTTTTTAGATCGAATCACTGAGTTCTGTTTTCTTCGAGAAATATTTTTTTATTGTTATTATTATAATTATTTATTTATTTAAAACATTTTGAAACGTAAACAAAAGATCCTGTCCAATCTGGAACAGTTGAATTCTAATTGATAGCAGAAATAGGCCTTCCAACCTCTGTATTCTTATTTCGTTTTCAAAACAGTACTTACAGTACAGTCGTGGTTTAAAAGGAAAGGTTCAAAGGGGCACGCGCAGACCATTCAGAAGTGCCGGCGCGAAAGGTGAAAACGTTCTGATTGGTCTGTGCATGTTGTTTGTGCTTCATATTTGGCCACAGCTTAAGTCAGCAGGCTGGGTTTTTTAAGAAAATGTGGCCCAAATCCATCATTTACGAAAAATTTTCAAGATTGTACAGCATAGAAAAAAATTATTTGCTCAACGCGTGGCGAACTGAGTTTTATGAAATTTAACAAACGAATGGGTTATTTTCTGAAATACTACGACTAAATTCTTCCCGTTTCATATTGACAAATTTTACAACTGTTTTCTGGTAGTGTGTAAAAATTGGAGTAATGTTTACGAGAGATTACAGGTTTGAGTTTAATTATGAACATTATTAATTATTTTCTAGTGCTATTATAGTGGTCACTTTAAAATCAAATTTTACACTGTCATAATTTAGCGGTGAACTAGGTTATCGATCAAATGCTACTTTTGTAAATATAAAATATCCATTCAAACTACATTTTTCCAGTATCTTGCGCAAGTACAGTGTTCAATATCTTTATGAAATCTGAAAACTTAAAAGCATGTGAAAGAATTATGAAACACTTGTTTACATATTTTGGAGTAAAACTCCCACCCATTTTGAGAATTTACTATGCGATAGAGTAAATTCATATATTCCTTGTTTCAGGGCAGAAGAGGTTAAGCCTGACTTTTGATGCGTCTAAAGGTGTCAAGTGCATCATTAATTTCAAAAATAATATAATATCCTAAAAATCGAAACTAGATTTATCTAAATAAGTTATTTCTATCAGGGCATGCCTCTTTCCTTTCTGAATGTTGGTGAAAGAGTGAAATATTCAACTTAAGATTCTTAGAAGCAGCCATTTTGACTTAACACCTTTTGCCCTGACTCGTAAGATATATAAGTACCTTGTTTCGAGTTATCTTTATAGCACTTAATAAAATAGTGAAGTTTATGCATAACATCGCAGCACGTTGCACCTCTGAATTATTTCAAAGTTCGTCTATAAACATTTACAAAATTGAACTTTTTTCATTTCAGGTGTTTTAAAGGATTATTTAAGAGAACTGCCCGAACCCTTGTTTACTAAAGGTCTGTTCGATATGCTGGTCGATGGCTTCAGCGTTTGCTTACCAGATGATCCAGAAGGCAACGCCAAATTAATGTTCAGTATCCTAGATTGTCTGCCCAAAGTGAATAGGGTAAGTATACATTCATTCTCTAATAAATACATAATGATCAAATAACTCTAAAAGACTAGAAGGATTTTGTACCAGAGATGGACTGCCTAGCTGGGGAAATTGAAAAATTCCAGATAGGGTGATGTTTCTAGAAGGCTAGTGCTTCTAGGGGACTGATAAGGGTTTCAATAAAAAAACAATGTGACCTTAAACAAGAGGAGTTTATTTTATACGGTAATTTTAATGTTTTTCCAATTAGAAAGACAATAAACTGTTATTTATTAATGACATACAGTTAATTCTATATTTTAACGACTAACATTAGTTTCCTACTGTATTTGAAATCAAAGCCGATCGTGGTTCAGTTAAGTGATCAAACGTTGCTACAGGCCTAAAGGCCTCACTGTCCAGAAAAAGGCAGTAGCAGTAGTGATGTGATATAAATCCTTACCATATTAATAAAGAAGGGTATGGACGTGCAAAATATTCTTTAGTTCAAAAGTTTTGACCTTGGCAGTTTCTTTCTAGGCTTAAAATCTCACTCAGATTAATTTTGTAACGTCGACTAGTAGTCACATGAATCCCTGAAAAATTGACTTGGTCTTATTTTAATGAATTTGACCTTTTATCGCTTCGTTTGGCCACATAACATCTTACGATAGGTAAGATGTGTGAATGCGCATTTCAATAGTGTTAACAAAAATGATGAAATCGTCCTCTACTACCATGTCGTGCGAACCAATCATATCGCACCCCTGCAAGAAAAGTGACACAAGTCAAAAAATAAAAATTTTGATGTTATGTCATTGAAAAATATGTATGAGGCTCCCCAGCGTGTAATACTATTCTATTGAATATAATACAAGTTATCACCATAAATATTTAGCTAAAATTTAAAAGATGCTTATACTATTTCAATATAAGTTTTGTAATATCCTTTAAGTTGATGTTTCTCAAATTCTGCAATTTTGAGTTGTGTCACTTTTCTTGCCGAGGTGCGATATGATGAATGTTTCCTCCGACGCTATTTGAAAAAAGGATAAAAGTAGTGTAAAGATGGCGTTGCTACTAGTTTTGGTCACTTGATCCTGGTCCCGCATAAAAAGCCCACAATCACTCTAGTTTTATATCTCTTCTATGATGAGTACGGGTTTAATGCTTTCTTAGCTTTGACATAATTATTAGGTAAGCAGTTACTTAAAGCATTGACATCATTAATAATGTTATGCATCGACCTTCTAATGATGGAACTTGTGCGCGCAGCTTCGTGTTATTTCTACCGATTGTTCAGTTTAAAATCTCCAGTTAAAGGTTACGTGGTAGTGGAAGAAAGCACGAATCCTAACCTAGGGCTGATTGTGACTAGTGTGATGAAAAACACAAGTTTGTGCACTTCCATACCCAATCGGCCCAAGTCACTTCCCAAGCCCATGAGAGCAACACTTCTGAGATCATACGACTGCGATTCCACAGACATGCTCTGACTATTTTATTAGAAAGTCGATGACCTCTGAGATGACCAACTATTCTCAATCCACACACACACACACACACACACACACACACACACACACACATCGTTTTCAACCAACAAAAGTTCTATTACCTTCAATCTTTACATTCATAGACCGAAAGACGCTAAGTTTTTAAAATTAGGATTAAGCGAATTACGTAACTGACATGACCTATAAAGATGTCGCTCACCTTGGAATAAAGCGTAATAATCAGAAGCTCCCCTTAGCGAATTACTAGCCTTACCGTAAATTGTGTTGAAACGTAAACGATAGAGAAAGACATCCTGTGAAGGCAATCCCTCCAGTGAGACGCCGATCATTGGTTCACCAGTAGAGTAAGGAGCGAAGACCGCTGTCAGGTCCTATCACACATCCTCCAGCGCTGGTGAGACTGTCTCAGTCATTCTACATTATGATTGTATTTCTGAGTCCGTAAGACTCCATGCACATACTCCATCTATTTCATTAGTAGTGAATCAACTCTGGCATGACCAACTACTCTCAATCGTCTTTATCGGATCTTTATCTTCATTGACAGTAAGGCACTCAAGACTCAAAAATAGCATTAAATAAACTAACCCTCCAAGTGGTTACTACGAGATATCTCGTCCATCAACATTTGAAAAATTTAGCAAATGACGAGACATCTCGTCATCCCGATATTACCTATTTTTTGATGATGACGAGATCAAGATCTGGTCAGTTTTCTTCCAACGACAAAATATCTTGATAATTAAGATCGAGTGTGATTTGTTAATGACAAAATATCTCTTCGCGGGATACCACCACCAGAAGGGTGAAATAACTGGTGTGAGAAGAAAAATGTCGCTCACCTTTGAGTAACGCGTTCAAATCAACAGCTCGTATCCGTGAATTAGCAGTCTTAACGGAAATTGCGTTGAAACGTACACGACAGAAAAAGACATCCTGTGAATGGAATCCCATCGCCACCAGTGAGACACCGATCAATGGTTCACCTGTAGAGTGGAGAGCAAAGATCTCATTGGCCAGGTCCTGTCACAAATCCTCCAGCGCTGACGATGGATTGCCTCAGGCAACCACGCTAGTAAAAACGAGCTGTCTACATTTTAATACCGGAATTACTATTGCGCTTCATATTTATTAAATAATTTCAAGCTGACAGGACTAACTGAGATGGAACCTGGAAATGAAACAGACACAAAGAGGGGATTGTTATAGTTATGAAAAACATTGATGATTGAGAGAAAAAGTCATCAGGTGAAAGATTTTCATTTGTCAGATAACGATTCAATATTTAAATAAGACTTCACAAAATTGATAAAAGTAGTGTTTTAAGACCACACTTATAATTAATTACAAGATGCTATTAGGGTCTGTTTTTAATTACCTTTTCTGTTGAATACTTTTTCTTGCTCAGTGTGATGAGCATAAAAAGATGGGTTTTCAACAATTATGGGTTCCTTATATACATACTGTGTATTACTTTTTTTGTAAGGATCCATCACTGCAAAAATTCAGTGTGATTTGCCCACATAGACCCCCAAGTCAAATAGGCTCTGGTCGAGCGGCAATTAGGTGAACGCAGAGAGTGATGCAATTCTGTGATGTGGTATCTTCGTTTTTCATGTCACTGCTAAGTATTTCTTTTTCTGGACCGATGCTTTTGTGATAGTGCTCACACAAAAACATAAACTAGTGAACTATAACTACATTTGTTGACGTTGATTCAAATTTCTCGGCTTTCCGAAGAAAACAGATTTTAATTACTGTTTGTCCCTTCGGGTTTGACCTAGGACCGTTGCCAGTACCCCGTTCTGTTGTTCCAGTGCAACGTTAGTTAAAAATATACCTACATCTAAGTACATGGAGGGCCAAGGTAGCCCGGACGGAAGAGTAGCGCATTAGCATCCGGAGGGTTGTGAGTTTGAAACTGTACATGGGGATTGTGTACATAGGAACACGTTAAATCTATCTGGCTTCAAATGTCTTCACCTTGGAGTGGTGTGGAAGTTTGGAGAGTGGGCTTAGGTTCTGACCTCTCTGTTGACGGTGGTTCAAAATTACGAGATCTCGTCCTCGAATCTTTTTTACTTGGGGATTGACCATCGCCACAAGCCTCTTGTGTTGCTCCAGTGTGATGTTTAATTCAATCTATCCTAAGTAGACCAAAAATTGAAAGGTACGGCTGCCGATATCGACTTATCAAATCAAGAAATCAGACACAAACCGGCAGCAAGTCGTTCTTGGCACTTGCGATGCACATGAAAGGTTACGTCCATTAAAGAGTCAGTTAACCGTCCACGTGGTTTCGAGGATATATCGTGTCCATCAAGATCCTACCAGTTTTGCTTATGAAAAAATATCACGTCATCAAAATCTTGCCGAACATTTTTATAATAATATCAAGATTTAGTCAGAGTGCTATTCTAATGACGAGAGACCTCGTCCATCAAGATGTCTTCAGCTTTGCTAATGATAAGAAACTAATAAAAGTCGAGACGACCCCGAAGAGTGTTAAAGGGGTCAGGGACACAAAAATCGTCAAATTTTCGAATAAAACTTTTTATATTTAAAAAAAGTATCTGTGTTTTTCTGCTTAAAATGACGTCTGAATCATGTTTCTATCTTAATTAGAACAAGAGATATAATTATTTTTGTGGTTCGTTGTTTTGAAAATCTAACACTCAGACAGTTATCATGGCAACAACATCTGAGAAAGATTTTATTTAAGTTTACGGAGACCTTTAAACTATATAGAAAAAAGATAGAACTTACAAAAATCAAACTAAACCAAAGATTTAAGAGGAAAAAAGAAGTTAGATACTCATCTGGATGCTTTTAATAGGTATTTAAACATTTTATTAATTGTAAATCTGTCTTTAAAACTTTAAATGCGTTTTTCTCCATGATACATTTTTTTTAAGATTTCCTGTATTCAAATTGTTATAAATCAAGAACCGATAAAGTTTAAGGATTGAAATTTGGAATATATATTTTTCAAACATTATGCTTTAATTTTTATTCATCGAATTTGAAACAAATATTTACTTTTTTAAATATGATTTTTTTTTAAAGTACCTTAAAATTTTTAGAAATTTTCATTCAAATATTTTTTATTTTTTATTGAATTAATATTTTTTAAATTGCTGAATCTAAATTAAAGTTTATAAATTTGTAAATAATTTACTGCAAGAATTTTGAAAATTAACCATGAATATTTCAAAATTTAGCAATTTAAAATGACCCTTCTTTTTTTTTTAATTTAAATTTTTTTTTAACTTTTGTGTTGTGATTTTGTTTTTAAGTTAAATGGGTAATCAGTACAAAAAGTTCAAAATTCTAAAATAATTAATGAAAACTTTCCTAATGTGTCCCGGAGCCCCTTAAATAACTGTCACGGAGAGATACGCATGGTACTGAGCAGATAGCTTAATTAAACCATCATCAGTATAGCTGCTACCAAGTACAACAAATAACCAATGTCGCTGTTGGGTATGACAGAATTAATTTTACCCCTACTTATAAAATTTAACTGCTTTTTTTATTGTAAAATAGTTAAATTACTGTATAAAACTAGTTCCCTTCGATTTAAGCTCCATTATTTTTTAGTTGCAATCTTATCGAAAGGCCTACAGATTAGAAGCGGAAGTGGTGGAATCGTCAAAATCTACTACTATCAGATGATCAATCAGTGGACGAATCAGATGATCAATTAATGAACTTATCAGATGATCTCCTGTTTCGAGTACCACTTGGGAATTTCCCTATTGAGCATGTCAGTCTCCGACTGAGGCGTGAATTATAAGTTGAGTGAGCATTGGGAATTAGGGGAGCTTCAAAAATTGACCAAGAAGTCGACTAGTACTCACGTGACTGCTCAGTCGAAAATGGATTTGGTCAACTGATTTCGTAACTTATCACCTCGTTTGGCGTTGTTACAACTTATGATAGCGTATGTATGCGAATTTATATAGAGTAACGACAGAAGTAATAAAATCGCCAAAGTATTCTATCAGATGATCAATCAGTGGACTAATCAGATGATGAATCAATAGATCTGTTTCGTGGACTAATCATGGTGGATGTTAGGACGACGAAAGTAGTCTAAAGCTGAATTTAAATAGGAAACACAAGGCTCAAATAGACATGCGCAGACTAATCGAGTTGAAATGATTTCAACTTAAAGAGCGACACCTCTTATTAGTTTGCGCGTGTCGGTTTTTTCACTTATATAACTTCCTATTTGATTTCAGCTTTAGGGACACATTATCATCGGCACATAAAAAGGTTACCATTCCTCACTCTTCTATATTTCGTCTATGGTTTCCTGATAAGTTTCAGTATGTCTTGATTGCTTCATTTATAGCTGTTTTATTTCATGGCTTTTCTACCTATCCAATGAGTTACTGGTTTTTACGTCAACTTTCTACGTCTTACGTCTACATTCGGATATCTGATTCATGTACCGGTCAAGTCCAAGTTTAACTGGTAGATAGAAATTCATTAAAATAATTGTTAAAACTAGCTCATGCAAAGTTATTTTAGCCGACTCTTGAGAAGCTTATTAAAAATACGAATCTGATATCAAACAATAAATTTTGTGAATACTCCAGCGTCAAATACGAACGAAACAGTGGGAAAATATGTATCAATTTGAAATATGTACAATTTATGTAAAGCCGCAAGCTATTATCAGTATTCACGTGTACCTTCAACTTCCTATACAAATGTATTGTATCACAAGCGATGCAGGACTTAAAATGCGCAATTCTTTTACATAATTTTTGTTTAGTAATGTATAATTTAAATAAGAGACAGTGATGTGACATGTGAAATATACACTAATGTTAATTAAAATGCAAACCAATAAACAATTACTGCAATGAAATTCATTTGATGACATGTGTATTAATTAGTATTTTAGATCGGAAACATTTGTGGATTTTACTAATTGTAGTCTTTTTTATTCCAGTGTACAGTTCTGTACCTCATCGATCATTTAAAATTAGTAACTGGACACAGTGACCGCAACAAAATGAGCAGTCAAAGCCTGGCCATTTGCTTCGGACCAGTCGTCATGTGTCACACAGAAACAGGCGCACCAGTAGCAGAACTTCGCAAACCTATTGAAATTTTCAAATATCTTCTAGAAATATGGCCTGCCAAAAGAGGTATGTCCATGACCATATATCATCATTGACCTTATAGGAACATAATGGGAAAGCGTACACGTTTTCCATTAATATACATCTCTAGAGGTATTTTATAAAACGCAAATTTTCATAAAATATACCTTATTTTGATGTTTTAGCAAACGGCTTTTCTTTTTCTTATTAAATGAACATAATAAGTCCCAGTAAACTTAAGCTGCTGTTTTTGCATTCTGCTACATTGATGACTCGGACATGATTACGAACATGTGCGCTTTGAAGCAAGTTATATGACGCTCGACACAATCTCATTAAACGCTTCGATGGCTGGCCACAGCAGCATGGTGCGTATACCTACATCTTAAAAAAAAAAGGTTTTACGCCATGTGTTTTCTCTGACACCTGTTAGCTGTATACAAACCAAAACTATCTTCCACTCAATTTTCAGAAGCAGATGTACTCGAATATAACGCGTCACAGTCTGTGCATCGCCCTTGAGAGGAGCTTCAAAAAGTATCGACTAATTGTCAAGAGACTCCTCTGTGAAAAATTGACTTGGTTAGCCAATTTGGTATTTTATTACCTCTGGTTTAGCGCAGTATCTTATGACCGGGTAGATGTATGAATGCGTATTTCTATAGAGTGGCGACAAAGCTGGTGAAATTGACAGTCTATCGGACAACTCACATAATGAATCAGTGGATCTTCGTCTTATCCCGTCTCGTGGACCAATCAGATGACGAAAGGTCGTTTTCTATAGACAACGCATCAAACCTGTAGTATAACAGCTAATCCTGCAAGCTTCACACGTTTGCTGGCGTACAAGGCGAAAAATATTTACCAGCATGATACTAACACATCCTAACTTTTTTTAAATTAAACGTTTGTCATTTGAATAGACTTCTGCGGTAGGGTTTACAACTGAAAGGTGCAGATGTATGGTCACTGCTTTCGAAAGTTCATGTAATTGAATCTGAAATGTCTCCAACACGTCACTAGTCCCATTTAAACTACTCAAAATAAAACAAATTAACGTGCGTATAAGATAAAATCCTTGTTAGCAATACGGAATTGGCTTGATTTCAGCTTCTTCTTACCAAGATGCTTCCTAAATTTACAATTACATTTTAAAGTATTACTGATAAGACGTTGATAAAACTGGCATCTCTACACTATACTAGGATGTAACTTCCATTGAATACATGAAATATCAAATTGACCTCTCATAAATAAAAACTAAAACTTATATGAATCTGTTTCAGCTTGATATTTGTTTTACATATCCATCGAGTATGGTATCGAGAATAGGTAGCAGGCGTGTATTTGTCTTAAAACGTTTGGTAAGTAAAAGAAAAATAAATAAAATAAAATATTCAGGCTAGATCCTAGGTAGGTAGATATTTTAATTAACATCACACTGAAGCAACACCATGGGCTATTTGGGGACAATCCAGGATCAATCCCCAAGGGAAATATCCGAGGACAACACCGTGTTATTTGGCTAGATCCTAAGAGATGTTGCTTAGAGTAAATGAAATGTACAGTCAGAAGTTGGAGTCTTTTTCAAGACTCATATTGAAGTGTTTTATTGAACTTTTCCGAGTATCGCTGTGTATAGACCGCAAAAAGCCAGTTAAGTCTTTAAATAAGACGATAGGTTAGAACGTAAACAAATCACTTCTACGACTTCTGGCTTCTTTAACGCATTTTTCGAATTTTATCTTTCGGTTCCGTATACTACGTATAACAGTGATAATGAGTTGGCAAGGGCAAAACCCAGCATCGGCATTCATGCTTTTGCGTATGGCCCCCTAACAAACATTAAAAAATCGACTGATCCAGGGTTGATTGCCGTCGGATCCGCAATGCTTTCTTAACCTTCAAAGTGGTTTTGATGAGAAATGTTGTCCGTCAAGATCTGACCAACTTTGCTCTAAACGAGAAATCTCGTCATCACGATATTGCCGCTTTTCTCATGGTGGCAAGATATCGTCAGTTTTCTAATGGCGAAATATCTCATCCATCCGACCATTTTTTTCTAATGGCAAGATATCCCGTCATCAAGGTATCGTCGATATTTTGAGTATGACGAGATTAAGATCTGCTCAGTTTCTTTCTAATAACGATATCTCGTCCATGCAAATGTGGTCAGTTCTGTTAATGACGATATGAAAAGCCTGTGTTCATTTTTGTGATATGAAAAGAGCAGCTAGTGGTTAAAAATGCAGTATTGAGTTTGAAAATGAGTTTAAATCTTGTGTGTTTGTTTCCAGCTGTACCTCCTGGCAGTGGGAGCAGCAACTCGAGCGGTTCGAACGGCGTGCATGAAGAGCGGGCCCCTTCAGGGGGCGGCCGGGGGACCCCCGCGAAGAAGCCGATAGCGTGGGCGGGGCAGCGCCCCCTCCCGGAGTCATCCTGCTGACGAAGACCTGCGGATTAAGTTGCGATCAATCCCATACGAATACTACAATGTTGGAAAAAGGTTCTGTTAACAATGAATTCCAAGCGCAATGACAGTGAAAGGTGGGAAGAACAAAGTTTGATGTCAGTCCATGGCGGAACTGGTACGATATCAGACTGAACTGGGGGGAATAGCTTCGCGACAAGTCGGATGACTATCTCAGCCTTTTCTATGTCCTAAAATTAGACTAGTCGTGCACAATCTAGAGAGAGAGAGCTAAGAGTGGATTTATGAACGAGGAAATGGATGGAACTGATTATCATCGATTCATTTTCCTTTTACAATTCGATTATATTCTTTTTTTGATGGATTCCAAATAACATTATCAACATGACCTGACAGGATAAAAATTATTTTTGACACACATCGGTGGTCTGGAAAAGAGATGTTGTGTAGATTAGGAGGTAGATATATAAATATCTATATCTGGCGAAGGACAGCATCAAAGTTTTTAATATAAACAGTAGGATAGATGTTGTTTTCCAGAAATTGATGGAAATGCCTTTTCTCTGCAACAAATCGAAAATTGGACTGATGTGAAAAAACGGAATTTATTTTCCAGTAGAGATATATCATTCCTCAGAATTGAAAGAGCATATCATGTGTAGAAAAGTCTTACAAATTGGATATAAAAAAACTTTATTGAATAGTTTATGACTCACTTCGAGTACTGATGGATGGTGCTGACACCTGTATGGTATCGTAAAGGTGTATACGAGATGAGTTTCATGGACTTGGTGCTCTGTTCTTCCCACGGGTAGTGGTCATCGATGTGGGTGGCGAAAGCTGACCGTTCCGGAAACTTCTCCTTAGTTCTATCTAGCAGCAGAAATCCCGAGAGAGCATAAATACGTTGATATGCCTATGCCCTCCCCTACCCTCTATGCAAAGGCAGAAAATTTTGTTTACTGTATGAACGTTAATAAATAAAATATCCATATGACCTCTATGGTGCTAGATGGAACCCAAAAGACGTTTCTTATTTTGCATGCAAATAACAGACATTTCAAGGCTATTTGGAAAAAAAGTACACTTTCATTTTCTGATTGGCTTGTAGTATGTTTACATAAAATCCTCCTAGTGTTTAGAAGAGATATCTCGTCCAATATCTGTTCAATTTTTATATGGACGAGATATCTCGTGTAACAGGTTTTACAACAGATCATTACATGGCAGTTTTAGACTCAAAACCACCAGGAGGGTTAATATTCCATAACCAGAAATGCATCAACAGAAAAGACAAATTTTCTTACCTGTGTAGCTGTTTAACCCTCCAAATAGTTTCGACGAGGTATCTCGTCAATCACGATCTGACCAATTTTGCTGATAGATTTGTTTTATGATGAAGACATCAGGATCTTGTCAGTTTACTTGCAATGACGAGATATCTCGTCCATCAATATCTGGTCAGTTTTTCTAATGACGAGACTCCTCTTCCAGACAACTCCCAGGAAGGTTAACAGTTATTAGTTTTTATGTAACAGTAATAATAATAAGCATTTTGATAGTGTCATGTATCTTTTAAACAAATTACAATGACTATTTCTAATTCTCATGAAATAAGCATTTATTGTGCCCTAAAAATGAGTTAATGACTTTCTGCTCTAAGCCAACGATATGCTTTGCAAATTAGGTTTTTTTATTTTATATTTTAGAGGCTAGACAGCACGCAAATCTACTACTGCTCTGTGGTCACATTGAATACAATATACACATAATGAAACCTATACCACAATACTATATTTTAAAACAAGGAACGGCTATCTTTTAGCGTGTGTAAAGGTACGGAAACTCAATTCTAAACAAAGCACGAGCTAAAGAACAGAAAACAATTTAAATCAAATACATTTAATCTATCTGTTTACCAGTTAGTTATATGCAAATTGAATCTGGTAACTCTGAGCTTCCAAACATTCGACCAAACACCGTCAACCTTGTTATGAAATAGACAAATCCTGTGGACGGAGTCAGTGTTGTAAGATATCTGAAGGGCAAATCCCGTGGGCTTACGAATCGATTAAGCCGACAACTTATAGAAGCGCTGACTAGTGTTTTTGATCCAATCACTTTAACCGATCTATAATCTAGGATTCATGCTTTTCCCCACGTGATAGATCTTCAAACAGAGGGACCGGAAGAAATAACATAAAGCTGCATGCACATACTCTGTCTATTTCATTAGAAGGTCGATACCTTTAAAATCCTATCTTTTTTACTTGGCTGAGGGTGAAGGTTACTTGAAGCTTCTGGGCCGAAGGCCCTCTATCTCCAGGACCTTTTTTACCCCCTCAGAAATATGGCCCTCTTATTAGCGACCTTGGCGAGAAAGAGGAATCGGCACGTTCCGCCTTGACGAGAAGCAAGCGGTTATCGATACTCAAACAATTACAGATGGTTTCTTTTCCAACATACAACTGCATATTATGGCCATTTTCACAAATTCTTTCAGAGGATAAAATATATTTCTCTTGAAAAAAAGTTGTGGCCTCTTTTTCCATCGATGGCAGATTGAAAATAGTAAGCATATTAAATATTTAACTACGAAAAACTTATATTTTAAAAGAGAACATTTTTACTAGTTGAAGAAACGTAAACCACGTGCAGATCGGTAACCGTTTGTTTCTCAATAAGGCAGAAGCGTGTAAATTCCCCTTTCTCGCCAATGCCGCTATAAAAGAGAAGTACCAAAATTGTAAACATGTAAGGCCAAACAACATCAGATTCTTTCATAAGGAGTTGACAACCGAGAGGAGCAACATGCAATCTACAAAAGCATGAGAGGTATTTAAAAAGGAATCTTGTGTATTTTTTTAGGTTTATGACTTTTTTAAAAGATTTAGAAGACACTAGAAGTTGTTTTCCAGTTTTATGGCGCAGGGGCCATATTTGGGGAAACTGTGCCAGACACAAGACTTGCAACACAATGAGGAAGGAAGGAAAAGCAGAAGGCGAGAATAAAAAAAGACTGGAAGATCTTTTTAAAATTTTGACTTTAAAAATCCAGTTTCTCTTACAATAGATCGTTGGTTTATGTTTAAAATAATTTCAGTGTGAAAAATCAGGTAATTTTTTCGTCAAAGCATTAAAAATCAAAAATTTTCAGGAATTTTGACACCTAAAAATCAGTTAACAATTCATTTTCTTAACTAACGCTTCTGTTTCAGAGTGAAAACATCCACTCTATTATATCTTACTAGCAGGTATTACTGATACTGAAAACATTAAAAAGAAAATATAATAATTTTAAGAATGAGTTCCACCCGACAGGACACGTGTTACAATAAAAAAATTACTTATTTAAAGAAAATCACATTTAAGGTATCGATCTGGTGTAAAATTTTCCGCAGATTTCAAATTCGTTGAAATTTTTACTCTATCTTGAACGATCGCGAAAATAGAAAACCTCTAATAGTCTTTGACCGTAACAAAGTTAAAATCACTAGCAAGAAAGTTATGCTAATCAACAACACGCTTTCTTCAATTGAGGAGCTGTAACATCATCTCCGCGAGTGACGTCACAGTTCCAAAGGACGAAAAACGCAAAATCCTTTGCTTTCTCCAATCGAGGACCTATGACGTCAGCTCCGCGAAAATAATGAACGAAGGGAAAAAAACTAAAACATTAATTAAAACAATGTTCTGGATTAAATTTTAAAATTCGGGCTGGACATAAAATTCGCAAAAAATAAGACTACCTGTGTGAAAAATTTCAATATTGTTAGTGCCATATATTCGTCACGACACTGTGTACACAAAGATACAAACACTTTCTTTTATAATAGTATAGATAATGATACCAAAATAATTATAACGAATCAAAATTCACTATTGAGTTAACACTGTTTGAACAAAACATCCTATTGCAAAAACACAGTTATTCCGAAATTAAACTCAAAGTTTTGGAAACATATTTGTACATATTGACAATAACTAACGAAAAACTCTCTTGTAACTAGAAAAATATTCCGAATATTTAAAATATCTCGGTATCCTTTCAAAACTAAGGAATTGGCAAAAATTTGTAAATAATTTTAAAATTGATGCTCTGATCGATTTTTGTGCATTCTAGTGTATACATACACCTTTTTAAAGCTGACCACCCAGACTACCAACAAGGGCTTAATGCCGGACAAGAAGTGACCGGGATGAGATTCCACAGAAGCCAACACTAGAAGCCCAGGTAGCATTTACGTAAAAGTTCGCTTTGAAGGGGAGGACAAATTCCAAAAACAAAATTGCTAAACAATTAGAACATACGAACAAGAAATTTTGTAAAAGAACAAACACAGATGCTAAGTCAAAATTATAAAAAATTTTAACATGACATTAAAAGAAAACATTGTTAAAAATAAAATAGAAAAATATACACAGAAAAGATATTCTAATGTGATGAATATGTACAATAGGGTGGAGCGAAAAACACGAATTTCGGAAATTGAAAACGCCTATGGTGGGAATAGTTGGGGACTACCATGCTTATTAACAGTACAAAATATGAGCTAAATCAATTAATATCTTCAGGTGCCCAAATCACTTTGAAATTTCGAGAAATTTTGCCAATTTTTTCACAAAAATAATAATAACGCATTTAAAAAAATTAAATACATCTTATTTAAAGCCATGGGTGGGTGAAATGAACTTCCCTGCTTGTAAAAAAAAAGTTTTACACTTAACATTATCCCGGAAAATAAAAAATTTCCCCTTTTTTTAGAGCGCCATCACGCGCGTCTCCACTCCTCTCAATAGACTCATCATTGCGACCACGCGTTTACACGGGTGCTTCCCCTTGTAGATCTTCGCTGTTTTTGCATTATGAAAACAACCCAGAACTCAGCACAAGGAGGTGGCTGCATATCGAGTTCCCCCCCCCCTCCTAAAAATTTCAATTTAAGTAACTAGCTTACCCTAAAAAATTAAACTGAAGTTAGTGGCAAGTGGTTTAGCTTAAAAGTGGTTGATATTGGATTTTGGTTTCAAATCTTGGTAAAGCAAGTCTGGAAGCAATTCTTGACCGAATAAATCCATCTCGTGCTTTTGCACCACATACTGTACTATATGCTTCAGTTACTAATTTAACGCACCGTTCTACTGCTTGTGAATGGCATGGAAAGTTAAACATATTACTATTGGTTGGAACGTCTAGAATCATAGACTTGAGTTGATCATCAGAAAGAGATACTGTAAGTGGTGGATCTGTAATGGAATCTGATTGCCATTCAATTAAATTTATGTAATCGTCTGCTTCGAAGTTTAACTTGGGAATTTTGAACTCTCGAATATTCTTTTCGACTTTATTTTTTTTGTCTTCATTTTTAATTTTTCTGAGGCTCAATTCTCTGAAGTGTTTTCTATCATCAGCTAACATTGCCAAAATAATATTTTCTGGATGGGCATAATAAGCATTTCTTATCTACAACAATTTTTATAACCTCAGGCTAAAATCTTGATTTATTTAAAATATGGTAAAAATTAGGAATTCCCTTACCGACATGATGACTGACTTTTAATTTTAAACCACACATATGAGTGTACCTTCACAACATACTCTGTTAATATTTTCAAGTTATGGGTTGGATCTTCTGTTGAAACATATAACCATAAAATTATATTTGTCGTGGTCAACCATCTGGAATGATTCAATTTACCTGGATTTTTTTGTGACAAGCTTAATGGAATATATTTATTTGATATACCTGTGCACATTTCGTAAATGTATCGTTGAACAGTGATAAGATCCTCTAGGACAATATCTGGCAAAGTTACTTATATCTTTTCAAAGTTTGTCAAAGGCAATTTTTCACAAGATTCAAACATTTTTCCAATTTTTCCGTTGTATCCTTTTGGTCCTGTGGTTTTCCCTTCTAAATGTTGGAACAAATGACGTAAAGGTAGCTGGGTAGCTCATTTGTATGTAATTAACAAATAAACCAATGCACAGGACATCCTAAAAAGAGCTCGATATGTCGAATGACTCCATTTTTCAAACATGTATTTACCACTGTACCATCACAACCAACCACTTGCATCTTAGAAAAATCTATATTTTTCTCCAAAAAAGTTAAAATATTTGTTTTAATATTTTGATAAGAGTCAGCTGTAGGAGTGACACGTCCCATATATTTTGATCCTGGTTCTTGTATTAGAACGATATGTTCTTCTGTTACCGTCTTTCTAGAAATCCTTTCTCTTTCTTTAATCATTACTAAAGTTTAATCCTTTCGCTCATCGAAGTATATTCCATATTCTGATAAAGAGGTAGTTTCCTCATTTTTCCTTTTCAGGTAGCTGCGAGTCTTTGTCCTTTCTCTTCTAAGTTTACTACGATCAACTATGTTTGAAGAATCATCCTTGGAAATTTTTCCCATATCCTTCAAAGCAGCATTTATTAGAATTGCTGCTGATCTATCTGAAACGCCAGTTCTGTCACAAGCCTGAGCTACATTTGGAAGTTTAGTTCTTGTTTGTGAAGTTGAAGAAGAATTATTATCAATGACTGTGTTTATAGTGGCATTAAAATTCTGAAGCAAATTAAAACTTAAAGTAGCTCCCGTAGTAGAGGGCGAGAGATTTTGGATTGTTTTCCTTTACAATCTTTGAGCTAAACGTTTTGGCTCTCTGCTTCCCTTTCTTTACGCTGCAACCTTTTTTTCAAGCATTCTGCTGGTTTTAATGCCAACATTTCCAATGACCATTTTTCGAAATGTCCTTTGATCTGTTAAAAAAGCTCTTTCAGCAATAGGTACTTTAATTTTGAAAGTACAACTGAGAAAGTTCGTACATTTACATATGCTAATATCAAATAGATTTTTTTTCTGCTGATTCCCTGAAGAACACAACCTTTCGAGAAATATAGTTTGCCAGTATTTTTTAATAGTTTCTTAATATTTCTATATGCTTTATGGTATTTTTTCAGCATATATATTATTTGTTGGTTTATTACAGTTGGAATCCAACTTTTCCCCCATAATCCTTTGAGCTCTGTAATTAAAATTGAACATCCATCAGCCACATACTAGCATCTCTTTTACAATCTTTCTGTATGTAAAGATAATACTTCATAAATCTGCATATGTTGTAAATGTGTTAGGCTTCATTATTTCAGCCATTCCAAACACGGGACATACATCTACTGATCGTGTCCTAGGCATTTCGACTAATTCACAGAACCGTGTATCCTTAACAAACAAAACAAACCAAACCCAAACAAAACTGAACTCAAAGATTAAAATTTCTATATAAAAAATTTCTAAAATAAGTAAAAATAAGCAGGGGGGCCTCGATATGCAGCCATCTCCTCGTGCTAAGTTCGGGGTTGTTTTAATAATTAAAAAAAAGCGAAGAGCTGCAAGGGGAAGCGCCCGTGTAAACGCGTGGTCGCAATGATGAGTCTATTGAGAGGAGTGGAGACGAGCGTGATGGGAAGTTCATTTCATCCACCCATGGCTTTAAATAAGATGTATTAAATTTTTTTAAATGCGTTATTATTATTTTTGTGAAAAAATTGGCAAAATTTCGAAATTTCAAAGTGATTTGGGCACCTGAAGATATTAATTGATTTAGCTCATATTTTGTACTGTTAATAAGCATGGTAGTCCCCAACTATTCCCACCATAGGCGTTTTCAATTTCCTAAATTCGTGTTTTTCGCTCCACCCTAATGTACAAGTCTGCTTGTTGTTAATGACATTCTTAAGCCAAGGAAGTATGTTTTCGGATGTTGGCTGAGTAAGGTGGAAATCTGTTGAGTAAGAGTTAACAAGTAGTGGTCCGTATCGCCGACATCACCAGACAGACGACAGAGGGCAGTTTGTTTAATTTTAAATGTATTTAGATAAGATAAAGGGAATGGACCATTGCCATTTAAAAAGAAAATTAAATGTCTATTTGTGAGAAAATAGCTATGATTGGGGATTTTAATGAATTTTTAAGATGCCAAGGGTTCATTATAAAACCCTTGACATCTTGCTCCCACATGTTAGATATTACATGGGTTTTGATAATACGGGGAATTAGAGACGGGAAGAAGCACTTCTTTGCCAGAATTAGAAGTCGATTTTCGTCTCATGATCTGGTAGCTCGTTGACGTGATTCCCTGACCCATCTGAGCCCAAAGATGTAAGATGTTCTAAAAGTCTTTCTTGCTTCATTAGTAAAATCAGATTCATTATTAAATTTCGATTAAGCTTGGATGAAGCTTAGGCTATCAGAATAAGTATTACAGTTTCTTTGTGTGATTGTTTTAGCCACAGGAATATGTGTGTGCTTGGTATACATACAACTTAAAACCAGTTTTGTACTATAGCCCAAAAGTTCATTGACAATTCAAAAATTCATAAGAATCTAGAAAATAGGTCTATATTAAAGAGGGTCATGGCATTTCGGCCATTGAGTTCAACATTTCACTTGTAGAGAGCACTCTTCCATGTTTCATGGTCTAGAGATGAATGAGGATGCAAAGGTAACTTGACTGAAAGGTAATTAAATCACTAAAACTTTAAAACAACGAACACAAATATTAGTATAGCAAAATTGGATGTCTGTAGCTACTTCGGAAGGCCACTATTATCAAACCAAAATAACCACGAGGTAGAAAATTCAAGTTTCTTCATCCAGTTTTACCAACATGTGAAAAAAAAGTGAGTGTGGGTTACCCTTCCATTTTTGTAAGTATCTAATTCAATGTTTTGCTCAAAATTGTAACATCAGGAACATTTTGGACTGCACAAGTTTTCTATCCTATAAATTATCCCGTCTTAAACCTCTTTCACACTTCAGTCACATTTCAATTGCTTGGTATTAAATTTTAAAAGGGGCTATTAACGATGGTCTGGGACCAATCCCGCTGGGAAAGATCCATAAATTCAATGAAATTAATTGAATTGAAAACATTGAATTTTTGATATTTCTTAAACATGACAATTTTCAGTAACAACTTTTTTTATTTTTTTTAAAATGCGAAGAGTTTTTAATATTGATAGATTACTCGACAACACTTACACTCATCAATGGATTTCTATGCGTGTGGATACTGAAGACTATGAAGCTGCAGGTCGATTGACAAAGGAATCCATAGAATTAACCCTAATAACTTTTACTGATGCTAATGCTTTGGTAAAATTCATACTTATATCATAAAAAATTAACAACGATTAAAATAACCACCGCCACTATACCTAGACTGAGAACATGACACTTTAAAAGCCTGAAAATTAACAATCATGTAACCACACCGTATAGACATAACAAATGTCTGGCCGTTAAACTCAACGCATAATCTTGTATTCACCTGCCCTGCAATAGTATAGCTGCTCTTCAAGCCATAAATTAACATCCGGAAGAACAGCTTTACAACTAGAAAATAATCGACATAGCTAAAGCTGTGCAAAATGCATACGACGACATCTGTCTCAGAAATGGACACTAGACAACACTAAAATAGCTTGTTAAAAACCCCGATTTCTATAAAGCACATTTTTTTAAATGATTTATTTTCCTACAAATTGGCAGCTCTGTGAATTAGTAACTGTATAGATCCATGTATTTTGGAAATACCGGTATTTATTGAAATGGTAAATAAATATAGACATTATTCTTATATAAAATCTCGTGTTTTGCATCTGTACCGAAGTATTTCAAAGGACCAGTGAATATTTCATAAGTTATGTGGAATAAAATAAGAACACCCTCATGACTTTTGGTGCCACTAGTAACCAAAGAAATAAAAAGATAGGCTTGGAGAAGA
Source organism: Metellina segmentata (assembly GCA_947359465.1). NCBI lineage: Eukaryota > Metazoa > Arthropoda > Arachnida > Araneae > Tetragnathidae > Metellina > Metellina segmentata. The sequence goes on from OX375872.1 coordinate 11,442,418, forward strand.
CACTGTAGGTTTTAGTTATTGGGAAAAAACTCTTACTATGCACGTGAACCTTTGCACGTTGTTCCTGGTCAATTGAACGCCTACATGAACATTTTGGACAGTCAGGTTCTTCCTACGTTCTGGCAATTTTATGGAATTGACGAATTTTACTTCCAAGACGACAATGCTTCGTGTCATGTTGCTGCTTCTGTCAAGCAATGGTATAGAGAAATGGCTGTTAAACGTCTTCTCTGGCCTGCTCAGAGTCCCGACCTAAACCTCATAGAATATTTATGGGACAAATTAAAGCGACGCTTACGGACTAGGGAACCCCGTCCGAAATCGACAGCGGTGCAGGAATGGACACAAATACCCATAGCTGTGTATCAAACCTTTTAAAAAGTATGCTCAGAAGGGTTGCTAGTGTAATTGCAGCATGTATGAAAGCATGTATTCTTTCCCTAAAACCATCACATCTTGCTGTACGGTCCATTATTGTAGGGTAGTGTATATAATTGCCAAAAATAGAAAAACATTTGGGGTCCGTCTCGAATTTTAAATTGTAGATCACGCAGTGTTTTAGTGTATTTCCCAATCTGCACTCGATTCTTCAGTTTGTTGAAATTTAAGTTTTATTTTTAATAAATAAATCGTTATTTCAATAAAACATTAATTATTTCAAAACTTTTCGGTGAAAATTTAAAATTAAGCAGATTGCAAGCAACTAATCGCCAAGTATTGGGCTGATGCAAAAGTTCGTCCCTTTTTGGCACTAGATGTCACTGGATCGCAATACCGAAGTGTTATCTACTTCACACGTATAAAGTTTGGATGTTGTTTAAAAAAGGAATTTTCAGCGAGTACTTGGGAAAAAATGAGTTACGAGGGTGTTTTTTAAATTTTGTTAAACATTACAAAATGCAGAAAATAAGAAACATTGACGTCGAAAGCCTTTATTTCCGAAAAGGCAAGAAAAACGTGTCACAGACGCAAAATATGTGTTGTGTATGGTGAGGGTGCCGTTGAAGATTCCACGTGCCGTGGGTGGTTCAGAGTTTCGTAATCTCGATCCGTTCTTTAGCCACAAATCTCATAGCTTCTATGACCGTGGGATTATGCAACTACCGGACAGATGGAGAAATGTGATCGAACTAAACAGCATATGCTACACTAATTTTGTGAAAATTACAACACTATGAAAGAATCATCAGAAATAAATGTGTGAAATGTATTCCACGTATTATTTATAATTATGTGTATAAACGATCATATTTACAGAGCAATAACAGAATAATTCCGAAAATCAATATTTTGTGCAGCCGCTAAGCGCAGCGATGAGAGCCTGTCATCGAATCATAGATTCTGAATGTCCATGCTGAGGAATGACATTCCAGATGGCCTTTAGCTGATATCAATGTTCAGCCGTACCTACTCTCTGCCCGAAGAGCGCCGACAGAGATAATCCCAGACTGTTCAGTGGACGACATATCCGGGGAATGTGCAGGGCGTGGAAGAAGCGGAACCTATGCGGTTTGATGCACTGCAAAAGGTTTGTACATTCCGAGCAACATGTGGACGGGTAATGTCTAACTGAAATACAGTTCCAGGAATGCGTTGCAGGAGGGGTCCACAACTTCCCTGATGTAGCTCCCACTGTTCACAATTTGGAGTAGGCGGGATCGCCAATGATGTACAATAGCGCCCCAGACCATAACGCCAGGTGCTGAATAAGACACTCCAGGAGAAGGTGTTCACCTTTGTAGCGTTTGACGAGTAGCTGTCCATTAATTATAGTCCAAATTGCAGTTGGACTCCATCTGAGAAGACGACTTGTTGCCAATCGGCATGCCATTGGTTGTATTTGTGACCCATTGAAGCCGGAGGCGTCGTAGGTTCAACGTCAAGGCAATCCTTCGCAGAAGAATCCTTGCCCGTAACTCATGGCGTAGCAGACGTAGACAAACCGTGAGGGAAGACAAGCACACACCTGTAGACGTGCTCCACTGTTGTACCAACGCACGAGAGGATGATGTGCGGTCCATCACCGACATACGGATCTGTCGTCCCGTGGTGGCGTAATATTGCTTGGCCCACTGCCAGGGTTTCCACTTGTCCGATTCCCCATGGTCCATCTTTTCCACACACGTATCACTATTGTGACATTACACCCCATGCAAGTGGCGATTTCATGATACGAAAGTCCACCCTCACGGAGGCCGATCATGCGGACCCGTTTGAGCTCCTTTAGTAGGTCGTATAGCACTCTGCGTTTTTGGCGAGGCATATTGACTTCTAATCAATCATTTACAGCAGTCAAACAACGATACACACATTTTAACGCACCTTTAGTGCTTTTTATACATGGCTCACTTGGAAGCCTAGAGGGTGTTTCTCGACCCACACATGGTGATCGCTTTGTAATTTTAATCATTTGCATATCCTAACCTGTTTTGCATTTTCTACAAGTTCCGTTTAATTTTCATGTTTCCTTCATGGTGTAGCAATTTTCACAAACAGTAATGTATATTTTGATAAAATGTAATTTTTTTTTCACTTTTTGTCAAAACGGGACGAACTTTACATCAACACCCAAACGCTCAATTCCAGCTTGATCCGATCTATTCACACGGTTTCGTAACACAAGGTGAGAAGGTTATATTTAATAAAATTGTTTTTATTCAAAAATAATATAAAGTGGGGCAAAGTTAGACATATTGGCCTTCTTAATTGTTTAACATTTATTAAGCATTCAAATGAAATTTGAATTATTACTGAAAGTAAGAATATGCAGCGTAAAAATTTCAGAATTTTCAATTTTACAAGTTTAAAAATAATTAATATGATCAGGAAAAAAAAAAGGCAGCATTACACTTTTCTTGCATTAGATGCGGTACAATGCTTGAGGACGAGAGTATTTAATACATTTAAGGAATAATTATGCCCCAAATACGAATCACACCTCTTCTTCCATGTCCCAGCAAAACCTATAACTCAACTGTTCTGTTCAGCTACAAGCAAGTGCGTCGTTGGAGATTGGGCCTAGGTTCTCCAAAAATGACCTGCAACCCTAAATACGGTGGACCCTCAAATTACATCTCTCACGCGGATGCTTTTCCACTCCTAGCAAATCGGAGCACCGCTCTTATACTCGACAATTTTTATCGCCTTATTGCGTTCAAGTTAAGTTGACCCTTCAGGCATAGAAATAAACATTTTCTCCACAAATTCCATTTTAGGACGGCACACGAAATGAAACAAAATGAAGCAATTTTAAACAAAGGACCTTGTCTTAAAACTCACCGAAAATCAATTAAAATCTTGCACACCGAGGTTTGAGACACTGTTCAGCTGATTAGAAACAAATCCACCCCTTTCAATTCATTATTTTTTCAGTTAAAAATTAAAAATTAGAATCTATTGATTGGAAACTAAATTATGGCTTGCATTTGGTTTGGGTTATCCAAAAATTTAATATAACATAATTACTTCGATCATCTAATTATTTTGGAAGGTGGGTCATTCCACTTGAAATGAGCAAAAATCAGGAAACACCTGTGGCCGTATGGTAATGGAATTTCATGAAAATTTGTACGGGGATTTAGTTTATGCATAAGTAACGATATCCAAAATATTTAGGTTCAAAATTAAATATTTTCGAAGTTTGAGTCATTTTAAGGACTTATAACTTTGAAGAGCAGTTGCGAGATCGCCTAATGTTGCATGTTTGAAGTTCTGTTTCTCAAAAACTACTTAACGTAGACAAACATGTTTTACATCTTTATAATCTGTACAAAACTTTCTTTTTTTTTCGCTTTTGCAACAATTTTAAGCATCATATTTAATCGAAAATTTAGTTGCAAAAAAATGGAGAATTGTCATTTTTGACAGAATTAAAAACTTTTCTATAGGTTAAAGAAATTTTAAGACATCGTTGCAATTCATACCAGATACAGTGCTAGGTATTATAATATTACTGATAGAGTTCGGAAGTCGCATTTTAATTCTTTCATCTTCAAAATAGTTAACGAAAATAACAATTTTCTTCTCTAAATAGGCATAAGAAATCAAATGAAGGACAGCTCTGATAAAAGACATTTCACAGAAATAGTGTTTAATAAGTTTATTACTTGCAAAAAAAATTCGGGATTGTAATCCGAGTTCTAAAGCAACAATAATAAAATGAAAATCACAACATTTTTGCTTCCTAGTCTATGTATTTTATGAGAACTTCAATTATAACAAAAAAATTAAATACAGGTAATGAAACCCTAAATCAACAAAGAAATACCAAATCATTTTTAACTTAAAAAGTGAATTATAAAAAGCAGAAAAAATCAGTGTCAAAACAAGCTTAAAAATTTCAACTTAGTATCATAGATATTATGACTTTTAACTAATTACCTTTTCAAATTCCTGTGGTAAAACTCCCATGTTAAATTTTGCATCTTCTATAATTGAAACGTGTTTTTTTTTGTGCTGCCCAATTCTTTTTAAATTGTTAAAATAAATTGTTTGTGACAAATATGAAACACGAATTTGTGACGTACAATTGGGAATAGGAAGGGAATAGGAATGTAGTAATGATAGTTACATGTTCCCGTTAATGGCTTCGGTCACTGATGGAACACTTCTGGGTTGTCATCGAGCACTCGCTGGTGTTCGAAAGCTTTTGATTTAGCAAACCGCGCACATTTATAACCATAATTCATTTAATAGTGTTCATTTATTCGGTTATCTGCCCTTGAATGTAATAGCATCTCTTTCAAAAGCGGGAATGGATGTCATACTGGCGTGTTCACTCCTTTTTGATTCATCATGCGATAAAATAAAACAATAATTTCCATCTAGTTAAAAATTTTCCTGTGACGAAAATAAACAAATTACAATGATGGAAATTTCAGGACAGATATACATCTACACACATAATACTGAAAATTTGTGAGGTTTTCGGAATCGTCCTTCACAGTAAAATTTGTATTTAAAAAAATAGAAAAATCGATGTTTTCCAATTATTTTACTATTTTTTTTCTTAACTAAGGAAAAAAAAAAACTTTTACTAAGTAGTAAAACCAAACTTTTAGATGGAAGTGCTTCATTAAGAATAACTTTTGATACTGTCTTTCCCTATTTTTAGAGGTACTAGAGCAATTTGAAATTTGTATCAAATAGGCAAAATCTCTATTTTGCTGATCCCCGAGAATGAGCAGAGACGGATATAAAACTATATTCTGACATTTCCCAAGACCTTTTACTGAAGAATGTAACAATTTTAATTTTTGTCTATAACTTATTGAAATATATGGTCTCAAACAGGCTACTATTAGTGCTAAAAAATGTACATTTGTGTGACCTTGAACTTTAAATTCAATAAAAAATAAAGCATAAATTTTGGACATCTAATATTTGGCAGTTCCACCTTACTATAAGCGATCTATTTAAAAATTAATTTTTATTAAAATCGGTGATGTGTCAGCCACAGCCGATTTGCTCATTTTGCGTGGAATGACCCAGGTATAAGAAAATATATTCAATTAATAGTAGAAGCTATGAATTTCTATCACTCATAAGTCACCATAGATGACCAAGATACATGTATTTTATATGAATTCTGACTACTTTGAATGAGAGAATCTAATCAAAAGTCGGATTCTTCTTTAAAAAAATCGCACATATCCCCTTTTTACATAGTTTACTAAGTGTTACACTAAAATTTCTGGGGAAAGAATAGAAAAATATTATATGAAAAAATAATTTTTTTTTTTTTTTTTAGGAACAAAACTTTAAAAATACTTTTATGACATTGAGAAAACTAAGTTTTTGTTATGAAAAAGTTAAAAATGAGTGACAAATGGGAAAATAAAAATTAATCATCAGCCTCACTATTGCCGACTTCTGCACTGGTGGTTGGCCACTGCTTTATAGACTAGTAAAAGTTGATGTGTTGCTCCAGGATGTACTGAAGGCATTTTCCAACATCAAAGACCTTTTCACTGATTGGGACCTTTCCTGTCCTGTATGCTGGTTGATCGGGCAATCCAGTGAGAAGAACATTTGGTTTCCTCAGCATGAAAGTATTCTTTCCTAAATCATGAATGTAGGTCGATGCTGTAACTTTATTTGGCTCGTTGATGGTAATGTGGTGAACAGAAGATATCTTGAAAGCTACTTTGTCCTTTTTTTTACATGCCTGCCATAACTTTCATCAGAAATACACGCCTTCTTACAAAATACGGGCTACCACTTTTTAAACTCCTTTACATCTTCGGGAGCAACCTTTACAACATTAAATCTTCCGGTATTACTTGATTTTCTCATGAGTTCTTCATATTCGTCAGGCCAGTAGATCCGATCAGATTTTCGAATTAGACGTTTCACTGTCCCAAAATCCCTGTCACAGGGGAGGAAGGAGTGACCACTAATAGGGAAAAAGAATTGAATTTTTTTAAACACTTGTAGTTCAATTAGGGCCTTACACATTCGTATCAGAGAATGATTTTTGTTTTGTCCGTTGCATCCGTCCGAAAACAGAAGCAGATTTGCATGCTCATTGGTTTTATTCCGGTTGATGTAACTTAGCAGGCTTCAGACTTCATTTGGACTCTTTTGAAATGCCTTCATGATACACGTGCAAGTCAGCTTTCCCAGTGGACAGGTTATGTATCCCAAACGTATTAACCCAAAGCTGGCGTAAATAAAATACAGAACGATTCATAAGTAAGAATAGTTTCAACGCACTATATAGGTGACAATGTAAGATATTTTATGTTACTTGTAACAGAAGTGTAGGTGAATGTTTCAAGATTTTTTAGACAGTCACAGATGTTCTATGTGTGCACACTTAGTCACACTACACACATCGAACCGGTAACCCATTTCCGTCCAGACGTGTGTTAGGGTACCTGAAACAAGTGCAGTGATAGTGGATGCGATATGCTGTTTCAAATCCGCTAAATCAACAGGAAGAGAAGGGTAAAATGCTATCCTTTACGTAGCCCCAAAGAAAAAGTCACATGGTGTTAAGTCAGGGCATCTGGGTGGCCATTAGGTTAGTGGCATGTTGCAGTCGGCGCCTCATCCAATCCATCGTGACGATGTTAATAGATGTAATAACGCATGTCACCTGACCAAAATGGTGATGCACCATCCAATTGGAGAATAAAGTTTTTCATCTTTATTGTCTAATTGGATAAATAAAGTTTCTGACGACACCTGCCGATATACTCGGTCGTCCTGGCTTTGGAACTTTGCACAAACAGCCCGTAGTTTCAATTTTTTTAAACCAATCGTAAATTAACTTTCTGGTTGGAGGTTCTTTTCCAAATCGTGATCGAAATTGTCGTTGCATAACGCTGACAGATTCCGTTTTGCTTAATTCAAGAACACAAAAAGCCTTTCCCACTGCAAAAGCAGCAATTTCCACCGACTAGTCACACGCTCGCTATCGCCTACGTCACATCGCATGGTAAGGGGACAGACTTTATGAGTATACCCAGTGCTGTAGTCGTAGAAAAAAAGAGAGGCTATACCATGGGCGCCCGCAGAATTTTTTCCATGAGGAGGCGAAACATGTACTTACTACTTACACTTTCTAGGGGAGGCAAAAAAACATGTACACACACGCGAATACATCTCTACTGTTATAAAAGGAAGTGTTTAAATGTCTGGTTGTTGTTATGTGCAAGTTCCTTACGATTCTATGGCAATTACAGTAACGGGTTTTGGCACACTGATAGTCCGAATTTTAAAATTCAATCTAGAACATTTTAAAATTAATTTAATGACGGTTAATTATTATTGTTATATTGTATCCTTAAAATAGCAACAGCATAAAAGATCAAAAATTCTAAATTTATTTTTTTCTGTTTCCGTTGTTTCATCTTACGAAGAAATGATGGACGATAAAAATCAAAGTTTTAAGTGAAGTTATATAGTTCTTTTTTTCTATTTCTTAGACCGTTAAAGATAAGAGTAAAAATTTCAACAGATTTGAAATCTGCGGAAAATTTCACAATAGTTTGATACCTAAAAATATGATTTTCTTTAAGTAAATAATTTTTAAATTGTAACTTTTATATTTGTTGCAATACGAACGGCCGCTGCGAAGAATGACCTTCGTGAATGTTGGTTTGCAAAGCAAACCAACACCACAGGCAACGCTGTGATGGGTGTTATCCAATAGGCGACGAATTCGAATAGGCTTCGCAAACCAAATGGAAATTCATAGCAATCACCAGGGGTTAGCGAGCAGTCGTCACACATGACCCCACGAAAAGACCTGTCACGGACAACGCCGTGCTGGCCCACTGTGCGGTGGCTAGTGTATATATGTAGAATATCTTTAAGCCAGGGGGATGACCGCCCCCTCAAAGGACCGGGGAATATGTTCGAATTAATCGAAGTTCAAACTATGGAAAAAGCCTATACTAATTTTTTATTACATGAAAGAGGAATTAGGAAACTTTGAAGAAACTTCTACTTTAGCAGAAAATCGAGTTCGATTATTCAAATTATTGGGAATTTACTTTATTTATGCAAAGCAAAATATGCAGACTATAGCATCGAGTGATATTCAATTTTGAAAATATCACTATTAATATTTAACTATGTAATATAGAATAATTACAGGAAATGTTAAGAAAAATATTTTAAATATACACAGTCCAGTCACATTAATGTGACCACCACCTAATTTCGACGTCAACGTGAAATAACCAATCCCAAAAGGCAGGTGGCAGCACATTGCAGTGGAGTGTATATAAATGATGTCCTAGGGCATCGGAAAGCATTTCAATCGTTGGCGTAATGCAGAAACGTAGCGATTTATCTGACGTCCAAAAGGGCATGATTATTGGCTTTCGGGCCAAGGGTGGAAGCATTTCGGAAACGGCTAATTTTGTGAACTGTTCGCGTGCCGCCGTGGTAAAAGTATACCGTGCATGACAAAATGGCACTATCCAAAATCAGCGGCGTGGCACATGTGGTGCACCACGGGCTATAGATGACAGAGGCGAACGAAGGCTACGGAGATGCGTTCGGGCGAATAGTCGTGCAACTGTTGAGCAACTGACCGCCCAGGTGAACCAAGCGGCTACCAAGAGTGTATCCTCAACAACGGTTCAGCGAACGTTGCTGCGCATAGGCCTCCGCAGCAGACGCCTGGATAATGCACCTATGCTGACTGTTGTTCATCGGCGACGAAGGCTGGAATTTGCACGCCAGTACCGCAACTGGACGTCCACAGAGTGGCGACAGGTGGCTTTTTGCGATGAATCACGTTTTATGCTCCATCGGACAGATGGACGTTGGCGTATACGGCGTGAAACGTCTGAAAGCAAACACCCTGCAACAATTGCCGAAAGGATCCAGGCTGGAGGAGGGAGCATTATGGTTTAGGGAATGTTTTCCTCGCATTCACTGGGTGCACTCATCATCAGAAACCTAATTGACTCTCTTCATGCACGTCTCGTAGCGGTCCGCTCTGCCAAAGGTGGTTATTCTGGCTTTTGACAGGTGGTCGCATTAATGTGACTGGACTGTGTATATAAAGTAGGATATAATTTTGTTTTTTGAAACACATTTTAAGGCCTACCTCTATCACTTTCATTGAAATAGTGTCCAAACTGCTTGACGAGAGAAATCCGTCTCTGTGTCTCTTTTTGTAGCGCCATACACTTGATCTATTGTCTACTGAAGAGCGATGGTTGGCCAACCAAGAATTTACAAATTTATTAGTGCTCTATAGGTGGTCCATTTGCATTAATAAACATTAGTTTGGAGACATTTGAAATCAATAAAGATGATATCAAATCTATTACACTATGTTATTCATTAAACTAAACCCGCGCTCGGTGGTGGAACATGATAATATTTCAATTGTTCTGAAAAGAGGCTTTAATTTTTCTGAAACAACTTGGGCGTTTTCATTAGTCTCTCAAACCCTGAATAGTGCACATTTCATCCATACCAAAACGTCCACAGATCCTTTTTACCTTCTTTTCTCCATGGCGAATATCCCCTGTATTTATATTTTCTGGATCAAGCATTTCCATGGATATATCCTTTGAAAGTTACCATTTTTCTTCATTAACATCAGAACAAACTCTGGATTTCATTCTATCGACAGTACTTTGAAGGAATTGCTTTTGATCAATAGGCACGATTTTGGAATTATGTACCAAGGTGATATATTCAAATAGAAACTTTTCTTTTGCTTATACAGCTATCTGCGTATCACGTGATGTTTCGCACGATGTTTTCTATGAAAAGCAAAGCGTGTACGTAGTTTTTAAGAAAAATCAGAGGGTATACGGAATTTGCTGGAAAAACCAGAGGGTATACGGCGTATACCCTCCACTACAGCCCTGAGTATACCTAGCTAACAGTTTGCATTTGGGGACCGTGTCTTAAACGGTTCCTGTTTAACAGCATCTGGAAACTGTATACATACTTATGAATCACCCTGTATATCTTGTACAGGTATGTTTGGGAATGGCAGGTTCTACATGTAGTCATACCAAATTTTTCTTTTTAAAGTTAGCATCTTCCTTCATGCGCAACGAGACGTTCTTTATTTCAACGTAAATTATTTTAGCCCGACGCTTGTAAACCAGCAGCTCTGCTGTCGTAGCTCTTCTTGCTGCGTCAGTGACCTATTCTTCAGATTTCGCTCAAGTTCCTCGCTGTAACGCATACATCATCTCGAGGTCTTCCAAAGGAATAGTCATTGCAGGGCTCCTAACAGGTTTGAAGGTCTAAAAAGGTGACAAAAGTGACTAATCGAGCAGAAAAAAGTGACAAATCGAGCAAAATAAAGTGACAAATAACAATAATGCTAAGTTTTTTCAAGTATAAAGCTAGGAAAGAAAAAGATCCTCCCCTGCCACCCCTATCTTTTCCTTTGCTTTCTTTGGAAGGATGTTTTTATTTTCTTCATTTAAAAAGTACATCATTTTAAAAGATTAACATTAATCGTAATTATGATATTTCAATTTGTTTATTTTTGACACAGCTTAAAGAATATCTTCCTTTTCTTTGAAAGATTATGTCCAATTTTTTTGTTGTTGTAAAAGTCAAATTAATTTTGTCTTCTTCTTTTCAATAGAAGAAAGTGCATTTTTTAAAGTCTGTCTTTGCTGACCAGCATCATCTGAGACTTTTGCCGCTCCTTCAATCATTGCCTGAGCAAGTGCTGCTTCCTTAAAATCTTTATTTTTTATTGCCTTCTTGAGCCTATCATTGTCTTCCTTTAATAATTTTTAAGCACTGTCCAACGCCTCTCATCCTCTTCCTTACGCATAATTTAAGTTTTCGTTCTCTTTCAAATTCTCTTTGGAGTAATTTCCACTCATCGAGTAGTATGTCTGTCGGAACATCCCATGGCATTGCTCTTGCAACTTCTAATACTTGTCGAACACTCTCGCCACTGAGTCTGTCAAGAGGATCAAGACAGGATAAACTTTTGAGGAGAGATGAACTGAAGGAGGACTTCTTCAAAAGATATTTAACACTGGAAATGTAATGCTTCTGAGCCTTTAGAAAAAAAATTCATTTTCTTCTCTTTCACATTCTGAAGCGTTCTAGAAATTTTATCTCCAATCACAATACCAGCCAGAGGCAAGTTTCTGAGGACATACATCTTCCAATTTATCCATTTTCAAATCTCGAATAAATTGTTCTTGTCAACAATTCAAGTTGAGGATGAAAGTTGTGCATTAGAGGTTCCTTTTTCTGAAGAAATTCGGTCACATGATTAAATATACTTGCACTAGATACGACAAATATCACCTCAGCCTTCATAGTTTCTCTTCTAAGTAAATGAACAATTTTTTTTGTAGCCTGGTGAGTGGGAAGTTTCAAGTCTTCTTGAATTTGTTTGTATGTTGACCAACGCTTAGGCCACTGATTAAAATATCTGTGAATATTAAAAACTAGTTCAGACACATCTTCCCCTAACTCTTTTAGACCTTTAAGAAAAGCATTATGTATTGTGTGAATATTACATGTCCCAATGTAATTAGTTATTTTTTTTCGGGTAGAAAGTAATGAGTCATTATAATCTTTTTGAAAACTGAGTTTCACTAAAAAAACTCAAGAATTTGTAATAATCAACTTCGATGATAACAGATGCGTAATTCCATTCTGCGGTACTTTTTTGGCGCGTACGGGAATTTGGCGACACTTTGACCGAAGAGATAAATGTTGCAACCCAGATGAGTGCAATGTTTGCAGTAACCCGTCCAAAAAGTACAGCAGGTCGTTCTGAACGTCGTGATTCGGTGCGGAAATTCGTGGTGAGCATAGCATTAGAGTTTAATTTATTGTGATAAATTTGTAGATATTGTTTTAATGAAGTGCTCGTTGACCAATTTAAAACTAGCCTCATAGTGTTATTGAATCATTTGCAATATTTCGTTTATTGCTTTTACAAGAACTTATTTATGTAATGTTGTGAACTTTATACTCGTGTATGATGTTCCTAATACTATATCTTTATAAGCCATGAAATCCTCTAGATAGTTTGTTTTAATACCACTTTGCATGTTGTACGTGTTTAATTTTCATTCTTAACCCCCAAATTCTTTACGGCACTGGTTGTGGTTTTCACTCCAAAGATTAGCCAGCTTTGGTGTAATAATTTAATCTATACCTGTTTAATTTAAATATAAAAAAACTCATCCTTTTCTATTTTGTTAATTTGTGCATTTGACTTTGTAGAACCTCTTGGGTCTTCTATTAATTAGACTTGGACACAATATTCACGTGTTTCGTAGTGTTTTCGGAAAGTAGCAATGTTGAAATAAGACTATGATTTCCATATTAAGACTGGTAAATTTATGTTCTTTAAACTATTGTATCAAACTTAAAAACAATGACAACATTTTGTTAATTCGCTTCAATTAAATAACATTAATTAAAAAAATATTTCAGCATTCAAAACCATTAAAAAAGATTTGTGGGTGTTGAGTCGATCCCCACACACTGCCGAACCTAGAATTTAGTGACTTCCCATTTTTCCCTGAACTATATTCACAAGATTCTGCATAACACCTGTCTAAATGCTGCACTGGTTTTATGCTTCAATTATTGAATACTTTAGCATATGGTGAATTTATTCATCAACATACATAAATGATAGATTCACTGATAGAAATACAATAAAAAATAGAACCACATTTAAAGCATGTTATTTTCATTATGCAGTTTTTCTGAAAAAGAAAATGCTTCAATTTTTACGACAGATTATTATTAAAAAATGTCGAGTAATGTATATTTTGATAAAAAAATATTTGTATATTCTTAATGCAACTATATTAAATGTTTATTTTAATATTTAGATCAAACTACAGTTTTTTGACTACTTTAATTATGGGTTGACTCCAATGGCAGGCAAGCGGTTTCATGTAGATTTACTTTTAGCCAGTGACAATTTTGTGGAAGATTTCAAATTCGGCAAAAAATCCCACTCGACAGCAAATTTTACACTTTTATGAGTCATGGCAAGTAATCAATTTGGGTCCTTCAACAGACTCTTTTGAAAAAATTAAAACTGTACGAAGAAAAAAGTATTTACTAACTTTAAGAAGATATTCAAAAGTAAATGATTTAGGATTCATTTTAAAATTGCTTACTTTAACTAATACACTGAAAACATTCTAGGGCTACTGTAGTTCGGACTCTTGATGGGACATGGTCTGTGCTTATAGTTATGGCTGTAATGAAAAGAGCACACAAGCTTCAGTGTTCCTCAGAAATCATTTTTGTGGATTTTACTGCAGGCTGTGAAAATACAGGTTCCTCACTCAATACTTTTAACAGCAACAAAAGTAGGAGCTGTTCCAATTGCTGTAGTTGCCCATGAAAATCAAACAACCAAAGTTACTTAACTGCATTTTCTCTACTAAAAATATAATTTACTTTGTGCTTTAAAAATAGAGAGGTAAGATACATTTCCTTTTTTTTTTCAATTAGAAACTTGTGTAAAAAATTACTTAAGCAGATGGGTTAAGGCTTAACACCCAAAGTTGATACATATTCAAGGCCAGCAGCATTGAATTAATGGGAATATCTATTTAAAGAAATTATTTATTACATTACTTGGAGTATTTAATTAAAGTAATGATTAATGATAGTCTTAAAAAACCTCAATATTCTCCTTTTCACAATGTTGGACTGCCTGCAAAGGCTTTGATAAAAACAAAATAAATAACTGCATACAATCTTACCATAGCATGGTGAGTTTCCAATGGGTGGTTTGCGAACTCTTAGGAGTGCAGGGAATTATTTATATTTCTCAATTTTACACAACCTTACCCAAACATGGAAGTTATTACTCGAGTCCCCACCAGATGGAGAATAGCCACATAGCTAACTATAGAATATTAACTACATCTTTTGTGAACATGGCAAAATCATTTAAAGTAATCTATGTAATAGACATTTTTTTAATTCCTTTGTAAAATAATTTATTTCAGGTTAGCAGTTACACTATCATTTAACATTACAAGACCTCTTGTATAAACTATTATAAATGTAAACAAAACCTGTAAAGGGAGACATTCTCAAATCTAATTGTTAACATTCATTTGTACAGCTTTCTCAAGAAATGATCATTGTTGTATCATAAACATCAATGAATCCATCTGAAGTTTAGAAAAGATACCTCAATCTAAATGTAAACAAAGACTAGAAACATTTTCTGGTGTGGACATTTAAATGTAGTTTTGATATCAAGATATAACATTACTTTAAACATAATTTCATTTATTATATTGAAGAAGTACTTCAGAGGACTAAGAATTCACTGTCTAAATGTAAACAAAGCCTGAATGTAAACATTCTAAATTTTGAATGAAATCAGTTAAGTGTACAGTTAAGAACTAACACAACTTTTTATTAAAAATGAAATGTAAATATTTCACGACTAAAGAATTATGAATTAGTTAAACAAGTGATTTCTAAGATTCAACCCAGTTTGAAATTTTGTACAAATCTGAAACGGGAAATCTGAATTACTGAAGGGCAAATGGATGACTGGAAATGTATCTTTAAACAATAAAACACTCTTGTTATTAAGAAAATGGACACTTATAGTTTTGGAGATTTTATTTTTACATTTTATGTGTTCAATCATTTATTTTTACTCAATACACTACATTCTTAATTGAAGGGGCAAGTGGATAAAGGTGATACACTTGCCCCTTCAATTGTGCAATTAAATGCAGCATATTTTAGCTTAGGATAGAATAAATGTATTAATATGAAATGGATGTCTAAATATGTATATTATTTTAGTATTTTTCCATAAATCAGAAAACATGCTGATAAAGATGTAGATTGTTTGACCAAAAAATGTATAGTGTTTGATTTTTACACTGATAATTGGATATTATTTATATCTGGTAAAATTGAAATTCATCAATTGTCCCCTTTTAATTTTCAGACGCCATCTCTTTATGACTGATGATTCAAAAACAGGAATAAAAGCCTCAGTAGAAATTTATCCCTCATCTGTGCTACTTCTCTACCATTTCCACGTGGCACAAACAGATTGGAGATGGTTGCATAGCTGCAAGGCTGTTAAAGCCTGTTTTTATGAAAATGTTGAATTATGTTAATATGGAAGAAAAACAATTCATTATAAAATGTATGCTATGTGTTAGACTACTGGATATGAGATCATTTATTACTTGATAATAAAAAGTATTTTTGCTTTACTACCTTATTTTATTAGTCGTGTATTTCTTTTTAACAGCATGTTTAAATTGTCCCCCCTTGGGATTGATGCATGTGCTGTTAGTCACTAAATGCAGCATTAAATGTTTTGCTTGTATATATTTGACTAAAATGTAGTCATGTTTATACCAAGTATTAGCATTATTCAGTGTGCAAATAAATCAGTTAAAATGGTTTTAATTGTATGGCTAGTTAGGGTTATCTGACAAGCATAATAAACAGAATGCCCCAACTATATAATCTTCTGTAGAGTTAATAGCTAATGCAGAGCCGAGCTTTACTCATGGTAGCTAAAGGCTAAAGTAAGATTTGGTACAGAATCTGAAAGTTCATATTCAAAAACAAACTCCAAAAATCTTAAAGACCATTCCAGAGAATCTTTTGTTGAAACTTGGCAGCTTGTAGATGTTTTCTTACTCGTGGAAGCTCTTTTAAGATATCATCTTTAGAAAGTTTATCATAATTTACGACTAAGATTTGTATTAACTGTGGCAGTTTGTTTTCTGAAGTTGTATAGTAGTAAAAGAATGCACTCTACAGATTAAGAGTGATTTGTACAAGGAACAAATGCTTTAGGATTAAGTTAACAAATCCTCGCCTGGACACTTTCCCTTTAAAAAGAGATGTAGTGGCAACCTTAGTTGTAACCTGATATAAAAAACGGTTAACCAATAACTGCTTATTTTCTGATTGTTGACACCCCTACAACAAACTGTAGAGGCTTCCCTTAGCCATACGCATCATCGAATTCAATCGCATTTCGTTGACCGAACTAATAAGTTTTAATACGCATCATCGCTTATTGAAGTTAATTGTCAGATGAAGTTATTAAACTTATTTTAATTCTAATATATATTTTTTTAAGTGTCGTAAGACACTAATTTTTTTTTAATTTTACAAATTTTTGTCACCTTGGGCAGCTTGCACACCTTTCCTATGCCACTGGGCCTATGGTTGTATTTTTCAGTACATTAAATATTGCAACCATAAGTGCCCGAGTACTGCTGTTGCTTCCAAAAACAATATAGAATTTGCAAATACAAGCGCTTCAATATAGAATTTGAAATACAAGCGATTCAATATAGAATTTGAAAGAATTTGTAACCAATGTTTCCACGTGAAATGCGAGAACTACTAATAAAGATTATTTCTACAAATATATTTATTTTCATAAAAATAACTAAATGCACTTTTTCAAATTCAGAATTATTGGCTAATAAATTTTGCATAGCTCCTTAATAAGTTAAATTAAAGAAAATTAGGTTTTACTAATTTTACCAACAAAATTCATTGAAATAATGGATTTGATGTTTTATTTCATGTAAATAATAAAGAAATTTTGTGATTTGCCACATAATTTAGACTTTTTCTAAAACTTCAATTGTTGAAAGCATGCTTGAAATCATTTTGTTTATAAAATATTGTTACATTTGCATTATAAAATTAAGCTACTTAATGTTCACGATAAATGCTAGCAAATATAGGACTGAACTAAGTTATTAAACTGGTTATAATCAATTTTGTAGCAAAAAAAAAAACCATGACTTTCAGTTCATTGAAAATTTGAAGTTTAATATAAAATTTTCTCTTATAATAATTTGATAGGACCATTGTCACTAAAGCCTATGCTACGGGCAAAAGAGATTTTAACTCAAATCTATCTTTAAATCCACACAAATATTAGCAATTTTTTCAATGCAGAAGTTACAATGGAATTGTACAATTAAAGCTTTCTGATTTGTTTAAAATTTATTTTTTAAGTGGAAAGATATTTGATAAAGGCAATTACATCATCAATATTTTATATTTAAAAAAGGTTCTGGCCATTTTATTGCTTTAAATTTATCAAATTTGGCAATACTAATGGCTAGGGAGGGGGCTTGAGTGCCTCTGTATGGGTGCCCATTACAAGGATTTGATGAAAAAAAGCATCTGCAAATAAATTCAATACTTTTAAGAAGCATAATTATATTATTGAACCCTAAGTTTAAAAAAAATGGTAACTATAACTTACTGCATTTCACATTTTTAAAAATCTCGATTTAATGTATCAAATCATCCATGCATCAATTAGTTAATAAATTTAAATGTCTTGTATTTACTAGAGGTGCTTTAGCATAGTCAGATAGGAATCTTTTTTCCTGATTGAATTCCAAAGAAATCAACCATGGCAATGCACAGTTAAATCGTTTAAAAAATGTGTTGGATATCTGCATGTTACAAAAAGCAAAGAACATTTTCATACAACCAAAATAATGTGTTCCTGAATTCCATGGTATTCATTCATCTTATTTACAACACAAGTCATTGAGATTTAAAATTAATCAGTTAAAAATTTTATTAAAAAAAAATACACATTAAAATAAACTCAAGTTAAAGTTCAGGTGAAAATTGAGCGAGAACAAGCGCCAAAAATTAACTCAAACTTTGTTTCAAATAAGAGTTCAGGGAAAAAAGTTGAGAACAATCGGTACAAGTAAAGCAAAATGAAAAATTTTCTCAGTTTAAAAATATAAAACCCTGTATTTCTATATGCTTAGATATTAAAGGATGTGCGAGATTCATCACAGTAAAAACAAATAGGTGTTTCAAATACATCGGTCTGTTTAAGAAGTTCCGAGATAATCTATATACAATGCTTGTTACCAAATGGAAAGGAAAATAAGACAGTACGATCATGAAGCTATTGTATTGTTTACATGTAAATAAAGATGTTATTTTGCTGAATTTTCTAAGTTTTTAACATTGCTGATCGTTCTCTCTCCATCCGCTTGTGGTCAGTGGTCACGGTTGATTACATTCGTTCGCATGACGTCAAGTTACAAGTTGGCATTGTACGCTAGCTGATTTTTTCGCCAAATTCCCGCACGCGCCAAAAAAGTACCGCAGAATGGAAATACGCATAACAGATAATGATTTTCAATACGTTCGCAAGGCTCCTTCAATATTTAACCCTCTGGATACAGAGACGACCGAAATTTTTGCATTATCTGGTTACGGAGGGGTTTAGAATCTTTCAGGTCTCAAACTCCTGAAGTCCATTAAGATTTCCATCCCCTCATTTTTGTGGCACAAAGAGAGCAGCGCATGAATAGTCTCCGTTCCGTAGACAGGAATGTCGGGGTTCTCGATGGGGAGCTTCGAGCGCTTAGAATGTGTGAGAGGTTGATGATCTATCCCTTTAAAAACTTTGCCGTTTAAACCTTCGAGTGTAAATTATCATACATATTGAAGATTCCACCATCCTTTCAGAGTTTACCCGCGACGTATCTACACCTTCTAGATATAATCATACCCACAACAGAAACTGTAACATGCGATTACAAAGGTACTAAACGCATTTCCTCTCCTCCTGGGTTACAGCTTGATCCGTCCGGTCCCTCAACCTCTCCATTCTCGTCTTATTCCAGAATCCGAAAATAAAACGGGTCTGTTGAGATCTGTGTATGGAGGATGTTACCCCCCCCCTTTTAAGTGACCACTGGCATCGATCACCATTTACGAACTGTCAGCATCTGACCTTTTAGAGAGTTCCTCCTTTTGTACAACCCTGTTGATCGGTGAAATCTCTCTCGCGCCAAATGATATGCCACACAATACTATGAAAGGAAAGCATCAGTCGTAAATGCCACACAAGGTTCTATCACTCAAGTTAGGTAAGAGTAGAGTGCCTATATAATAAGAGTGGCGACAGACGGGAAATACTTTCTGATTGGCTTAGAGACCTTTTCTACCGCCCGAGGCGGTCTTTTCCTAGCTCCCGTAGACTTAACATGGGAACTTTTTGTGTGTTCGAGAAAAACGTGTGTATATTAAATTTAAAAGAAAATATAGCTTATTCATGTTTCATTTCGTGTTCTAGAATGTTTATTTATTATTATTTTAGTGTTTTGTCAGTATAAATTTGAAGACTTTTTAAATAAATAGCTTTTTTCGAACAACATGGTGTTTCCCGCAATCTAAGTTAGCGCGATGTGCAATCCATCTCATCAATTACGCATGTAATTGAGAGTTTATGATTCATTTATACCGAATGTATCCATATTATAACAATCATATGCTTTTTGTTCTCCCTGAAATGATATATTAATTCGCCCAGCAACCTTCTTTGAGACGATTCAGGTAGAAAAATGGCTGCCGCGCATGCGCATTGGGCCAAATTTGGTCCCTTGTCGCCACTCTTATTATATAGGCACTCTAGGTAAGAGGAGTCTGACATGCAGATGGCCCTGCTTCCCTTAAACTTCGCCGCTTCTTTTTACTGATAGCCTTTTCCCGTGGGAAAATTTCCAGAACTTGCTGCTAATACACCGCGGGCAACGTGAAGTATTCTTTTACAATTGAATCCATTCTTGCGGTGGAACGTAGCGCGCATTTCGAAATTGAATTCGTGCAAACCCTGTTTTTTGTAATGAATTTTTCTTCACCAAATAAAATTTAAAACCCCCGATAAGGTGACGTGCTCTAGGAGCCCTGTCATTGAAATACAGACGAAAGTAGTCATATCCCACCTCTGCATAAGGATTGTCCGTCTTGAATTTTTCATATAGTAATTTTGACCACCAAGACGAGCATCTACCTACTTTTTTCTCTCCCAGAGTAACGGGCCACTTTCGTTTTCAAGCGATGCCAGAAAAACACGAATTTATTTAGACGTGGTGGGGTTAATGACATTGTAACCTGTTTTCTTTCCCCTCATATCTCTTGAACATTTTCCTAAAGCTATCGGTTTGCACAGTCGCTCAACTCTTCTTTTTGTTATGCCGTGTATTTCAGCAGACATTTACTATCGAACTTTTTACCCTGACGCTGTACGAGAAAAAATGTCATTAAGTCTTTGGATTGTATAGATCCGTCTGTAAACGTGCCTTTATCACTCCTTCTACGAGTCGCATATATTTTTAATATAAATGAAGTAAAAAAATAAATCTTGTGCATCTTTATTAGGGTCTAATATCCGAAACTTTGTAAAAACGGCGAACTGTGCAGCACATACCGCCTTTTTACAAAGTTTTGGATAGTAGACCCTCCATTTCTCTCATTTAGGTTACTTCATGGAAAAATCTTTTTACACAGTATGTGGGTCTTGGTATTAATGTATGCTTCCGCCAATAAAATCATTTTTTGGAAAAATTTCACATATCCCCTTTTTACAACTGCCGATTTAAAAGGCACTTTTGGTTTGATTGTATGACTCTGGGGACATGCATAAGGTGTTTAGATATATTTTATGACTGACTACTATTATCAGTGTTTTTGCACTATTTCTAGATTTGGCGAAACATTTTGTATAAAAATTTGTTCATTTTATTGAATTGTATATTCATACATATTTGACTACATGATCTAGTTTGCTGAAGGTGGATTGTAATCGATTGTCAGGCTTTCATAAAGGTGCGCCAATCAACACTACATTTTAAATATTATCTTTATACATAGCATTAGCACATTCATTAGCCAAGAATTTCAATTAAAAATAAGATCATTCCTCTAAAGTTTGTTAAGCTTAAAAAAAAAAAAAACTTTGTAATACTTCATCCCTAACCATATTTCTAAATTTCTGCAATTTATAATCTTTGCATTATCCATTTTTGTGAATTTTCTTACTAAGACTTGTGTTGATTCAACATTTTTGTATCAATACAAAGTACATACATGGATGTTCAGCACAGCATGGTTTGACATGACTTTACCACAAATATCTGCTATAATTACACACATCCCTAAAATTTTTTATTTCTTAGCAATCTAGATTATGTAGTTGACTTTAAAAGTATGACATTAGTTAGCCATGTTCCTAAGCTTTCTTCTAGACATATTTTTACAATAGAGGGGATAATTAGACAAGATCCTATGGCTGTAAGTAGATTCTGAACATCCATGGGTAAAATGGGATTATAAGCCAGTATTGAAATAAAGGTTAACCACTCCTGTCCTATATTACTGTCCCATATTTCAAAGAATCTAACTAAAAAGGTTTGTTTCCCAGGATTCAAAGTCAGAACAATGGAAATAGAAACTATTGCAATTGATCAAGCATTTTATAGAGCTGCTTTTGAAAAAAAAAACGACTTATTTTATACAAAAAGCACAGAAAATACATTTAGTAAAACATGCAATTCTGTACAAATATTTCCTTTTTAAAATGAAAAGTATTTGCTACCCATATAAAAGCCCACGAGTTTTCATACAGTATGGCATTACAAAGAGAATTGTTTTGGGTTGGTTTAATTTTTTTTCTAATCATTTCTGGCTACATGCAAAAAGAGAATTGGAAATAGCTCAACTGTGCCTCCAATAAACAGAAATTGAATGTTACAGGAGCAGTAATACTTAACTGTTAAATAGTTTTAAGCTGATGACATAAAAAATTGCTGAGGAAAAGCTAAAAGATATTCTATGTATAGAAAGTAGAGATGATCAAGTTTAATCCACACTGATTTCATGTAAAATAGCAGAAAATAAAGAGAAATAATATTTCAAGTTCTATTTACTTGTCAGCCTTTTTTAATTCATACAAATGCAAATAAAAATGCTCATAAAAATCATACAATAGCATTAAGCACTTATATAAATAAAACCATATTTACATAAAGCAAGTATACTGCTTCAATCTTATGCGAGTATAATGTTCCTCAATTCAACACTTTCATGAATGCATGCCATTATCCCCTGCCATAAATGACATCACAAAAACCTTTCCCCATACAATAAGTAATAAATTCAAAAATAAGATTTCATATGATAAAAAAAATCTGCAGTATAGTTTTTATTTTTTCCCGCTTACAAAATATGATAAAAAGAGACTAACAACAAAATTAATTAAAACATTTGCGTAAACTTGAAAGTAAAGCATGGTTTGCATAAAATAATTGTTTTACTGTTAAAAAGTCAATCTCTAGTTTTAGCAATATTTTCTGTGTAGTTTTCAGTCAGCTATCAGAAAAACCATAAAAACATGGAGATAAAGGACGTTAAGTAACAGAATGAACAAATATGAATACTCATCATCATACTATTATACAGTGAGAATATTTATAATACAAAATGAATGTACACACATTACTATAAAAAGATAATTACACATAGAATTACTGTCAGGCAACAGCATTAATGATAAATAAAATATTCCAAACAGTATATAAAGCCTACAACAGTATGAAAAATTTGATACATGTAGACTTTAAAAAATGAGTTGTTTAAAACCTCAATCACAAAAAAATTAAACTTTAGTTGGTATTACTAGTGACTTGTCATGGGATTAATGAAATAAAAAAATTCAAGCATATCAATTTAATGAAAATATCACATAAATTTTAGAATCATTTATATTAAAAAAGCTGAAAATGTTTAAAACATTAATCCAATAAAAATATTTTTAATACAAAGAATTAGTAAAAAATTTACAAAACATTGAATTTCAACAGCACATTAAATGTGTAACAGAAGAGTGTTCTACTAATGCAGAAAATAAAAATAAATTCCAGGACAAAACAATCTTGAACAATTTCAGAAAGATAAATTCAATTCCCCAATTGATTTAGAGTGATTATTTACAATTAGGAGGGTTAACATTCAACTAGTTTACACATACATATTAAATACAAATTGTTTCATATCACAACTTTTCAGAAAATAAAGATATAAAATATTTATTAAGCCCCTAATTTCCTTTCTGTTATCAATTTTTATCAAGTGATAACAATTCTATCAAACCACACATTTCTTTGAATAACACATCACAATTCATCAGAAACCACCTCGTCTGTTATTAACATCCATAAATTTATAGTTACTGTCATATAATTATTTTAGCACAGATTTATAAGACTTTCGGTAATTGGGTAGAAACTAAATTTGTATTACCAGTAATGTTTTTAATTGAAAAGGTTTTACAACTTTTAATTTAATATGAAAAATGAGCAAGTAGTCTAACACTTATGGTTTACGAAATAGAAGTCAAGAATAATGTAAAGCAAAAGGAAAAAATAAAAGGAACTACCTTGTTTAGCACTATTTGTTTTACTTATTGGCAAAAAAAATTACTTTTCCTTAATATCATTCACATGTAAACAAACATCAAGCTATTAATCAAAATTCTTAAGCTTTGTTTTAAAAAATAGACAAAATGCATTTACTAAATTTTAAAAATTATTGATGTTTTTAAAACTGACTATTAATTTATTAATGTAAACACTAATTGCTTTATAAAACTAAACTAAAATTTTAATTATCTCTACATCCAAATGCTTGAAACAAAACACACATTCTCTACATAAAGGGGATTTATTTACAAATTATTTTTTAAATGTGGCAAGATAAGAAATTTAAATAGATAATTATTTCCACAATGTTAGTACAAACTGATGGATTTAGTTCATTTGCTCATAATATCCAAAGAAATTTACACATCTGCCAAAGTATTAAGCTGTTTGAAATTAAAACATTGACAATTTATAAAACATTTATTCAGGAATATCGGCTGTTCCTAACATAACAAACAATTCACAAGTTCATAAACCTTTGTACACATATGGTACAATACACAAGTGTATAAATGTTTTTAAAAATATCTTTATTTGCACTATTAATAAAATATTGAAATCTTTTATCAGAAGCGTACTATTTTGAATTGTTTTTACATAAAAAAAATATACTTTACTGGTGTCACTCCCAGCACAACATAATGACATTAACACAATTGTAATGATCATAATAAGATCAACAGCATAATTTAAGTTTTGATATTATCCATGAAGAGTAAGTAGAAAACCAAAATAATTTTGAAATAGTTTCAATTTCGCCACTTGCGGAACTGTATCAGTACAGATCTGCAGATACAGTGTTAACTCTCAAACTGTTATTGAAGCTGAGCAACAAAACATTTCATCGAAAAATACCTAGATAGAAACTAATAAACATGTATTCTTGAAGACTTAATTTTAACAAAATATGCAAAGTGAATAGTTGCTTTGCCCATCAATAATTAAAATATACATCTCACTAAAACGATACTTAACAGATTCAAATACATTGAATCAACTTATAAATGAGTAGTTACCATACATCTGCACATAGCTTTTTTCATTTTGAGTTGATTTTAATGCTTGGATTGTGCATTAAAAAATCAAACTGATAATTTATTTAATAATCTGGAGTTTGCTTATAATACTGAAAATGCAGAAGCAGCTATGACAAAAGAGGAAAAGTACTACTAAACCTTGTGAATATAAGCTTTACTCATGTGTAACTAAATTCCTTCAGTCACATACTGCCCCAAAAATCTCATTCCTGTAAAATAGCAAATTTATAACTCTCAATTTTGTAGGCCCGTTATAAGAACTACTGAATATTTGTTGCTCTGACCAGTTTTACTAACTAGAGGGCTAATTGGACCAACAGTTTGGCTTAAAGAATAAAATTTTTGAATACTATAAAGGATGAAAATTTTAAGTATTGCTTAGTAAATAGTCATTACTCATTTTTCATTCAACAAAATCCGATTTGAGAAAATATCATTAATCCTCCAAATAACATGCCTGAACACAGCTAGGAAAATCCTGTTTCAAATATAACCCTAAAAATTCTCACCTAGCAAGCAGCAAACCCTGAAATACTGACACTTCACTTCTTGAAATATTTCAGGTCTGCTTCAGGAGCACAGAAACCACTCTGCACTGTACTCAGGCATGCTACTTGAGTGTTATGTTCTATTCATATAAAAAAACAAATTTAAATTCCTGTTATTACACTTTCGATTTTACAAACTTGTAAGCAGAGTACCAAAATCTGGGAGCTTTAAAAAAATAAGCTTAAAATGAGAGGTTTCTCAATTTTTCGCTTTGAACAAAATTTAAAATTAACTAATTTCTATAACATCAAATAATTAAAAAATTGAATACCTAACACCAGCAAACATAATTTTTGAAATAATTAACACAATTCATTTGAGAGTATATATGAGTACATTATAAAAGAGTATATAAATGAATATTACATTTTAACAAATTCATAGCATGTTCTCACAACAGTTTGAAGAAAGCACCTTATACTAAAAATACATAATTCTTTAAGAGGAAAAATAGAAATATTGGAACCTTTGGTATCACACAATCATTCATAATCAAGGAGTGCTCAATATAAAATGCATTTGAAAGGTATAAGGAACAAATTAATACATAAAAAGTGCTTTAACTTTATTTTTTGAGAGAAAATACCTCAAAATACATAAATATCTTACTCTCACATGTCAATGCTATTTTCATTAGATTGGATGTTGGGGTTTTATTGTAGTCAATGCTATCATCATATCAACTAACAAGTTCAACATAATTTGCACAATTTAGATCAGTCTCTAACAATGTTTCATAAAATGACATTAGGTGTTACATGATAAAAAAAATTAGGAATACACAAGCTTTCAATGAGATGAAAATCTCAACTGAGGCAAGACATATATAGAATAGGATAAAGAAGTAAAAAAAGTGGCACTGTTGGTCAGCATGATAAGGTTTGATTTGTTGCTCTGCAGTCATTTTTCCCCCACTCATGGGCCGAGACCAGAAACTAGTCTATTGGTCAGTATGAAACATAACATGGATAGCGAGTATATAAGGCTTATAAATTTCAAGTCTAATTATTCCCCATCTACAATTTTAAATTAATATTCTAGTTTTCATTCATTTTATTATTCAAGTTCTTGCATTAATTATAATTTAACTGTCAACTACTAGCTTTAAGTAATTAATAGTCAACTATTATAAACATAGTTGAAAATATTAAAATTTGGAATGAAACTCTTTTATTTTTATTATTTTCCATCTTTTATTTACAAATGATACTATGGCAGTATGACAACTCCAGTTGAGCTGATATACCTGAGGTCCTGGTACCTCAAACCAGATAGTAACAAATAGAAATTTTATTTTGCTAAGTTTAAATCTTTATTGCATTTCAATGCCAAATTCAATGGGCATTCTTCAAGAACATTTCAAAGCATATATTTTCAATAAAAATCGTTTAAATAATCAAAATTTATCGAGCCAAAAATTAAAACTTAAGTAAATATGTGATCTGCATACAGATTTCAATTTGGGAACAAATACAGCTGTTGTAATACTCGGTTAATATGTGGAAAATATATACTTAAAAAGCAATATTTCTAACAGATCATTAATGAATTTTAGATCAGTTTTGTGACAACATACGTTTAAAAACTACCGGCACCGGTATATTCCTAAACACGTTACACATGAAATTGTATCAATCATTTACAGATAGTATCGTGCTCATAAAACTGAAATTGTTTTTATGTGCACATACTAATGTTCTACAGTGGAGTTTCAGATAATAAACTGAGTTTTTAAATAAATATTTTTGTGGAACCTTCTATTTCTTGGAAATTTAACATTAAATTACTTTTATTTAATGACAAATCGTACTACCAGCAATCATCATTCACATTTTTAAAAAATAATTAATTCTATTCTTCAGTATAACGGATATAACCTATTTCAAGATCATTTAGATAAAGTAGTGACAGGATCGGATAATGATTAGATCAACAGAAGCCTAGCTTAAAACAATGTCAAATGTTATATTCTCTAAAGTTAGCAATAACAAGAGATGTCAATGAAGGGTTATCATAATTGCATTTGGATGGAAGAGTTGAAAGCAAGAAACTCCACGTCTTAGAGATAAGGATGTCACAGAAAGACAGATGTGTTCGAAACCAAAAAAAAAAATTGTTATTTTGATAGAGAGAAGGAATATTTAAACTTAAGTTACGGTTTTATTATCAATGAAACATGTCTAAAAGAAAATGTTAAAGAAAAAATCAGATATTTGTCAAAAAGTCTTTAACATCATTTCAAATGTTTGATTACCTTTAGTCCATATAATTCCAAATTATTTTGTAGTGATCAATTTGAAATACATATACCCTGCCAATTAGACAATGCATCAAAACGTAAAAATACATGACTTCATTAATGTTTACTACATAGTATGAATGTTTAGTACTTTTTATAAATTTGACATTCCATTTTACCAAATGAAGTCTAACCCTAAGACATAGCAGTTCTATGCATGTTTGTTTTATTCCTAAATGAATTGCAATTTTTAAAACTATTACAAGTATTGCTTCCCTCTATACACTTTTAAAAATAATTAGCTTCTAAGGAATCCAAGTGAATTGTTTTAACACAGCTTTTTTAATCCTCTACTGCATTTAATTGACTTGAAGAAAACAAATGTGTTCAGATGGACCTAAAGTTAGTTAAAACGTATTAACATCTTTTGTGAACTTCATAAATTAATATTATTGACTCGTGTTTGTAAACAATTAAGCTTTGTTTGTAAAATCTTCATAAATAGTTGCCTTAAGTAAATTATTCCACATCATGTTTAATTTTTTTTATGCAAACCCAATTCCAAAAACCAGATCAAGTTAATAGATTGACATTTAATTTGACAAAAGGATAAATTAACAATTTTTGAATTTATTTCTATACCAAGGTCATTATTAAACATAGTACAAAAAGAAATTGTGCATATTAATACATCAACTGTAACACATGAACATTCTATGCAAATGGCATGTATTGTAATACATATGCTTTTAACAGACATATTCTAGATACCATTGGAACAGAGTTTACTGACTAGAAGAGCATTGAGTTTGATTTCAAATGGAAAGTCTGAAAATTGAGTAAATTTCAGTTTGGATATTTTCAATTTAAATCCTTTAATTAATGAGTACAAAGCATAAAATTATTTTTCAAACATCCAAACACATTTTTATAACTCCTTTCAACTTAACAAAACAGCATTTAAGCCATTGATTGAAATGTAGCCTGTTTACAAGACTGAAAAACAAAGGTATGTGCTTCAACAAGTTCATTTGATTTGCCTGGTGATGTATACAGAAATTAAAAATTCGACTATAAGTTTTCTCTACTTAGAAACTAACATCTATAAAACAAGTTGTGATATAATACCAGGTCAAAAGTATGGAACCATGTTGCACCCACTAGTACTTAAAACCAAATATTATCTGCAACAAATAGAACAGTAAACTGATAGAATATATTAAAATTTAAAATTTCTTGCCAATGTGTTTTTTATTTATATACATAATATTTCAAAGAATGAGAAATTTTACAATATTGTAATATTTTTTAAATCACAGAATATTTCAATTCCAAGTTCTTACATGGGGTAAACAAAAAACATTAAATATTCAATCAGATTACTTTACCATTTACTAATTTGCACTGAAACACTAGAATTTAAGGCTTTCAAATTTATATACACAGAAAATAAATGTTTAATATCTGTAATTTTAAAAGATCACCAAATGACTGAAATTGTACAAAAGACTTGAGTAAAGTAAATTTGGTACCAGACACATACAAATTAGATAGTAAACAATTCATTTTCTTCATGAAACACAAAAAGAACAAATGATATATGCAAATCTCATGTTAATTCTACCATGATTTATGTCAATGGATAATTACAAAATTAAGATTTCACTCCATAGGGACACCATCTTTTCCATAATCAAACCTGAAATTGCAGCCCTCCTGAAATCTGGTGGCTATATCATTCAAAATATGCGAACAACTAACATCACTGGGCGGACTCATTTGTATACCTTTATCAGGATCTGTTTGGTTTGTCGTGCTCTCACTTACAACTGCAAGTGTTTCTAAGTTTAGGCAAATCACATTGCCATCTTTAGGCAATGCTGGTGTTGTGCTGGATACTTTATCATCACCATTCAAATAATCCCTGCTACAATCACTTGGTATACCTGATTGACTTTTACTTGGGGAGTTCTCCTGTTCTATGCTGGTACTTAAAGTACCATTGCTGAAAGTACTTGTGCTTGAAGGACCATCAATTATATCAAAGCTATGGATACTCAACTCTGGTGTAGAACTATCAGCATTAGTCTCTGGGCTTGTCAGAGGAGTAAGCTTTTTGATTTCCTCAAACATAGGCAGGTGAGAACTAGGACTTGAAGATCGATCACGAACACTTTGTGGATTTTCTTGTTCATCCAAAAACCTATCCATATAATCTCTAAACATACAAAAAGAAAAGAGTACATCAAATCACTGAGACTAATAGCTTTCTCTAATGTTGAGTGAAAATACATAAAATAAACATAAGTGAATGAAAAGGCATGAAATAAAACATAATGTAACAGGTCAGGCTTTTACTATGCTTGAGTTTTTGCAGGAAAGCTATAGAATAAAAATGTTTAACAGGGTGGCAAAGAAATCCTCAAAAAAACTTCCCTGATTTTACAAATGTCGTGATCCATAATTTGTATCGATATACAGTATCCACATGACAATATTGTTAAATATTTAGGGTCAGATGGGGTAAAAAAAGATCATTCTCGGCAAGTATTTTGTGTTTTTTTCTCTTCATGTATTCTAACTGTTATTCTAAGGGTTAGAACCCTTAATAAAACTCTTACAATAGAATTGAAAAAATATATATACAAAATATTTTGATTATGAACTTTTTACACTTGACCCTACATTATCCTACTATACATCAAAATCAAATGCAATTATACATAAAAATTTGGTACAGCTTCAGTCTATGTTTATAGCAGTGGAAAGGGTCTTGTTGCTTTTTTTTGGCACACTTCTAGAAGCAAGTTATTAAAGCAAGGCATCTGTATTACGGTTTTTGCGAGGAAAAAATTCTATAAAAATATAATTGCAAGCAAAAAAATATTAATTTAATGCACAAAAAAAACATCATCAGCTACACAAATTTCAAATTGTATACCAGAAGTTGTATCGCAAACCTTACAGTGTTTTTCATGGTGTAAAAAAATTACGACGCAAGTGTTCTTTATTTGAATTACGATTTCGGCAAGTAGGATTTATTCAATTCTCAAAAGTACTTGTAATCACGCATCTCTAAATTGGACAAATGGTAATAGTTGCTGTTTAAGGTATCAAAAATTTAAATTCCCTGATTTTTTTGTAAAATTTAGAAATTTCCCCTGGATTTTCCTGATATTTCCAGAATTAAAAAGTTTCCTGAGAATTCCCCGTTACTCGGTCCTGTTTAATCAATAAAATACGCTTTAATAATGTAAAATAAATTAAACATACCCTAGATTATGTGAATTGTGATATAAACTTTAAAAAACGCACTTCATATATTTGCTACTTCAAACATATTGAAGGAAATTCTTATCACAGTTAAAACTCTCTAAACAGTTACTCGTATTCTACATAAGAAAGCTCATTTTCAAAAAGGAGGCATTTTCTCCACAAAAAGATTGGAAATGGTATTCTTAGTATTCAAAATACTATTACAATGATTCTTGATGCACTGAGCACAATACGAGAACATCTAGTTAGAAAAAAAAAGGGGTAGACACCAAAAGTGAAAAACAATTATTTTCAATCACATTTTCAATTTTAATAGACTATTATATTGCTATTGTTTTTACATTTTAGTTTAGATATGAACATCGCCGTTTTAAAGTCTTTGATATGCATGGTGAGGAAGTTTGGAGTGGAGTGCCAGTTCAGATGTGACCTAGTCATCGCACTGTGGTTCAAAATGAAATGGTGTCCTCGGCTTTCATTTCAGGGGTTAATCCTGAACCATCATCAATAGCCTGTTGTGTGGCTTCATTGGGATATTAATTAAAAAATACTATACCTGTATGCAAGTTAAATTATTCCCCAGATATTGAACTATTTGAAAATGCACTATTCAGTTAACTTGCCATAGGAACAACTTGGTCCCATGAGTATCCACTAGCAAGAGACTTGACAGTATGAGACAGAAATGTAATAGTGTTTGGTTTAAAAATGTGCTAATATTGGTTTTTCTAGTGATTTGTCTATAAAGCTACCATTTGACTTGTATATGTTCAGGATTAACATGCAGTAAACCAAGATTTGAATATTCCAATAATTATCTAGAGTTGTAATACCATTTGTATTTAACATTCAGTTGTTTTTTTTTAAATCACATTTAACAGGGTTGCAACCTTCTACAGCCTCTTATTGCCTTACCATGCAACCAGGCATTTTCCACCATTGTAAGATCAGCGAGGAGATACATACGCAAAACTCAAGAGACCGATGCTAAGAGTAAAATCTCGGAAAGCCTATTATGTAATCTGGTCCCAATCTCCCCAGGCGAATCTTTAAGGCCAACTTCAGAATTTTAAACAGATATGACTATCTCCAAGGACATCTCCACTGGATTGGTGTGAAAGACATTCCTGACTGCCCTATGTGTTCCGCTGGAGAGACTATTAATTTTAGCCACTTGAGAGTTTGTGCTACTATGTTCAACTCAAATTTTAACGTTCTATTGCTTGACAGCAATATTTCAAAAGCTAGTTTATATTGGGCTGCACGAAGGGAAATGGTCAATATGACCTATTCCTCAACATAATTTAAGAAAAAAACATTTGGCGATGTTTAATAAAAACATAGATAATAAACTAAAATTAAAAAATACTATCATTGCAATTGAAATCTAAGGTAGAAAGTAGGTCACTAAAATATTCGGTCATTTTAAAGTTCTTATAAATGTATATACTCCAAGTTAGTCAACTTACTAATAAAAAATAAGCATCTTTATATCAAATTGTATATTAAAGTTTAGTTGGGTGTAAAATTAATAAGAAATACTGGAATGCAATGTCTTCAAAACAAGAATCTTTAAACAAGCCACAAAAAGTTTTTGTCCTATAAAAGTTTCAAACATAAAATAGAAGTCTGAAAACCGAAAAAAGAGGTGTAACACTACTAGTTTACAACATGGTGGTTTCGTTTGTCACTAAATAGTCTCTTTAACTACACGAGCACTAATCAAACTAGCATATACACACCCTAATAGAAATGCAAGCTAGTGGTTACGTAGGACTTTCTTCCACATTATTCAATCAACCAAACAAAATTAAAATATTGTTTCAAAAAGTTAAAAACACAAGCATAAAAATTGAACTGATACAAAAAACTTCAAACATAAAGTAAGAAAAATATATTTCCCCTGGAACAGAAAGTGAAGTCAATTTCAGTCATAAGTATCAAAAATTCCCTTCTCAGTAAGACCTACTAAAAAAATATCCATGTATACAAATGCTTGGTAAATTGACAAAAACATTTCAGTTTTTACATTAATTGAACTACTAAAAAACCACACAATACTTAAAACATTTCAATATATGTTAAAAATAATTAAATATTTCACTTACGTTGTCCCTGGGTGCAAGGCATACTTTTTCTTTTCAATTCTGTTCTTGCTGGCAAACAGATCATGTCTTTCAGTTTTCTTCCATAAGTAATAAAACTGGACGAGTTCACTGACAGCTCTGGTTCTTACCTAAAAAAAAAATTTGGAGTAAAATGAGACAGTCAAGTATAAAATAAAAATCAAGACAAAAACAGAAACAAATATGGAATGCTACTAACAATGTTTAATCAATACACATACCTGACAATATTTACTCTATATATACACTTTTACACATTAAATAACCTTACTCATTTCAGCAAATAAATATAAGGAATTGAAAATATTTTTTCCAGCGTTATTGCAACATTATGATCAAGAAATCTGATTTTTGATCTGTCACTATGAACACTTGGATATGCTCTCCAGGTACATGCTTCAGATTGTGTACATATCCTGGTAAATATATCTTAATTACATATCTTAATTTAACTAGAAAGTATTAATTTGTTAAATCAATATCTAGACAGTGGATACCTTTAGTGTGGTCTAATCACAAAATTGTGAGAAATATCTCTCAAGTACAGTAAACTCATCAAGGAAATTATACCAGTTTTAAATTGTTTGATTTAACCAAAATAAACAGCACTAATCTGAAAATGTTTCATTTACACAAGATTGTTACATTAACCATGAATTTCTGAAGTGTGGTTACTAGAAAACATAATGTAAACTTCAATGGATTTTCCAGAGAAACTTTTTTATTTAAAAATTTCAGAATTTTGGAGCTTCTCCAAATTAAAATTAATTATAACAATATTAAAATTATAATTTTTAAGTTAGCACTTTCACATTGTGGTAAATCAAACACATTTGTCAAACAAAAGTAAGAATGTTCAGTGATTACAAATATAAGTATGCATTTTATGCACAAAAAAAATCTTTCCTTCCAAGCATGCTAAAACAGCGCTTTGGAGAAATCTATGCTTTTGTAAGGGTGTCTAAATTAAATGGAGTTATAATTCAGATGTTTTGTCAGAAAATTGTAAGTTCTGTCAACCTTTTTTACAATAGAGATTAATGGAATTTTAAAATGGAAACAAATTTAAAACATTTAAAAATAAATATTTGAAGGAGAGTTGATTTGCAATATATAATGTAATACGAGAATGGTTTTAAACATGTTATGAAACCCAGACACAAAGACAATTATCAATACTAGAAGAGATAAAACCTTAGCCCACCTGGTGGCAATAATGCAACATCTTCATAAAATTACTAACAAGATTAAAAAAAACAAGCTGGTCTAGCTATCTCCAGGGAGCAATTATTAAGCCAAAATAAACAAGAGGTAACTCACATTGAAGTTTCCTTAAAACAGTTGTTCCCAACACTTACTAACATATCCAAGATTTGACTACATACATGTGTCTAAAATCAAACTGATGATAATTTTTCTAAGCTATGTCAAATTTATTACTTTCCATGTTTTTAATGTGTTATGTATTCTTGTTTTAAAGAAAAAAACTCACTTAAATTATTAATTAATTTATATTCAGATGATAAAAAATATGCAATTTAATTTAATTCTGATTCAATTCTCTACAAATAATTATAAAGTCCTCAGCTCTATTGGCATTGTATATAAATGGGACTAAATACCCTTGGCACAAGAGAGCATAAAAAATTCCCCTTGCAATATAACTATTTATTCTAAGTGATTGATGCAAGTTTCGAAAATCTTATCAAGATAATCTTAAAAATCTTTTATATGGTCAAAATTTTCAACAGTTAAATTAACCTTTGAGGAAGATTGGGAAAACATGAGATTTAATCTTATTTATTTTGACAACATGCATTATACCAGGTGATCATAAATTAACGCGAGGTGTTCAGAGCCCTCTAGCGAGTAATGTATTAGACAAAACGTAACAAAATTTGGTGGGCCACATGAGATTTAGATTTAAAAAAAAAAATAGTTCCAAATGTCACCTCCAGGTGATATTTTGGTGCTGCAAAGTATAGTAGTGTGAATGATGAATGAGTAAATGCCAAATGAGATTCAATATGACCACCACTGTGATGTTTTAAGAACTGCATGCATTGCAGGACATTTTCCACAGTTACTCTCAACACGTCAGAAATTATTTGTCCTACTTGTAACGTTATTCAATATTTCAACGTTACGATGCTGGGGAGATGTTCCTGATACACAACGCTTTTAAGAAATCCCCACAGCCAAAAGTCACAAGGATTGAGATCGGATGACCTCGGAGGCCATGCAATGGGAAATGTACAACTAATAATTCTGCTGTCAGAGGAATAAGTTCCCACAACAAACTCTGTACCTCAAGTCAGGTGTGGGGTGGTGCACCATCCTGCATGAAGGTCGTCGAATCAAGACAACCTCGTTTCTGCAGTTGCGGAATCACGAAGTTGCATAGCATATTGGCATACCTGTCAGCATTGACGGAAGATCACTGATCACTTTCCTCGTAAAAGTAAGAACCAATGATAAAAGACACCGCAAAGCTGCACTGCACTGGACTTTTAGCGAGTAGAGGTTTCTGCACACACTTGTGTGGATTAGTCACAGTCCAAATGCTGCAGTTGTGGGTGTTAATATCACCGTTCAAATGAAAGTGCACTTCGTCACTCCATAAAATGAGCCACAGCTATGCTTTATCAACTTCCATGTGTGCTAAGAATCTCAAAGAAAACTCAATTTGGGTGGCCACATCACCAGGGAGTAATTCCTGAACAGGACAGATTTTATGGGTTTGCCGGGATATGGCCAGGTGTGCTGGTACCCTGCACATTCGTTATCTCTTGTTCCACAATAGCAGTTGCAACTTCTTCAACTTGTTGCTCGCTGACCAATCTGCGTCCCTGACATGGTTGCTGTGCTAGAGTTTCTGTACTTTCAAATCGTTCAATCATGTTTCATAAGTTCGTTATGCTCGTCAGTCCTTTTTGTAACTTACAGTGCCAAACTTGCCCATGGAGGCGACATTTGGAACTTTTTTTTATTTTTAGAAATCAAAATCCCATGTGTTCCACTGTGTACGCCCACCAATTTTGTTGCGTTTCGTCCAATACATTACTCGCTAGAGGGCGCTGAACACTTCAAATTTGAACATTGAAAAACAGCTTTTAATGAATTTAAAGATATTTCAAAATGCAAGGCTTTTGTAAAAACTGATTCTCATGTCATAACCCATAGAAATAGTTACTGTGAATATTTTAATGAGAATCGCAATATTTACAAGGTAAATACATTTTCAATTCAAACTCAACTAAATTTAAAATAATCTAAATTCAATTACAAATTGTCAATTACCTTATTCATCTGTATTAAATGAAAATCCTTTCCATATGCCTTTATACCCATTTCAAAACTTCGACATTCATCTTCTGACCATAAACTCATTGTATCTTTAAAAGGAAAAGATACTATGAAAGAAAAATACTCTTAAAATTTGATATAACTGAATAAAATTTCATGTATATATATGAGAAACAATATGCACAAAATATTTAACCATTTATAACTAAATATTTTGCTTTTGTTTTACTGACATAATAAATTAGTGATAATGTTTATTCAAAATATATCTAAATTTAAAAGCAAAACTAGTAGGTCGGTTCTAAAGAACCTGAATGTTAGGATTATTAAATCATATTTCTAAAAAAAGGGACTCAGAGATAAGGTAAGAAATTTTCCTAAACTGGTAGTTTGCCACAAAAGACAAAAATTTATGATTATTTTTAGCACCTCTCAGAATCCGAAAACTGCTGCTATATTATAGAATTTACATTAGTATTTGTTTAAGTCGTTTTGTAGTTAATTCTAGATATTCACTGAATTATCTACAGCCAAATAAGAAATTTTAAATATAAATTTAACTCAGTGTTATACAAACGATCCTTTCATAACAAAGAAGATTGATTGAAGAAAATCTTCATTGACAATTTCTGAAAGGATGGTCATTAGAAATTTGACAAATAACGTATCTCATCCAGTGTTAATGAACAAGGGAAAATATTTTCAAGCAAAAAATTAGGTTACTCAACTAGATGGAAAAAGTGATTCTAAGCACATTTAGAATGCCTTATTAGTTAGAATGACTCTCAGAATATTAAGAATATTCTTTGCCAATATGATTTGAAAATCGAGTAGGCTCCAGGAGACTTTAAAACTTGTTCTGTGAGGGATTTGTTCGTCTGAAGATAAATTATTCTAAAGGTAGGATATTAATTACGAAAAGTTGTTTGATTGCTTTGGGTTTCATGGCACAAGGTCTAATAGTCGACAATCTTGTTAAAAAAAGAAACAGAATTTATACAAGATGAATGAATAAGTAAGATATGGCACACATCATAAGTACTTCTGGAATTAATTCACGATTACCTCAAAATTCCTATAAAAAAAAGTACAGCAACAAGAGTTACAGAAAGTAGTTTCGACTAATTCTTTAAATTATATTTTAACATGTCTATTTACCTCATTTTAAATTTAATTTTAATTGTTGTTTATTAGAACATACACATAAGAGCTTTGAAATCTCCTATGCATTAGACAGATTCTTCTCTGGAACCTCACACCCGGACAACAGGCTTGGTCCTGCGAGTGTCTGCTGACAAGAAGTTAGACTGTATGCGACAAATATGTTTAAAAAACAATGTAAATTTAAGTAAAATTATAACTTATATAGTCAGTTTTTTAATTTACACTACCATTATCAATTTGAATGCACCTTTAATAAGATAATGTGAACTGAATTGAAATACTGTAAGAATAAATTGATAAACTTTTATATACACTTAAGTTTGTACATGATACAGTAAGAATAAATGCTATGATTTCAACAAATGAGTTCTGCTTCTTAAAAAAATGCATTCTATTAACTATATTTTAAACAAAATTTCATTGAAGCATTCTCTGTTGGATTTTCACAGAAGCTATTGCATTCAATTGGATATTCATTACAACAGAAAGATTCATGCATAAAAATTTATAATATACTATAAATTGCTATTGCATTGACACACGATTTTAAATATTGTTAAAAAAATGTATGGAAATTTAAGAAATGCATTGAATGTAAAGAATTAAATCTATAAATCAGTAAAACTACAAGAATACCATAATGAACACTTCAACAAAATTTTAATTAAGTGTATTTTAGCTGTTGATTCCAATTTAAAACTCAGACTATCTTTAAATAAATTTAAAATCTGATAAGGTTCCAGAATCTCCATACACTTTTTTTAAATAAAATTTATGTATACATGAATCAATGTTTGTTAAATACACTATTTTGATTTGTACCTCTAGAAACAGCATCTTATATCTTTTTACATAAATAGTTTTAGTAAGTTCATATATAATTCCATAAAAAATATGTTACCTGTAGGGAAATCTGTTGACATAAAATTCAATTAAGTTTATAAAATCTACCTTTTGCAATTTTGCTACATTATGAAAATAAAATGCAAACTAACTTTCTACCAGAAGTCTGGAAACACAAATATTTTATAACTTGATTATGCACCGTTTCAAAAAAAAATTAGCCATAAAAAGGATGGCCATTACAGATCAGTGTCAGGAAAATATGCATTTTATCCATTATATGCTTAGCAAAATCTAGACCAAAAGAAATCATGTTGATTTCCTCAAATTGTTACTTTTGCACATGAATAAGTCATGTAAGGTTATTCAGGGGTAGACTGATATATATGTAGTTAAGTGTAACCACTCCAAATTTCATTTTTACAAGTTTCAAAAAAGATTTTTGAAGAATAAAATATAACAAAGCCAAAATTCTACATTTCTACGTGTTGTAACCATCTTGTCAATTCAAGTTAAGATTTATCATCAAGGTTGTGATTACATATTCATTGCATGCTTCCTCTCAAAACCAAAGACAGTGATTTAAAATTTACTTCACAGTATTTTTTTTTATTTAGGAAAATTACCTTTTCATTCTGATCCATACTTCACAGGAAACATTAAAAATACATGTCTTGTATTTGAAAGCTAAAACCTCAGGTCCAACCTTTTTATCTCTACAAGATTACAATAAAATACCAATGAAAGTTTTAAGTATAAGCAAAAATACCCTTTAGAGGAAGAACTTTTACCTTAAAATAAGATTTATCACCTTTATGACAACATTTTGAATTCTGTCCAACGCTAAATTACTCATGTGGAACTATTAGAGCTAGATACAAGGAGCAACTATTTGCAACACATGTATGGGCATGTATTTAACTAAACAAAACAGCTTAGTTATTTTATAGCTAGCTTATTTAATTTAAAGAGCTTTACAGAAAATCCCTCCATAATGAAATGGAATAAACAATTTTAAAATATGAAATGTAACACATACAAGTAATCCTTTTGTGATATGCCAGAAAACAAAATGTTACATCTCAAGGATCAAAAGTTATAGAACAACTATTAGAAAACCTGGAGAGCACATAATTTGCTTAGATTGGAACTCATTTGTGATGTTTCCAGTAGATTCAAATTTCGCATGACAAAAATATTGCTGATATTCTAGACTTCTGGTTGGTCTATTGCTTTATAATCAGGTTTAGCTTGGAGGATTAATTTGTTAGGGGCCTAAAGCACCAAGTAGATTCCAAGCTGATGCTCTTATACATGTAAAACCACAATTCTCAACAATGGATCACATTTTCATGAATGTGCTTTAATTGTCAGTGCAAAGTGAACAGTTAGAAAAATAAGTCTTCCATATACATTAATACTGAAAAAATTTACATTTCACTAAACATAATTTTAGGAAGTACTTGAACATTTCATTACCTGACAATTCAATTTTTGGTCAACAGAATTTTCGAAAATTTTTATGCCCCAAGTAGATCACCTTTTTAAAAGTTAAGATTTTATCATAGAAAATGTCTTGTGAAATTTAAGAAAATATTTTATGTGCCATATTAGAAAAACTTGGAACAAAAGATTTATGAAACACCGCACCCATAACAAACATCATTCAATTCCTTTAACCCCGCCATTCTGTGGTCTCCAATCCATACAATGTGGAACACATCCACATTAGGTGGAAGCCAGCATGTCACATCTACATAGATGATAACCGTGGCTATCAATGCAATCACAAAATTTCTTTACGCTATTGACGTCCACATCAACATTCCCACCAGTGATAGGAAAAAATCCAAGAGCAGACAATTGGGAGCAAAGTGAATTCCAGAGATGGATGAGGTTGAAAAGATGGGAGATCATTGTATTCTCATTATCATCACCTCCGTTTTGATCATATGAAATATTTTTCAGTTTAATAAATTAGTGTTGTTTTTTAGTGCATGCGCATAACCCTCTTTTCCAGAACGAGTAAATTTATTTATGTGTTGAAACTAAATTAACATTAGTGTTAACATTATAGATTTAATAGTTTAGTGATAAAGTTTTTTTTGGTGTAATTTTTGTCTTTTATTTGAATATTTTGCCTTAAAACCTATTAGTATTACATAAAGCCATCACTGAGATCACCGATAATGCAGGATGGCCAAGTTGTAGGTTTTTAATTCTTGAGTATGTTAGAATCTGGCAACACACTTTCCTATCTGAATATGGCAATGGTAGTATTTTCCCAGACTCTAATATACTCAAGAATTAAAATCCTACATAAATATCTTCCTAGTATGGCAGAAGTTGAAGTTATTTAATGTGGCAACTTCAGCACATTGCTCTCAAAATGAGAACTCTATTCCCAAAGCCATTGAGGTATAGATTTTATAGTGTTTTTTTTTTTAATATTTAACTATCCTATACTACATTTCAACTTGTGTGTGTGTGTGTCAATAAAAAAAAACAATTTCAACTATCTTATAGAAAAATGTCTTCTACACTGTTATTTATTAAATTTGATATAATTTGATAAACATCAGTTATGATTGTATTAGACATTAAAATGGTAGAACTGTTCAACTGCATAAACATGAAGTTGGTTACACCTAGGACACTTTATTTGTTTCAAGTTAACCAGATAATGGTAAAAGCAGACAAATCATGCATCTATATCAATCTGAAAACAGGAAAGATTATACAACCACACTAGGTAAGTACCATTCTCCAAGTCTGGACTTCTGGTTTTACGATTGTAAAAATGCAAAAATTATCCGATGCCAAAAAATGCACTTAATCAACAGTTGGTTGAATGCTAAAAAACACCAACATGTAAAAATAAAGTGCCAGGGTGCAAGTTCGAGTGGTGTAACTGAGTAAATACTAAACTTGTATGTTCCTGAAGGTACTAAGATTATTTTAACTACATCAAAATTGAATGAAAATATATATATATATACATTAATTCATTTTGATTCTCGTTTATTTTTCATGTTCAATTTTGTATAGTGTATATTTATGATATTAATGTACAAGGAGTTAACAGTTACTATATGATTTAGAGAAGCAAGTTATTTTACTAATTTGAACAAATAAACCTCCTACTTGAAAAAAATAAAGCCAATTGGAAAATCCATAAACTTTTTTATTATGATAAAAAAAAAGATGAAAGAATCCAAAAAATTTTTACTTCAAGAAATATTTAAGTACCGAACTTAAAATATGTTTTTACAGCAGAAATTTAATTTGGTTTATGTATGGGCTCCTTTATTGTGAAAAAATGCAGAATAATTTTATGTAATGATATACTGGTTGAAAATTGATTAATATAGCAGAAAAAATGTGTTTAACTTAACAAATTCACTTTGCTATATATAAAAATCATCCTTAGTTCTTATATCAAAGCAAAAGCTCTTGTCATGCCTTTCCATTTAAATCTTATCAGAAAATAGCAATCCTTTTGAAGATTATTATGCAGCTTTCAGATGGCAAATAATTAACATTACTTATGAATATTATTATTAGTTTATGAGTAAATAAATTGGAAGCGATTCCATAAGAACTTCCACAAATGTAATTCCATTCTTAGCTGGTGTTTACGTTTTTGTTACATTTTGCTGATTTGCTTACAATAAATTAGATCACTGCCACAATCAGTACACCTAGTTTGCAACAAAACAATCGTTTCAACCTGAAAGAATCTGTCTATTGCAAAGTACTAAAACACGGAAAAAATTAGAAACTAAAAATCAGGCCTTTTTAGAGTATTAAGTTGAATGGAAACCTAAATTATTTAGAATATTTAAACCATTCAACAGGGTGGCATTTAGATTGCAATTGAGTCAAAAATTTAATAATCCCACAACCAATATTTTACGTTTTAACTTCTTAATGTATTACAATCATTGGATAATCATCAGAATACCTTAGTAATGCTATAACATTACAATTTTTTAATTCAAAAATTTATAATTACATTTTTTACAAATCACTCAAAATAAATTTAGTTGACACAATATACAAAAAAAAAATTAATTTATTCTTAAATTGTTTTTACAAAACCAAATTTCAACATTTTCATTTTAGGCAGCCATATATTCAAATTTTATCATTACATCATACAAATGCAATTTGAATCATTTAAAATTTCATTTTCTCTTGAATTCAAACTGACAAGATTAAGACTAAAATTTGAAAAACAAAAAATGAAACATCCTTAACTATTCTAAAATTCTGGCATAACTTTTATTTTGGAAATTGTACACTACAAGGTGCATCCAGAAAGTAAGTACGGTTTATACCAACTCCGACACAAATTGGAAAGATTCAGGCGTTCTAGGACTTTTGAATAAAGAGACTAGTCAATAAATTTGTAAAACATTTGCTAATTTGTTTGAACATTTGCTTAATAAATAAAACTAAATAAATGGGACCTGCTTTAGAATTTAGGTGGTAAAAAGAAAGATGTGTTTGAGATATAGGGACAGTAAAGTGTCTTTCACATTATTCCTGAATATTAACAGCATTTCTAGCAAAGACAACATGAGAGCTCATCGAAAGCAAACAATGCAAAAGGATTATGGGAAAGGAAATACAGCCGAACCCTGCAACAGTGAACCAGGGATATAGTGAACTTTTTCACTTGTCCCGACTGAACTATTTAACTGTTATTTTAAATGCTTATAGTGAACTCCAGAGAAAATGAAAATTTGCTTAGTGAACAGAATTTTCCTTTCCAGTTATTGCAAGGTAGTTTAACACAGTAGGATACTGAAAGACAGCATTCCTTAACTTTTGTCTCAAATCGCACTCTTACACCCTCCTCGCTGTGTTTCTAGGAGTGGTCCACTACTCAATAAACTGCAATAAACATTCCTCTCTCCAACCCTTCATGCCCCCGAACAATAGTGGGACAGACCATGGAGGCTTTATCTGTGTGTATGTGTGATGCCCCCCCCCCTTCTTTCTATCTACAATCAGTGTCCCTTGTGAGCGTTTCAAACTGAATGGACATTTTGCCATCTCAACAGTATCCTGAAAAATAACTGGTAAAAATGATGGATTCCATAAAGAGGAAAGTATTTTCTTTTGAGGATAAAGTAAAAATACTCAAACAGATAGAAGATGGAGCCAATCAATCATCGATATGCAATCGTAGGAATTTTCCTTATCAAAATCTAGTTTCCAACATTTGGGAAAATCGCAGCATGATCACCACTGATCAGAAAAAAAATCTTAATGAAGCAAAGAAGCTACATTGGGATGAAAAAGATAATGTAGAAGCTCTTTTAAAATGGTTCACCATTCAGCAGAATCGAAATCTTCTTGTTACAGGAGTCATGTAGCAAAACAAAGCAAATGAGTTTGCTGAACATTTTGAATAAATGGATTTCAAGTGCTCGAACGGCTGGCTGGACATATAAAAAAAAACAGAACTTTATTTCAAGCACTATAGTTGTGGGAGAAGCAGCAAGTGTCTTTGCATCGGATGTGGAAAACTGGAAGACTCGAGTGTGACCCGATGAAATTCGGGATTCGCTGATGAAGCTGGATTATTTTACAAAATGACTCTGAATCAAATTTTAATATATAAAAGAGAAAAATGGACTGGCGGGAAACTGTCAAGAGTGAGAGTAATTGTTCTCATGTGTGCATACATGGATGAATCAGAAAAAAAGAAAAGTAACCATGTTAGGTAACTCTTAGAAGCCTTGATGCTATAAAAGCGTTAAAAAGCTACCCTTAAGTTACAAAGCTAATCGGAAAGCTAGGATGTCTACTAATTTGTTTGGAAAGCTTTGTCAATAGAGAAGCCAATTGGTGAAAACATACCACAAAATTGTACTTGTATTAGACAATTGCA
The DNA here is from genome assembly GCA_947359465.1 of Metellina segmentata. Lineage (NCBI taxonomy): Eukaryota > Metazoa > Arthropoda > Arachnida > Araneae > Tetragnathidae > Metellina > Metellina segmentata. The sequence goes on from OX375872.1 coordinate 11,486,616, forward strand.
GTGGCCACCCCCACTTAAAAAACTCATAAGTGCAGCTTGTTTTTATGCCTCCCAATACAACTTCTGTGCTGCAACTGATGGATCAGGGTGTTATTCACAGCCTCAAATCTCACTACAGAAAATAGTTCTGCGCATTTTGGAAAGTTATGAAAAGAACAGCAAGTACAACATCTCTTTTGGAAGCACTTGTTTTACTGGAGAAGTTTCAGAGACAAGTCACAGCTGCAACAATTCGCAACTGCTTTCAACATGTGGGTGATTTCAAGGAATGTATCGGAGTTAGGAGGAGATAGCATTGCGGATGATGAAGATGAAAACCTGCCGATTGCTATGTAGCTGGAAAAGCAGAGAATCATTCCCCCCCCCCCCCTAAAGATGAAAGTGAAAACTTTGAATTGTGTACTTCAGATATACCTAGTGACAATGACATCGTCTTTGAAATGAAACAAAACAATGTGGTTGCAGATGAAGGCGATTCTACTTCAGAATAAAGTGAAACGTCAGCACCTTCAATCTCCAAAGTGAAAGTGGATGCAAACATTCTAGATACTTTTTTCTACCGAAAATGTGAACAAAAGATTTCTGAAATTTTTCGTAATCACCGATAAAAAAATTGATGAACTGTACTTAAAACCGAAATGTATTCGATCCAAACCAATGAATTTTTTCCAAAAGGAGTAACAATAAAAGTAAAACTACTGAAGTCGTTATTTCTAGTATACATGATAAATTGTTTATTTAGGTATTTAATAATTTATTTGAGTTTATTGTGTTATACCAATGATTGTTTTCAACAAAAAACCACTATCAAATGCTAAGAAATTTTTATGCATCAACAAAATTGGATATAGTGAACCATCAGTTATAGTGAACTTTTGATAGGGTCCAATGATGGATCACTGTTACGGGGTTCGACCGTAATACAAAGTCTCTTGGAAAAAGATTTTTAAAGAGACAGTATGTTCAACAAAACTTCTGTTCAATAATAATGCAAGACCTCATTTGGCAAATTTCAACTATAATCAGGGCCTTTCTTGAGTGGAATGCAGTTTCATGCAATTGCATATAATCGGAAAATCCATTTTAAAACAAAAACTTCAGTAATAAAAAATAAAGGATATGGGCTAATAGATAGAAGAAAAGATTTACTGTGGTTTGTTATGCTTAACCTTTTTATACAATTTTCGAATTATAATAGTTTTTACACTCATCAGTCAATAATTTGAGACTTTTTTGAGATAGTAAGACATTAAAATAAAATTTTAACTAAAATTATACCCTATTGTGGGAGTGACAAGAGGCCCTACCAATTCATAAAAACCCAAACTAAATTTTTGTTTAGGGACAAATGCATTTTAAAAGAGTAACAGGTCTTTATCCATAAAATTTTATTTTAAAAAACATTATAGCAAAGTATAGTGCCCTTCAAAGGGCAGAGGTAAGGAGGAGGTTCAAAATTTAAGCTATGTATGAGGGGAATACCCAAATATTTTATACATATTAAGACAAATGCTCAACACTAAAATATTACTTGTAAAATACATCGAGGCCTCAAGTATACAACATGGAGTGGTATTATTAATTTGAATGCCAAACATTTTGAACAACCCTTGTATGTACAATTTGTAGTTGTTTCTTAATTTGCTAGGAAAGTTTTCAAAACATAAAACATTTTTCTTGGAAACAGCATCCTTTAATATAATAATCAGGTCTGTCTTGTAGCAATAGATAATCTAAAAGGACTTTGTTCAATACCGTCAACTGGGGTAACTTTGGCCCAACAAACGAAAAAAGATTTTATGTGCTGTATCTAGACAAAAGAAAGTGATTATCACATATTAATTGCAAGGGGCAATGAGGTTGCAGTACTGCCTTCACGTTCTTATAATTTTGTCTTGTAGTTCCTCAATTTACCACCACTACAATGCTGCTCCACTTTGGTATCACTAAAACGTGTATTGTTGTTGTCTTCCAATTTTTCCTTGTAAATGTGATAGAGAATGTGATTCAAAGCAGGCAAGGGAATTGTCGCAGTTTACTATTAATTATTTTAACTATTTTCAGTAACATTATCTTGTTTTATTTCGTGGTTGGCAAAGTAGTGAATATTAATTACATTAGGCCAACTTTGTCACAGGTCTTGGGGTAACTTTGGCCCAACATGGCTGTTGATGCTGAATGTTAGGGTCTGATGGTATATAAGTGATAAGGAATTTGAAGAAAAACTGGAAGAATCTGGAGAAGTCAACAACAGTCCAAACAAGCAAGTAAATCCCAAAGACTATGCTGTTGGGGGTGAAAAGTCAAAATGTAAGTAAGAGGAGGTATATACGCATTATTTTGAACTACAAAAATAGCTGAATAAGCATACGTATATTTGTGTACTAATGTGTGTACAGAACAATGGTACAGCCAGAAATTTTTTGTGAGGGTTTTTTAGGCAAGTTGTCTAATAAAGCCACTAAAAACTATAAAATCCACTAAAAACAATGAAATTTGTCTTTGGAAGTAGGGAGGTTAACCTATAACTTTTCATGGCTGCACTACTTGTACGGAATGTGTTTATGATAAGCATGTATTTTTGCCTATTATTTAGCTACTAAAGTCCACTATAAATAATGAAATTTGTCTTTAGAAGGGGGGGGGGTAACCCATATCCCCCTTATCGTGGCTGGTGCTTTTTTGTCAATGTATTTAAGACAGGCATGTATTTTTACAATTCAAGAGCACTTTATTCAATTTTTCTGACTTTCTGAAACCTCTTGATTTATACTTCAGTTTCCGATCGCATAAAACAAAATAAGGAATCCCAGCTGCTTTCAACTTCCGGATAGTTTCACGGAGAAAAACCCCTTCAACTTCTTTTTTTACCCAATCCCACTACAAAGGGTTTTTAATATTTTTTTTTATCGTTTTGACACTGTCTGCCTTTAAGCCAGCAGATAATATCGGTTCTCGACGTAGCCATTGTCGTATAACTCGAAATCAAAGCCAAATGCGCAAATTCTGAGCAAAGTTTTTCTTTGTGTGGAACACTAATACAAGAGTTGCTGAATGTAAAGTTACCCCAATGCTGAACCACGTGAAATGGATGAACCTAGGTCTCGTGGACTCTCGTACTGTAAGCGCACCCTTAATCCTTTTATTTAACATAAGGAATAACATTCTGCGCATGCATGTGGACTTGAGACGACAGATGATGAAATCTCATCCATTAACCTGTTATTTTTTAAGGGTGTGCTTTAACCAATCCTCATTTGGAGGATTTTTCCACTTAGAGCGTAGACTTAAAAAAAAAATAAGGCCTAGAAAAGCAAAATTTTTCGGGAGGGAACAAAAAGCTCTCCCTCTTAAATAAACATGAAAAATGGGACAAAGTTACCCCAATTGACAGTACATAAATATTTGACACAATGCAATAAAACACCTTCAAACAAAGAAAAATAATTTGAAAACATATGAAAAACACTAATTAATTCATGATCAGTGATAACATGATACATATTTTTTACTTTTAATTAATATCCAAAACTTCGTTCATTGATATAGAGGTGTATAAAAGATACATAAGGAAATTAATCTTTCAAAAGATAGGGGTCCAGTATAAAAATTGTCAGGTGATATATTTCCACAGTCCTACCCCAACAGTCTAGGAAAGTTTTGATAACATTCAATAAATTAAATAGTCAATTGCTAATGGTCATCAAACAAAAACAATGCAATATTGGTTTTTAACAATTAATAGTATGTTAATGTAAGTTCTGTGAAAAGTTTAAAAAAAAAACACATTTTTATTGAAAAGTATAGTTTTTTTTAAACAATCAAGTTTGTGTCAAAAAAATCTTGTCCACAAAGAAATACAAAATTAGAAACTATTACTATGTACATTAAATAATATATTTAAAGTAAACAAAAGAGGGAAATATTGGTTAAACAATTGGAGTATTTTCAAACGTGCTGTAATTAAATTATGAGCAAAAATACCATTCAATGCTTACGTCAACAAGTAAACTTTGCTGGTCATCTGCACTTTAGTGACAGAAACAAAATATTTGTAGATTTGTAGCAATTATGATCCACTATGAACTGTTTTTTGCTTAAATAATTTAAGGCAAACAATTTTTAAATCAAACAAAAACAAGATATATGGATATAAAATTGTGCGTAAGCAGATGTGTGCCCAACTGAAGATCATGACATCCAAAAACAAATTATTGGTAAAATCAATATTTTACAAATATAACACTTTTAAACTTTGATATATAAGATATATTTAAAATTCAAATATCAATTTCATAAAGATAGCTAATTAAACCTATTACCAGCAGGAGGTAACGGTTGCATGCGTCGTCTACGCAAAGCTTCTTCCTTGTTATGTCCACATTGAAGTAATAAAAACAATGCCTAGAAGAGTAAAATAAATTCAATATCAACTGGAAAGTAAATGTCATTAAAAGACTAGAACATATATGTGGAGTAACTTACCTGTTCATCATCACGAACATGGCATCCTGTTGGTAAAGCATTAACTCCACTAGCATTGGCAATTTTAGGTTGACGAGATTGCCTTAGGTAATCCTCAACTTTAAAAAAAACAATTTCAACGTTTAATTAGTTTGTATTTTACAAAGTTTCTTTTAACAATTTTATAGCAAAAGTATACCTTCTTGATCTGTCAAAGGTGATGGATCCCACAACAAACGATCTTCATTTTCATATGCTAAAAATTTTAAAACAAGATAAATGAAAAATACAAAAACAGTAATCTTGTTAAATATTGTACAAGACAAAAAAGAACAAATTACTTAAAAACATGAAGTTAATTTTTACTATAAGCAAAACACTTCTACAGTTCATGTGTAAAATAAAAATTATAAAAAACATCTTCATACAACAAATATAAACTTTCAAAAATGATCAGTTGTCATGGTTTCCACAACTTGGTCCAAAAAAAATTGAAAAACTTTTAAGTACTTCTCAAAACCAAAAAAAAAAAATGTTTTCAAGGACCTGAAATTTTTTTTAAAGGACCTTAAACGAGGCATATGCAAAAGTTGTCAGCTAAAAAGAAAAATGTAAGAAGTATAAAAAAAACATGATTTTTTACTCCATTTTTTAGACTACTGACAGTAGAAAGAAAGGTTAACATCAATTCTGGTTATAATTTGGATTTTCTTTTCTCAATGAATGTGTGTGTGATATTTTTCCAGTGAGCTTCTCATCTCAATGCTAACTATCAAGCTGAGCAGATAATCAGAATCTTTGAAGATATATATAGACAACTTAAAAAACCAGCTATAAATATAAAATTAGAAAATCAAAACTTTTATTATTTCCTTAGATCAGAGATCATTGATTTCGACATCAAGTTTTCGCCTTTTGTTTTCCTTTTGCAGTTCTTCTGAAACTATTCAATTGTGTAATAAATCTCAAGCATTCGCTTTTTTGTTTTTCTGCAAGTTCATCAGCTGACTTCTGCAGCTCAGTAACCTGCTTTTCAATGTAAACAATGCTCGGTGACATGAAGAGTGTGGGAGCTTACGCACAGTTTGATCTACATACGACATGATCTCCGTTTAGCTGTAGTCTACTGCCACTACAAGACAGCTGTTATGGTTTATTTTATTCGAGAAACAAATGAAATTTTTTGACTGGTATTAGCTTTTTTATTCTTGAGTCGTTGTTTCTATCTTCACGATTGTTAAAGATGGAGTGAAAGTTACAACAGATTTGAAATCTGGAAAATTTTACATCAGATTGATACCTTAAATGTGCTTTTCTTTAAATAAATATTTTTTCGATTGTAACTTTTATATTTTTGCAATACGAATTCAGTTTCATTTCTTTGGATGCATGCCAGGTTTCCATTGATGTCCTGACTGCTAACTGATTTTTTGTTTGATTTGAGTCACATGGTCAAAAGTTATTTTTGTCCTTTAATTCATGGAATCTATATTAGTTTCTTGATTTTTTCTTTTATTCTTCGTTTAAGTTCTATCTTTGTAATCGTTAAAGATAGTGAACATTTCACCGGATTTGAATTCTGCGGAAAATTTCACCAGATTGATACATCAGTAGTCCAAATTTTAAGCGAAGCCTGAATTCTGCCACGGGCAATGCTGTGCTGGTCTGCTAGTATGTTATAAAATATCCTTCCCATTTCTAGTCTAAAAATAAAATTTCACCACACTGAGTCGCGTGTTTGAAGAAACTTCCCCTTTTTATGAAAACAGATAATTCAATGATCCAAAACTGTTTCAGTTTTTGTTGTACATATGACGTCAATTGTATAAATTTTTAATGATAATGTAAAAGTGACACAGTTTATGACCTTCACCTGTGGTTGGTCTGATATATATCACATGGTGTCAAAGCACAAAACACAGGCATCATTCAGAATGATGCTCAAATTGCACAATTATGTACTAGTTATGTTATTATGTACTACACAATTATGTACTAAAAAAAATCAAGGTTTTTCAAGGACTTCCCCAAGTTTCATAAAATTGAAGGGCTTTAAAGGGCCCCCAAGTTCGAGGAGGGGGGAATTCAAGGACTGTGGGAACTCTGGCTGTGGTTGTAAAACTGACAGTAGTTAAATAGGGACAAATACTTCTTAAAATCATTAGAAAATATCTCAATTAAAAATATTAGCAGCATTCCTTGTGTGGGGTTAACATCTTTCTTCATGGTTCCCACTCTTTGGTGGGAAAAAATTCAAGTACTTTTCAAGGACCATTTGAAGTTTTTCAAGGACTATCGTAAAAAAGGCAGAAATTCCCTCTGTAACTGCCCCATTTTAGTAGACAACTCTTCTGAAGAACCGCTCCTATGATGTAACCTCTTCATTACCATTCACATACTTAACAATTCCAAACATATTTCTAGTCAATATTCAAGCATGTTATGGGAAAGAAAAAAATTCTTAAAAAGAAAAAGTGAAGTAGTTAAGTTATTATTACTTATGTTCTTTTTGTTCGAACTGACACAGAATCCCACTGACCTTGAGCAAAGAAAATGAACATATGCCTTGATGAACAAGCCGATTCATACTAGAGAAAATTCCAGATTAAAATTTTTCAAAATAAATTCAAGGACTTTCAAGTACTTTGCACCAAATTCAAGTACTTTCCGGGGCCCTTGAAAACGAAATTCAAGTAATTTTTAAGGCCTGTGGGAACCCTGTTCTTCAATCAAGTAATTATTTAAGATAACAAAACAAACTGGTAAATTGTATTACGTTCTGAGCAATAATTGGAAATTTATTTCCAATGCTGGAGCATATTTTATATAAACACCCTAGATACTCACTTCAAAATGATAATTGAATCTACATTGAAAATCAAACATTTTAGTTCTCAAGTTTCAATAAAAACACTGAGAAAAAAGATAATACAAGTGCTCTAATAAATGCTACTCCAATAATTTCAGTTTAAGTTAAGCTTGGAGTTAATTTTAAAATGCACATAAATTATATTACAAGAATAAATGCAAATATCTAGATTCAATGAATAAATATAAAACTTTTAAAAGCATTTATAAAGAACAAACCTGGAGCATCATCATATTTTGATAGTCCTTCTGGAATTACTGCTTGATAATCAGACCCTACTTGTATAGTCTAAATTAAAAGGAAACATGTAATTTCATAATATATAATTTTAAATTATCAGGTGATTGTATTTGCAGTAATATTATTCACTATGTAATTCAAATGAAAAAGAGAAATGCCATAAAAGAGAGGGAAGAATCAGTCAATAAACTTCAGTCAAAACATTCCAAAGGAAAATGAGGTACTATAAAATTGAAAATACATATGGAAGGACAATCACTAAGACAAACTAAAATTTGTGTTTATGCTTTGTACAAATATTAAGAAAATATAGAAACCTATGGTCAATGATAGCTATTACCTTTTCAGAAAGTGCATTCTTTATAAAGTTGTTTTATGAAAACAAGATTTTGTAAAAACCTTGTTTTCACAACAGGAAGTGATTTTCATAATGTGTGAATTACGCCATAAGAAACTGACACTGAGGGCCAACGACATAGTTGGGAGAAAAGTATCACACTTCATAAGAAATTAATATCACACTATGCAAGAGTATCACAGAAAAATTGGTCACATAACACACTGTTAATCAGTTTTCGATTTATCACTTTCACAATGAACATTAAGCAGTGATCCTTACACATTCTGAATTTTCATTAATACATTAAATATTCAAGAAAAATAAATAAACCATTTAGAGCTGTTTTCATGTTCTAAGCATCATAATTTCTGTTCTAAGTGTCGTAATTTTTCCCACAAAGGAATTTTGTCAAACTAATTTTACAGAAGCTATCTCATCCTTAAAATACAAGTCCAAGTTCTGGTGGCTTTCTGCTCATTAAAGTTAGGTCTCCGAGAATTGGATAACTTCAAATTGAGATCACTACATAAAGAATAAATACTATAAAAATAGCATACAATGTTCAGATTCATTGTATTTTTTCAAATAAAAGTTTGTGACACCTCAATTTTAAAAATTATCAAGAGCCAAGGAAAATTCTATTTGATTACAAATTTTTAAATCTAACCTTTACACTAGTTTGTACAGCACTTACAACATATGAACAAAATAGTAAGTTATAGAATAAAGGTTAAAATGAGAAAATTGTAACATTGGATAAATAAAACTATGAATTAACTCTTGACCAATATTGAACAGGTAGAAAACACATTATAACAGGAGAATATGGACTTGAGAAAATATATATGAAAAATGGGGAAAATGCAAAATGTGGGAAATGAAAACAGGTATCAGAAATAATATACAACATTCAGTTAACAATGCATTTAAAATGTACATAAAGCAATTCGATATCCCCGATTGCTAAGAGAACATAGTAATTATAAAACTTCTTATTCCGGATTTATATTTAAGGAAATTATCAGCAAGGTGAAGCAAAGAAAAATGTCTCAATAATAAAGTAGTCTAGTTAGAATACTGAAAAACAAAAATAAGTACTTCTAAGGGCTCTTAGAAATGGAAGGTCAAAATAAGCACTTGTAAGTACTTTCTCTAAGCACCCGTGGGAACCCTGGGTGAGCAAGTGTCCAACACATAAAATAATGTTAAATGGGGATTTAAATGCATTCTGGGGGGGGGGTAATTTTAGTACTATATTTTCTAATAGTGTTGGAGCTGCAATGAAACAAAAGCAACTTTTTTTTAAAGAAAAGTCAAATTTTGAAATTGATAAAGTATTAAGAAAAGGCAAAACAGCTCAAAGTATAACATAGCACTATCAACTTATCTACAATTTTTATAAGATAAGAGAAAAAATTTATTGGCAATTCTAAAATTCAAACCAAGAGTTGAAGAAAAATTAATATGACATTCAAATTCAAGCTGTCAATTTAGCTTCAGTTAGTTTTTCCCATTCTCAGGGATAACAAACGTTATCATCGAAAACTAAGAACTTCTTTACACGAAAAAGATTTTCTACAGCAGTGAAAATAAAGCTTGGACCTTTTACTATCCACATACAATTAAAAATATGATTCCCTAATGTTTTCTGTTATTTAACTATCCTTCCAACTTATGATGATACTTGGAAACGCTTTACAAATTGCTTTGTATGAACATCTTATGTATTAAATCAACAATTATTTATTGATGAACATCTTTTTGGAACATAATATTTTATCTCCATAAGGAATCTATTGTAGTATTAATATTGAGTAATTATTTTTATAGCTATAATATTTATTGAGTTATTCTTTCGACTCACTATTAGTAACTTTAATTAGAAAAATGCACAGAATGTATACTAAAATAGAACTTCAGCTAAAATAGCCCCTTACTACAGTAAACAGATAAAGAAATTGCTTACTGGTGTGACAGTATCTTTTTTTTTTAAACTTAACCAAAACACTCTTAACAATTGTGACAAGATATAATCTATGACACTGATATAAATTTGTGTGTACATTACCTTACGCCAGTCATCATCTGGAGAGTAATCATAATCAGTACCAGTATCTGATGATTCACTAGCTTGACGAACAGCTGTAAAAAATAGAAAACAATGCATAAATGAAGCCATATAAATTTTATACAAACTTTGAAATAAATCTTAAACTATCAAATTCATAAAACATTGACCAATAATAACATATGTTTACAGAACATGATAAGCTAATGAATAACAGAATGGTATAGTCCATATCAATTCAAGAGGAGGGTTACCTTCAAAGTCTTAAGATGTTTTTGAATTTAACAAGTTAAAATTCAGGAAAAAGTAAGAAATCTGTATTTGTTGTTCCGTTCAAAAAAAATTCATGGCTTGATATACAGCCCGACAAAGAAAGGGCCTCTGGCAACAATTCTCACCTGTGATTTTTGGCTAAATTTTAAAACGCTCTATATCTGGAATGGTTCAAGATATTCTCTTGAGTTTTTTTTTATTTGAAGAGATAATATCTTTCTGATGAAAATGATATCCTCTGTTTGGAAATATGTATATAAGTTCTCTTGCTGTAGCCTTCTTAATTTAAAAAAAATCAAATATAATTTTTTTTCTCAAAAATACCTATTTCAAAATTTTTGATTTTTTGGCTGTTGATCAGGACTGGAGTACTATATTCTCTGAAAAGGTGAATTACCACTTTTGAGTTTAACAGGTTTTATAAACAATGTTCATGTTTTAGCTTCCATGGCTAATTTCTTTATGCACTTATTTTTAAATTTAGTTAGCTCAAAAACAGCACTTAAAAATTATGGGAATTTTACAGGAGTTGTATATCTACAGGAACAACATATCCTGAACAAGAGAACATGCCACTCTGGTTCATAGAATTTTTTTTAGGAAATCCATTTTTGCACCTATGTGCTCAATGTGGGAATAAAAATGATAACTTAAACAAAGTTGGAACTGGTATAAGATGAAAGAGTTTAAAAAACTTCCTAGTTATTTCTCCACGCATCCTAAGGCAAATTTAAAGTTACAACCAGAGTTCGAAATTAAGCATTAAATTACTTATGAATGACCAATTCATTTGTATGGTGGTAGCCTCTTTTAACCAGTGTCCTTACATAAAGGCGCCAAAGTCCAAAAGGAACAGGAAATGTGAACAAAATTTATACTGTAACATGCAATTTATTTTTGAAATTAATTGTACATCTAAATTATATATTATAATAAAATTATTGTTCAGCCTCCATCTATGTGACGCACAAATCCGCCAGAGGGCGATACTCTTGTTTTTACTTTCCCTTGGCGCTTCATGCGCATTGTAGTTCCTGCTCCTGTATTGTCAACAAGGAGGACGCAAGCGCATCTGCATTTATTCTTTTGTCATTAAATCTTGTTTTCTGTTTGTCATCACGGCGTCCGACTGAGTTCATTTCTCAACGCGACAGAAACAATTATAATACATAATTTAATTCATTTCATCAGAAAGAGTTTTAAAATCTAATGAAATCTTAAAATAAAAAATTTTGAAAGGATATGTCAAAGAGTATTTGGTTAACATTCAAAATTACAACACAATAAAGCTTAGAACCAGAATTTAAATTATAAATAAACACACGAAATTTTCATTTATGTAAATCATACCAAAAAATAACAGAAGCCAGGAAGTAAAATATACTCCAATTCAGGATTTCAATCTTTTAGGAAAACATACTTTTAAAGACAGCAAACGTCAACTCAATTAGTTTTGCAGGTATTGTGAAAGTAAAGAGGTAATTTGTTACCTAATATTTTTAATATATAATTTTAGAAACCTATTTACAATATACATAAAGATGTGAAAAGAATGTTTCACATCAAGAAAGAAAGTAGCACTCTAAAAGTTTTGAAAGATAAAAACATTTGGTTTACTTGGGGCTTGAATAATATCAAAAACTATATATTGCAGTCAAGTACAATTTCATTGAGGCATGTTTGGAGGACAGACAAAAAAAGTAAGGAAATGGCTAACTGAAAGTATTTTTTTTCTCGTCGAGACTTTTACCAATCTCACAGATGCCAAATGTAGTATAATATTCTGCCCTCTTCACTCAACCCCTACTTGGTGGGGAAAGCAGAGGTGCATGTGTTCTTGTGGTAAGAGAGGATTGGATTGGATTGGATTTGGTTTTGTGGCATTGAGTCCTCTTGGGACATATTATGCCAAACTCAAAATAAAAAATAAAATATATAATATAGCAAGAAAGTGAGGTGAGTCAAAATGTAATGAATGAATACTACATAAAATTATATGTGATGGATAAAACCAATGTCATGTAAAAAGTTAAAAATATTTGGATGAGGATTCTCTCCAATCATGTCTTCTAAAGTCAAGTTATAAGAATTAAAATGTATCAGTCGTTGCCTATTAAAATGAGAACAGTCAATTAAAATGTGTTTTACTGTTAGTGGGCAAATGCAGTAATTACAAATGGGATGATCTTCTCCGAGGAGGAGGTGTCTATGGGTGATCCTAGTGTGTCCAATACGGAGACGTGTTAGTATTACCTGCTGCCGTCTTTGATCTGGTGACTGCCATTGCGTTATATTTGGTTTAATAAAGTGAAGTTTGTTCTCGGTTTGTTCTTTCCAATCGTTCTGCCATTTTTCTTCTGAAAATTTATAAATTAATGATTTTAAGTCGCGATAAGGAATGGTATGGTCAATGTTATTTACGGCCGATTTGGCGGCTTTGTCGACAGTCTCGTTTCCTGCTATCCCAACATGAGATGGAATCCAACAAAATATTATATTAAAATTTTTGATTGAGAAATGATAAATTCTTTTTAATGACTCTAAAACAATAGGATGACTGTCATGATCAGGATGTTTCAATGACTGTAAAACGCTTAATGAATCAGTGAAAATGATACAGTTTTTATGACAATGATCAGATATGTATTCCAATGCTTTATATATGGCCATGATTTCAGAAGTAAAAACAGAACATGAAGAATGAAGTTTAAAATTGTGAACAGAGTGATTAATAGTGAACGCAGCTCCAACATAGTTTGCCCTTTTCGATCCGTCCGTGTAAACTTGTATAAAATTTGTGTATTTTTGTATATGGTTTTGAAAGAGCTGTTTGTAAATAATATCAGAGGTATGTTTTATTAAAATTTTGGAACGGGTTTTGAAATTCAAAAAAATGATTAAACCAAGGAGAGAAAGAATACAGTTTTTTCAGGGTGACGACAAGTGAAGATATTTCGGATCCGTCCATTAAATCCAGCATTCTTAAATGAAATGTAGGGATGAAGGATGTTTTAGCTTGATATAGGCGTTTTAAATAAGGACTGTGATGAATGGTATGCAATGGGTGATGAGGGGTTGAGGTAATTCTAAAATAGTACTCTAGTGATAACAACTGTCGTCTTAAGTCCAGGGAAGGTTCAAAAGAATCTACATACAAGCTGTTAACGGGTGAAGTTCTAAAGGCACCAGAACATAAACGCAAAGCTGTGTGATGGATAGTGTTCAGTGTTTGTAGAGCAGATTTTCTGGCTGAGCCATACACCACGCAGCCGTAATCTAATTTAGATCTTATTAATGATCTATATATTTTTAGAAGACAAGTTCGATCAGATCCCCATGATAATTTTGATAAAACCCGTAATATATTAAGAGCCTTTTCGCAGCGTTTGCGTAGATTTAATATATGCGGTTGAAAAGTCAACTTCTTGTCAAATATGATACCTAAAAATTTAAAATTGTCCACAACATTAATTAAAATATCTTTGAAGAATATTTCAGGGTCAAGATGAAGATTACGTTTTCTGCAGAAATGAACACATGCAGTTTTTGAAGGTGAAAAGCTGAATCCATTTTCATTTGTCCAATTAGTGATTTTGTTAACGGCCTGTTGAAGTTGTCTCTCTATTAAACGAATGTCATTTGCTGCGCATGAAATTTGCAGATCGTCAACGTAAATAAGACCTTTTACAGATGGAGGCAAATTAGAAACAATGTCATTAATCTTTAAAATAAATAGAGTCACACTTAAAACACTGCCCTGTGGCACTCCCTCTTCTTGAATAAAAACATCTGAGAAAATTGATCCAATCCGTACTTTAAAATATCGTTTCTCTAAAAAATTTTGAATAAAAATAGGCAGATTTCCCCTTATGTCGTTTTTAAAAATATCCTTTAAAATTCCATGTCTCCACGTTCGATCGTACGCTTTTTCAATATCGAAGAAAATTGAGACGAGATGTTTATTCTGTACAAATGCATTTCTGATTTCGGTCTCGAGAGCTACTAAGTTGTCAATAGTGGATCGACATTTTCTAAAACCACTTTGAAGTGGAGAGAGACATTTTTCTTTTTCTAATATGTAAACCAACCTCACGTTGACCATCTTTTCTAAGATCTTGCATAAGCAACTTGTTAGGGCTATTGGACGGTAGTTCGAAGGATTCTTGGGGTCTTTGTTCGGTTTCAGTATGGGTATTATAGTAGCATATCGCCATGACTGCGGAAAAGTGTGTTCGGTCCAAATTCTATTGTAAAATTTGAGGAGATGATTTAGAGAACTATTTGAAAGATGTTTGAGCATGATGTAACTGATATTATCTGGGCCAGGAGTTGATTTGTGGACTAAGGATAAAGCTTTTATCAATTCCGGAAAAGTAAAGTCACAATTATATGATAATATACTGTTTGAAGTAAAATTAATTTTATTCTTTTCAGACGCAATTTTGATTTTTTTAAAACTTTCAGGGTAGTTAGTGGAGCTTGATATTTCAGAAAGACATGAAGCAATTGCGTTTGCTATATCTTTGGGTGCTGATAGTACTTGGTTATTGCATTCTAGAATCGGAATTTGTCTATTGGGGTAAACACCGGAAATTCTTTTAATTCGGTTCCATAATTGTTTACTAGTGACTTTACTATTGATACTATTGACAAAATTCATCCAAGAATCCCTCTTACTACGTCGTCGTATTTTTCGAAAGGCCGCTTTAGTTTTTTTATAAATAATAAAGTTTTCTCTGGTTGGATATCTATTGAAGATATTCCAGGACTTCCTTTGTTTACGGTAAGCATCGCTACAATCGTCATTCCACCAAGGCTTCTTCTGTTTTTTAGGGGCATTAATAACTTTTTTAATGGAAGCGTCAGCACTAGCTATAATTATATCTGTTATTTTATTAGTAACTGCATCAATGTCATCAGTTTCTCCCGTGTTAGTAATATCTGCGAGGCTAGTAAAGAGTGGCCAGTTGGCAGTTTCGAATATATAGTTAGGTTGGCTGACAGAGGGAGGTTGGTATTGGCCTGCATATTTTAGTTTTATAGGATAATGGTCACTATTGTAAAGGTAGGGATCCACAGAAAAGGTCCAAAATGGTAAAATTGAAGGAGTGCAAATTGCCAGATCTATTGAATGGTAAGTAAGTGAAGGTGAGTGAAAGTAAGTAGGTTGGCCGTTATTCATAATACATAAATCATTGTCTGTAATTATTTTTTCAATTTGCTTGCCTCTAGGATTAATATCTGAACTGCCCCAGAGAATATGATGGCCATTTAGGTCACCAAGTATGATGAATGGTTGCGGAAGTTGATCTATTAAATTATTTAAGTCAGAAGTGGCAATACGGGTGTTAGGAGGTAAGTATAAATTACATATCGTTATTAGAATATTGACATGAAGTCTAACAGCAACAGTTTGGAGATTTGTTCTAAGTTTAATTTGGGTGACTGGTAAGTCATGGGAGGTAAGCAATGCAACACCTCCACATGCTCTTTGGCCTTCATCGTAATCTTTTCTAAATATACTGAAATGACGTATGTTGGTGGAATCATTGTTTCTTAAATATGTCTCTTGTAGTGCGATTGCAGCTGGCTTGTGTATATTTATAATATCTTTTAAATCGTCAATTTTTTGTCGAAAACCCCGGCAGTTCCAGGAAAGAAAGGAAGCCATAAAAATAAAGGATAAAAGAAAAGAGAAAACTACTTGTGTTTTCTCGTTCTAGGACGAGATCTGTCTTGCCGAAGATCCTTCTTGGACTTGGGTGGCGAAGTATCCAAGCCATCACTCTCTACAGAGGAAATATCACTTTCGGTGTTGTAAAGATTAATAAGGTCACTCGTAGAAGGATTAGTTAATATGTTTCTGGATGAAACGTCAGGTTGAAGAGAGGTTTGAGAAGTACTTTTAGCTATTTTAATATTGTTTTGTTCAGATGATATGGCTCTTTTTAAAGAAGTATTTGTAGATCGATTTGGTTGATTTATGTGTTTTGTATTTGTTGAGGTTGTAGCTGATGCTTTAGAAAAAAGAGGCGTTATAGGTTGGTTCGTTGAAGTTTTATGTTGGGCAGAAGGCTTAAAAATAGTTGCATCGGTTTGCGTTCCGTTAGTTTTGAAAGTTTTTTTACTATTGAAGAGTACGATATTCCAGGTTTCGGGGTGCGATCATTTACAATTTTTCGGGCCTCAGGAAATGAAATATTTTGCTGTACTTTAATAGTTTGGATTTCTTTTTCAATTTGGAATTTAGGGCAAGACCTGGCAAAAGCTGGATGGTCACCTTTGCAGTTTACACAGCAAAGGGACGATGATGTACAGATATCGGTCTTATGATCAGTACTGGAGCATTTTGCACAGGTCTCTTTGCCACGGCAAGCCATGAAAGAATGACCGAATCTTTGGCATTTGAAACAACGAACTGGGTTAGGTATGAAAGGTCGAACTGGGCAATTAATATAAGCTATTTTAACATGTTTAGGTAGACTTGGTGTATTGAAAGTTAGTATTAAGTGCTTGGTGGGTATTCTTTGACCGTTTCTTTGAATTGTGATTCGTCTAACATTGATTACAGATTGATTGGACAGGGATTCTAAAATATCTTGTTCGGTGTCATGTACTAAATCAGATTCGGATATAACGCCTCTTGATGAGTTCAATGTTTTATGTGGTGCAACAGTCACTGCTATTGGGCCAATGAATTTTATTTTTTGTATATTTGAAGCCTGCGTTCTATTTGAAACTTCTACAAGTATATCTCCTGCTAGAGTTTTTTTAATGTTTTTTGTTTCCCCAATCATACCTAATATAGTTTTGTGAAGTAAAATTGCTGATATTGTTTTCAGATTTCCTTCATTACTTTTAATAATAAAAAATTTTTGTACTGATGTATTTTGTTCATTGTTTTCGTTAGTAAGGTGCTCCACTGAAGGAGAAGTAGGTTTTTGATTTTCCATGTTTAATAATTAAATATTCAGTCCCCGGCGGCACCACCCACCATGGAGTCCAACGAGGGGATACAGGTTAATGTACCGGTGCTAACCAGGGACTATACGAACCCCACTCACCTCTATGACTGCCCTAAGGAGCTAGTTGGTGAGCGGGTCCTTAGCCCAAGCAGGGTATACCCACCAGCCGATTAATGTACTGGGACCAAAGTACACTTCCTGTTTGTTCGAAGCAGGAGCCGAAGCAATGTATTGGGGCGTTATGTTGTCCCTCAATCACCAGGATCACCCTTTCCGAAGACACAGGTCTCCACGCACGGCAAACACGTGGGTGATATAATCCCCAAGAGGAGCTGAAAGCACAGACTGGCGAACAGCTTCTCAAGGGGAGCCCTCACCTCCGAAAAGGCAACCACAATGAGGGAGGAAGAAAAAGGAAAAAGCATAATAGTAGAAGAGAGGGAAAAGGAAAGGGAGAAAAGATCACTCAGGTACCCCGGGGTTGTGAAGCCCGTACAGACCTAAAGAAGGAATGCCCCTGGGGGCTGTGGTAAGAGAGAGAAGTGATACCAGAAGGGGTTATGTCAGGGGTGATCGGGGGAGAGAAAAGGCAGACAACGACAGGTAACGATAGAGCGAGGAAGATGGAAATTTAGGACCATTCATTCTTTAGAAGGCTCTTCCCTGAGACTATAGAGAGCAGATTAGGTGTAGCATTTACCCAAATAAACACTTGTTAAGTTTTCAGTGTTTTCTTTTCTTTGGCCTTTCAAAAACCATACAAGGAACCTTACACCAACATAATAAACAAACTTACAGAAATAGTAGAAAAGTCAGTTAATTGGAGGAAGTGTCTATAATAAAGGAACCCAAGGGTTTTTGACCCCTTAAAGTTGGTACTACTGTTTCCTGATATAGCAGCCATTTCACCTAGCAAGACAGGCTAAGTTAGCAGTATGTATGAAATTAACACTTAAAACTTTTAAAACAATTTTAAAATATGGGAAACATTTTTAAGGAAGCAGGACAAATTTACTGACATTTTAAAACATCAGCAATTTGACACAATTATTCAAAATATTTTCAATTAATCTATGTTAGTTAAAAATATTTTCATGAACTGCAGCTTTTTTGCCAAACTACCTCAAAATCATTTTTGTAACAAAAAACGTTTTTCAAGCAAGTTAGGTTACCTTAGTTTTTGTGGACATAGATTAGATTCTTATGGGAACCCCACACTAGTGATTATGGTGCTATTTTTTCATTGCTTACCACAGCGTTGTTTAATGCCAAAATTGGTCATTTCTAACCTAAAGGAGAAACATTCAGAATATTTTTCTTGTCAAAAGACAACAAAAAACACGTTTTTCTGACTGAAAAATTCAAATTTGGAAGGTATTCATAACCCTTTATTCGTTAAGTTTGCTGTACATTTATATCAAAACCATAGAATAAATTGTGTTGTTATAAAGCATAAAATTGTATACCTCCTTATACTCTGTATTTATCTATAAAAGCTAGCTTTGATTTTCGGCAAATAAAACATGATTAGGGCATGCTTATGACAATAATTCAACTAAATGTGATGCTACAAATAAAATATTACTTCTAAGAAGAGGTCTTGAGGAGCCCATGGGAATAGGAGTTGTTTCTCGAAACACAAGATCTATAACTTCATCAATTTTTCTCTCATCAGATGGGGAACTGTCAGATTCTGGGGAATGAATAGACTGGTTTATAATACTATGTGAGGAACTATGACTTTCCATTGTTTGTTCTGGAGAATCTAATAGAGATGAGTCACTATCTTGTTCAGGAACTTCTTGCACAGTGTCTTCATATTCAACACCAGACTCAAACCCATACATTGCAAGAACTTCATTTAGAGGCATTTCTCCTTCCTATATATACAAAATTAATAATTAAAAACAACATATCAAGTACAAAATATACAAATTACAAAAGTTGTTGAGGTCTATTGGTAAAGTAAATGCCCTTTCATAGCTAAATTTAAGTTATAATCTGGATTATATATATATAACATTGAACCTTCCAATAAAAAAAGCAAGGTATTTAAAGATTCCTCTTTGCTTAGTTTCTTCAGATAGCAATTAAAATTTTTTTAAATTCTACCAGGAAACAACAAATAATACTCTAATCTACACTCTACTTAGATTGGGTTTTTAATGACACAAGCGTCATATTTGATCAAGCTGTGACAAATACACACAAGACAAGCAACATCGAGTAATGAACATACAAAAAAAAGTTTTTTTGACACAAGAGAAAAATACACCCAAGCCAAAAAATATATATTTTTTTAAAATTATGGCGGGCACTTGATTGCTAATCATAGGCCACTGATAGGCCGGAAAGCAATGGTCATTTGTGAAGGGGCACCCAATGGGCGACCATCACTACCCCTAACTAAGGACAGCACAATTACATCCATGCCCTGACCCCGGATTCGAACCAGGAACCTTCCGATCCAGAGGCCAACACCTTAACCACTAGACCGGTTGGTCGGCTAGCCAAAAAACATGTGCTGCCTACAACTATAGGGTTGTAACAAATCATTATAGTAGCAATGTATTGCATTTTAGCAAAACACCTAAAATACTAATTCTGCATAAATACAAACTATTATGCAATTGTTTTCATAGAAATTTATAAAGTCAAATAAATGATGAAAACTACAATCCCAGCAAACAATTTCTTGCTTTTAAATGTAATTGTCGACCAAACGGTCTAGTGGTTAAGGTGTTGGCCTCTGAATCGGAAGGTTCTCCGGTTCGAATCCGGGGTCAGGGCATGGATATAAATTGTGCTGTCCCATGTTAGGAGCAATGATGGCCGCCCATTGAGTGCTCCTTCACAAATGGTTATCGCTTCCAACTATTGCACAATATATGGATTGAATTCCAATTATGTACGGTCATATGTAAACAAAATGCCATCATATCTTCATTTTTATGCAAAATGCCATCATATCTTCATTTTTATGCAAAATGCCTTCCTAATTCATTGCACATTTTAGAAAATATAGTTTGAGACTCCCTGTTTTATTACAAACAAATCAAATAAATACTATTTTCTAATACAGAAGTGAGATGTTCATAGTTCTTGAAAACTATTTAACAAGAAAAGTTACTGTTGAAACAAAAATAGTACATTTTTGCCCCATTAATTTTTGAACTAAATAAAATCCATTAAAAAGAAAAGCAATCAGTTTTTAGCTATTTTAAAAGGAAAATCATTTGTGAAAGATTTATTCAAAGTATCTGCAAGACAAACTAAAAGAATTTAAGATGATGTATTTGATGATTCGTAATGATGTATTTTATGTCATTTTGTTATGATGTCATCAAATTGGTAGCACCAACTACCCTCTGCAGCAAAACATGAGTAGCTGAGAGCAGTGTTGCTTTTGCAATCCTCTTCAGCACAGTTATCAATAATTTGGCAATATTAACTCCATGAAAAAAAATTCCCTGACAACCAAAATGTGTAATTTTTAAGTTTGGTTTAAAAATTTTTTTACCTTTCTTTTAATCTTGCTTGATTATATGATTCTGTATTTTCTAAGAATATTTTTTTTCTTTCAAAATTCAGGAGATGAGCTTAATTTCAGAATTTCTAGAATTTATTCAGATTTTTAAGGAAATTCCGATAATAACCCCAAAATTTGATTCAATAATCTACTCAATTTTCGATTTTGCTCCAAGTTGGTGGACTCTGAATTCAATTTATTACTTCGAAAGAATGTATCCAACTTCTGTAGAAATATCTAAATATAAAAATGAATTAAGAGTAGAATTGATATTTGTGCAAAATTATACGAAATTTTTGTTAATATTTAGACATTTTTGGATTTGATACTTGCTGGGGGAAACTATTAACAAATTAATCCAATCATTACGTCTGATGTGGCCTTACATGCCAACTCCTTAGTCTTTCTGCGTCTGTCCCTGTACGATCTGAGAACATAGTTTACAAATCAGACTAGAAATTGTGGTGCTTGTTTCTTGGATCACAGGAAATGGCAGGGATTATCAGCATTCTTTATCCACAGTCGGACATTCTGATCATCCAAATGGAAACGAAATCAGAAATAGACATCAGTATGTGAAGAAAAGAAAGCAAAAGAAAAATTTCTGAGTAGGGCATGTTTGGGATGTGCAGCTACCTGGCAACCTTGTTGATAAGCAAACCACTGATCATTTACAACAAAGTTTTGAGTGATTTCAGCAAATCATCAGCAAAGATCATAAAAAGTAGTAGACATGCCAGAAAGAACAGAAACTCAGGCTTTTCTCTACAAGAATAAAACGTTTTTGTATTCTGTGGCATCGATATGATATAAATATTGGTTATGTTAAAATTTCCTTCTGATTTTTTCACTAGCAAAGAAATGGTTCATTCGGACACGATTCAAAAGAATTCCTTTTTTCAAGTGAGATGAACTTTGAACCTATGCTAAGCAATCTCTGTAGCACTATATCCCCTCATTTGTGAACCAACTTTTATCGTTTGGAATAAAAGTGGACATGTGGAAAACTGAAAACCAAAATGCTCCAGTTGATTCGTCTAAAGTGAATCGTGTTGCTGTGAAACCTCCAATAATTTGGAAAAAATAAACCAAAACTGGTTTGTTCAAAAGCACAATTTGGAATATCTGGAACAGTATAAGATCAAACCTAATATAACATGGTTGTCTCTGCCTTACCTGAAGATGTCTTAGACTATGTAGTGGATATTTCATTGAACCCACCTGATAAGGGAAAGGACGACTCTAAAAGCTGCTCTCGTTTGAGGTAAGTGATTCTGAAGAATCAAACTTAAAAACTTTTAAGTCATTCAGATAGATAGGTAGTGATTACCACACTTTCGATGCTGTTACCCTACCAGATCATTACCCTATAGCTCACTTTTTTTTAAACTTTTCTCATCAAATGGATAACATTGGACTTTTCCTCATCTTTCTCAATCCCAATGTTTTCTACTTGATCTCATTTGTGCCTATCAGCAGATACAAGTCTAACCATCTGACGTTGAGAAGAACAGTTTATACTCCTTTTGGCCTTAATGAATTTCCTTTGATGAATTTGAGTCTTAAATGCTGCTCAGACATTTCAAAGATATCCTCATTCTCTTTCTTTAAGATTTGCCATACCATTTTAGACATATTAACAGTGAAAATTAAAAAATTTTGTAAGTGGCCATTGGCCACTGAACTTGTTTCATTCAGTGGCCACTTACGAGCATTC
Organism: Metellina segmentata; assembly: GCA_947359465.1. NCBI lineage: Eukaryota > Metazoa > Arthropoda > Arachnida > Araneae > Tetragnathidae > Metellina > Metellina segmentata. Next base: position 11,509,081 of record OX375872.1, read on the forward strand.
ACATGTTTTGTAGAATACACACACATTATATATATATATATATATATCAAAATAGATTTTCTCACCCCGAGTAATACCAGCACTAATGAAATACCCCAAGTAGGCCTGGGCGATGTATCAATACATCATGAAAAAAATTGGTGTAAGATCGACATCGTAACATTGGTTTAGCGATTTCCACCATGACGATGTATCGTGATATTGCGGTTTTTAACGATGTCACACAGCCAATCCCAGAGCACAAATCTCACGATTTTCCGGTGTCATGACTCACGATGTCGATGCCCAGCGCCAACGATTTTGCTGTTTTCTTAGCACATGTGCCATTTTTCATGACGTCACACAGTCAATCACTTAGTACTAGGACAGGGCGATGTTTCGGTACATCGTGAGATGCCGGTTTCCCGATAAAACGCGATGTGGATTGAGCGATCTACACATGCGCGGTATTAGACCAATATCTGCCCAAACAGGTATGGAACGATACACGCTTGTGCTGTGTTTTTCTTACGTCTTGCTAAACTGATATGGATTGAACAACGTATGTACACACGGTATTAAAACCAATACTGCCCAAACCGATGTGGATTGAACGACATACGCATGCGCGGTATTTAGACTGGTTTGGCTGTGGTAGGTGGTTTAGGTGGTAAACCGATGTCGAATATCGGCATTTTTTTTATCATGACGCGATTGGTCATTAACACATGCGTGAAAACGGTCGATTTATCTTGTGATAAAATCTGTTTTAAATTTTGCAACATTTTATATAGTATGATATCCGAAACAGCCTTAACTTGGGACCAATGCAGTCGATCAGTTTTAATATAAGAATGAAGGTATTTGCATTTCAAATAACGATTTCTTAATGATGAGATAAAGATATTTAAATTTTTAGCATTATATGTAACTTAAATTTTCTTCTAAAGTATGCAACAAAAATTTTTACATTGTGTTTAGAAAATTTATAATAACTTCTACAAATCTGTTGAAATTAACAAAACATTAGTAGGAAAGAGTTTTGGGAATCAACAGTTATTTATCTCACATGTAAGTATGTGCCCATTTATCACGTACATATCATTCAGAACGAATGATATGTAAGTGGAACATTCATTCATTTCAATTTAATTTTGCATCGTGCTCAATTATTTCATTTAAAGTTAAAATAACATAGAAAGAGAAAGTAAATTTAAAATTATGATTTAAATCAATGATTTTTTAATAGAAAAAATCATGATTTAAATTAAGCTGATTTAAATCGTCATACCCTGGGTGAAAGCATCAATAATAGTAAATAAATGCTAGTAATTTTTGTTGGTGGAAGAAAGGAGTCCTAAGAAATAGATGTAAGTGTTGCAGAGGTTTGACCTTTGGGCTTACCAGCTTTTAGAGATGAAAGGATACATAGGAAACAATTCGTGAGAACTTTCTGTACAATTATTCTTAAGATAAGATATATAAAAAATAATGGGAAATAATTGCTTCAGTTTTGCTAGCAGCCAAATGACCTTTAGTCTGTGCATTGTTACAATTTATTATGCAGTGAAGCAGGGACAACAAATAGTTTATTATCATGAATGATTTTGTACACAGAACATTGTTTTTAATACAAAATCATTAATTGGAGAAGTGTCCATGTGTATATTTCGACAATTTATTCATCTTGTGTTTCTGTGAGCAATAATTTTCTGCATTAGTGTATCTTATGCTACAAGTATTACAGGATAACTGACAAGAGCATCAAAATGTTTCATGAACGTACCTTGTCTGTGGAACAATTTTTTAGTCAAAATCTTCTAGGAAAAGGGTCCAACTTGCGATTCTAGGTATCAATTTCTTATTTTGCATGGTCTTTTGGAAAGCGGAGCAATCTATCAATACTTTAAATTTGTTACCAAGTAGATAATTCCAAAAATTTTTAGGTTGTCAATGATATTAAGTTGTTTCTCTTGTTGAGAGTCTTTATGCTCATGAACTGAATAGGATGCATACTGCCATAATCTTTTTGTAGAAGACATGCTCCTAACCCATGGTAACTGTCATCAGTGTAGAGTTCCAAAATAGGTTTGTTCGAATAAGTGTAAGACAGGAGTATTAGACAATGTTTTGAGAAGTTTTTTTTTTATTTGAAAGAGAATTTAACATTACCAAGCAGTAGGTCACTTAAAAGATTAAAAAATCTGAAAAGTTCTGAATACATTTTAGGAAATAACCAGCAAGTCTGAGGAAACCCTAAACTTCTTTTAAGGTTTTAGGTTCAGGAAAATTTTGCACTGCCATAGTTTTAATTGGAGATGGTTTGATAATTTTGTTCGTTAGTTTGTAAAATGTTAAAAACCTAAGAATTGTATTCAGCTTAGTAAAAATGACACTTCATGAGAATTAATTTAAGTTGTACTTAGTTGCATCAAAAGCACGCTTTAACTTTAGAGTTCCCTCTTTTTCACGTGAGATGAAATTAAAATGTCGACAATTAAACCTCTGCTGTGTAATCATTTAAAAAGTCTCTGAACACATGGTATATGTATCACTGGAAGACATGGGGACTGGTGAACAAGCCAACGTAGGAATTCATACTGCATACTACATTCATACTGCTACTCATGGGTAAAAGGCTGTTCATTTTTTTACTTTTTGTCAACAACTGAGAACTTTAGTCACCGGTCAGCCTTGTTACTTCCTTGATCACAGGAAATGGCAGGTGTTGTTATCATTTGACATATTGTATCTCACACATATGCAGGTAGGGAAACAACTTTTCAAAACTATTGGAGACAAAAAAATCTAATTTTGAAAATCAAAATTTAATTTTCACAGTATAAGTTAGTTTTCTAACTTTTCAGAAAACTAGTACTAGTACTTGGCTTGACAGTACTTTACAAAATTGCAATTTACTATACATAATTTTTTTTCCACTGATCTTGTCTGAACTAACTTCTTTCTCAAAGGTCAACAAAACAGAGTAAAGAGGCTCTAAAGCAGTTGGCATTGAAATCAAGTTATCTTGCTATGCCAGCTAATGTATTAAGATACAAATAAAAGTTGACATGATGCACAAATTTAAAATGAATGTTTATGCATTGTCTTCATTCCCAGCAGCATTTTAAGCAATTTTGTCAAACAAGTTCCAACAAAGATGATATATAAACTCTTTATTATATTGAAAAACAAGATTTGTCAAAAGCAAATATTTCTGTACTTATATAGAAATATAATTTTATGAATCAAATTAACAGTGCTGAAAAAAATTTATTCCTAGTTGTATAAAACCTCAATTTTGCAAAGTAATTTGGGATACTAACAAAAAATTTAACAAAATTTTCAAAACTAAATATTCACTTGTGAAATATTTAAATTCAGAATCGATTGTTGTTTGGAATTCAAAATTTCATTTTAAGCTATGAAACTAAAACTGATTACTCACACGCTGTAAATCATCCAATTCATTTGTCACACTATCTGCACTTTCCATGGCTTCTTCCTCCTCTAATGTATGCTCATCATCAAAATCATTTACTAGCATTTCTGCACTTGGATCAAAGTCCTGATCACTATCTGAAAAATCTAAATATGATTATAAAATAGAGAACCACACATGAAATCTTCAATGTGTAGAATCTTCCATGTTGAAAGACATCAATTTAGTGGTAATCAAATAAGGCTGCATTTAAGAAACTTCAATTAACAATACTTAAGTATGTATAAATTTTATTTCCCAAAAATCCCACAATGTACTTAAATTTTTTTTTTAATGAAAACATATATTTTGTGGGAAGGCATTTGTATATTTAACTGCAGCATGCAGGTCTGCAGTTTGTTGACCCCTTTACGTACCTGCCATTTGTGACCCTGAGGGTGTCGTGATTTGAGTTAGGTAAAGGAATGTGATTCTTCAGCAATAAAAAAGTTGAAAAGTAACTAGGCCATTTTCAGGCATGTTACAGTAGTGTACTCTGCATTTCCCCCCTTCCCCATGTTCTAATTAGATTCTTTCTTGGTATACAACAATAACATTAAAATGTCATCTACTAAATCATTCCAACAGTAGTTCTTGGTTGCCTTTGTGACACCAACTAGGTGAAGCTGAAATGCTAATTTGAATGTGATGATATATTTCTCAAAGTCAGTGAACCATTCATTGTATTCTTCAATCAATAGGTCTATACCAGTAAGGTATTCTTCAATGATTCACATACAGGGTGTTATCAAAATAATGGAAACACACTGGATTTATAAGGAATCCTTTACTAATATAGCATAGAACTGCCTTTGGCAAGTAATACAGCTTGGATTCGCCTGGGAATCGAATCATACAAGTGCTGAATAGTGTTTAGAGGACTATTGTACCATTTTTCATGGAGATATTGTAAAAGTTCCGGGAGAGAGGCCGTTGGAGGTTATCGATTCCGGATTGAACGTTCAAAAATAGACCATAACAGTTCGATTATATTGAGGTCGGAGGACTGTGCTGGCCAAGGTAGATGTTTCACTTCATCCTAGTGTTCATAAAACCATGATTGGACCAGTCCCACTGCATGAATAGGAACATTATCATCCTGGAAAATTCCATCTCCCGCAGGAAACAAAGTTTGCATCATAGGATGGACTTGGTCAGCTAAAACTTCTCTATACTTCTCCCCAGTAATCCTTCCTTTCAGGGTTATGATTGGGCCAGCAGAAAACCACGACATGGCTGCCCATACAATGACAGATCCACCTCCATGCTTGACAGTTGGAAGGAGACAATCACGATCATACGCTTGTGCAGATGTCTTCCAAATGTGCACCCGTCCTGTTGTGGGGAAAGTGTGAAAGATGATTCGTCTAACCATATAACTGTCTTCCACTTATGAAACGACCAGGTTTTGTGGTTGTGGCGCCACTGTAGATGACGTTTGGCATTAACATCTGTGAAAAGTGGATTCTGAATTGCTACTCTGCCTTAAATGTTCTGTTTATGAAGGTGCCTCCTAACTGTAATTATTGACACTGGAGAATCCAGATGCTGGTTGAGCTCTGCAGTCACTTTGGCTGCAGTTGTTTTCTTTTTAGACATTACAATCTGCTTCAATACCCGTCGGTCTCTTTCACTCAGCTTCTCCTTCCGACCACTATTTTGCGTTGCCGAGCTTGTCTTGTCGCGCTGTGTGTACGCTGTCATGACTTTAGACACTGTAACTTTAGAAACGCCTAAAAGCTGGGATGTTTCGGTCACAGTTACTCCAACTAGTCTGGCTCCTACAATTTGGCCTCTTTGAAAGTCAGTGAGACCTGACATTTTACGTTTTTGACAAAAATACACGACATATACAACTTTACTAAAGCTACCTCATACTACCATGATATATATTACTTTTTATATTTAAAAAACTGGTAGCTAGGATTATATTTTAATACTTACAAAACGCATTCTTTAATGTCACTTTTATTCACAGGTGTTTACATTATTTTGGTTGGTTGGGTTTTTATGGCGCAAAGGCCACACATGGCCAAGCTGCGCCAGACACAAGACAAAAAAGTCTAGATTCCATTATTTTGATAACCATTTGTATATCATCCTGCTTATTAATGACCTTTACAAACTGGGGAAAATGTTTATCCGAAATTTCCTTTTGATGTGCTTTGAAAAAAAGATGGCCTTTTATAAGTAACAATAAAAATAAAAGGAATTGTTCAGAGAAATTCGAATTTAGACAAAACCCTGCAACTTAAGGACCAAGAATGAAACAGGTTCCCTACCACTGGTGAAGATAGTTTATATCCCTAAGGGTTGTGTAGAAAAAATTTATTTATAACAAATCTACATAAAAATTAGATGAAAATGCAGAACAATCAGGAGTAAAAACAAATATAAAGTCTGGCTCCTGCACGATGGCAGTCAAGTTACATGTTTTTTTACTGAGTCTGTACTGTCACAATTTAATTGCATTACTTGTTAATTTGTGAAGAGAACAGTTCCTTCTTTTAACTTAAAAACAAATAAAAATGTATTTTAAAAATCTTTGAATTAATCATTCCAAACTTTCCATTTGAAAACAAATTGAAACTTGTGATAGAAATTTGAGATTGTGAATGACAGGTCATACTTTTCCAAGCAGTAGTCACTGAAAAAAGAGGGAAATACAAGGGTAAAAATGCATCATCCAACCATTTCTTATTTGTCTTAAAGTGCATAGAACTGCATAACTTCTAACTTAATTCATATTTTTCATAATATATTTAGATATTTTTTAATCATAATATTCAGATGATTCTATATAGACCACTTCTAGTTCTGATGGGGATAAAAGTTCCAGTGATAAGGACAGAAGCTCGCTGTACAGACATTAAAATTCTAATGTCAAGTCACGAAGAAATGTAAAATAGCAGTGAAATAAAAAAATTGGAATACTAACAAGAAAAATATATTAAAAGCTTACAATGTTAGAAACCCAAAAGTAAATTCTCTGATAAAAATGGGTATAATATTAAAAAGGACAAATGAAAATCCAAAGGTAAAGCTTTCTTTGTAGTTAAAGGATTTAGACAAAAAAAATGGAATCTACTACCCCGATACATTTCATATAGTAAATTTAGTGAGTGTTTTTACAATCTCAGGGCTCCTAACAGGTTTCAAGGTCTAAAAAAGTAACAAAAGTGACTAATTGAACCAAAAAAGTGACTAATCAAGCAGAAAAAAAGTGACCAATTGGGCAAAACAGTGACAAATAACAATAATGCTAAATATATTCAAGTATAAAGATAGAAAAAGATCCTACTCAGTACATGTCTTAAAGTCTAATTAAAAGACTCTAATCAGACATCTTTACTGTAAGATATCTTAATGCTCAATAGTAAGTATTATTTTACCTGTTTCTTATCTTTACACTTAGAAAACTCACGAGTTCTTTTAACAATGTCACTTCCATGGCATTTTTTAACTTTATATAGTTTCAATTATTTGCTGAACTTTTTTTAACAGATAGTTAGAGATTGTACAGAGTAATGTGGAAATCAAAGAACATGGCTGGGATTATTTTAGGTTAGGCATAAATGTGGTCCAACCATTGAAATGTCACCTCCATGGATAAGTTCTAACATGGAGATGAGTCATCCATGGAGGTGAGCAAATATTTCTTATGAGGAATTTTTACAATGACATGTTTAAATATCGATTATAAATGGTTATTTATTAAAGTAAGAACAATCGTGGGTAAACAAATAAGGAGTCCAATTGTTTCTTCTCTAACCAGCACTGATTTAACCTGCCAATTGATTCTGATTTGAACCTGTAGTGTTAAGCCTATGAATTTTTTTTATTTACAATGTTTGAACACTTGTAACTTTGGGTCTGCGTGTGTGATTATGTATATGTTGATAGAATCTTTAATTTTTCTTTAAAAATATGGCTATGAGAGTTGGAAGATAATTTAAGTAACCTCATGACTGAAATTATCTTTACAGTTTCTGGCATGGTACTGTGTCAATCTGCCTAGTTGGTACCACAAAGAAATCTGATATAATCAAATTTAGGAAAATCAGGAAGGAGTCTGAGCAAAAAAGAAATAGAATTAAAAATTATCCAGAACTATATGAAGAATTTTAAAGGAAGGAGTAAGAGAGATTTAAAAGAAGAAGGAAAACAAAAGGTATGTCAATACTTTCCGACAGAAAAGAGGGCTCAGCAAAAAAAATGGGTTGAAAAGACAAGAAAATCTTGTTTGAAGAAAAAAATATATTAATATTCCACCAAACAGTGTAGTAGCTGACCCATTCAAAGTGTAGCTGCTGTTGGGAGAGTAGTAAGCAGCAGGGAAAGAGGCAGAAAAGGGCTAGCTAAAAGAAACAAATCAAAGGCCTACCAAGAGATTAAGCAACTTGAAAAAGAAAAAAATAAGCTCAATACAAATAAGGAGAAATATAAGAAGAACGGCTTGAAAAAGAAGTTTAAAAATATGAACTGTCCACAGCAGGTCAAAAATCTTTTACAAGGAGAAAAGTTTCTCCAAGAGTAAAAGTCTTGAATTTGGAGCTGCGCTAACTACCCAGATAAGGAAATTTACAATAAAAAATAAAGGAAATGCCAAAAAGCATTTGGTTTGGTACTGCCTGAGAAAATAATTAAAAAGTATCAAATTTTACACAAGATTCCACTTTAGACATAGTGGGAGAAATTGAATAAAACAGATGGTGAGAAAAACATTGTTGATGTAATTAGAGACAAGTGCATACCAAACAAAAAATAAAATTAGAATAAGATCTGACATCGTGAAGTTTTTTTAGCAAGATGATGTCAAGTGTATGGAACCAGGTATTAAGGACTAATACTAAAAACAAAGTAAAAAACAAGAGAGACCTAATGGGGAAATCTTAAAATCTCCATAAAAAGTTTGAAGTAGAATCTGGGTATTGCAACCTGATTTAAGAAACATGTGCATGTGAAAAACATGAAAATGTTTCTTTAATTTTTGAAAAATTAAAAAGCCTTAAAGTTCTTAATTACTATGATTTAGATCAGATGGTTAAATCTCTGCTGTCAGGATGTAGTAAAAAGTAAAGAATGTCTGGAAAGGAGATGTAAGAAGTGCATTAACAAACACGTTCAGACAAATGATTTTGAAAATGTGATTACATGTGTTGAGCAATGGAAGAGGAAAGAAGTAAAGTTTACAGTTAAAGGAATAAAAAATTCGGCTAAGAAAGTGGTTAAATCAAAAGTAGAAATAGAAGTCAAAGAGCTAGTTAAAAAATTTAATGATATGTTTCCTCATTTCATGAAGCATGTTTGCAACATAGTCCCCTCATCAATACAGGTCAATTTTCAACCTAAAAAATAACCTAGGAACAGATGAGATATTGATACATGTTGATTTTAGCCAGAAGTATTAATGTAAGTACACCAAGGAGATACAAAGTGTGCATTTCAGAGGTTCACATGAATAAATCACATTGCATAGATAAGGAAATTGAAAATAGTGAAAAACTAAACGTTTTGCCATTCTGCTCATTGTCTGAATCTTTGCGACCCGACTCGAGTGCCCATTTAATGAATATATAATTGTCAAAGTATTTGAAAGAAAGAGTGTTTGCTATTATGTGGCAAATGTCACTGAATGTTTTGAAGCTTCTTACTAGATTCACTTCATGTCAAGATGACATGACATTAAAAACAAATTTGTTTCTTCTGAATAATGTGAAGCAACAGTGCAAGATGAGGTTGAGGCCATTTTAAAACAACTGACAATTGAACACTCATGAAAAGTACATTTTTGATGAAATTCTGAAGACATTATATTGTGTTAGATTAAACAAACATTTTGTCACCTCCATGCAAACACTTGTCACCTCCATTCCATGAATGTTACCTCAGTGGAACTATGTCACCTTCAGGTTTTATGGAAATAAAAAATTGGCTTTAATCTGCTTAAAATACTTTCTTGACCTCTGTTTGATGTTTGTACAACTTCATTGCCCTTAACAAGACACTAAATACATAAAATAAATAATCAAACTTTAATTTTATTTTTCAAGAAGTTGACTGTCAAATTTCCATTTAATTTCAGAATGACCCATTTGAATCGAAAATTATACTGCGTTACCTATTTAAAACCAAAAAGTTTTATTTAATAAGGAAAAAATGAACTACATAACTCCAGTTAAAACTTAATTGTTTTTTTGTTTTTTTGGTAAACTGAAAATCGTTACTTGCAAAATGAAACGGAAAAAATAAATTTATAATCTGTCATCTCTTTACGGTGTTGTTATTCTAAGGAAAACAATACATATTAAATTCTAAATTAATTTGTTTTAAATGGGCTTCGTACAAAAATGGCAAAAAAATTCGGACTAACAGTATGCTAAATCCCATTACTGTAAGTGCCATAGATTCGTCAGGAACGTGCATATAACAAACACAGACAAACACTTCCTTTTATAATAGTAGAGATACTAAATAACCAATATCTGTTCAAAAATATAAGCAATAAAGATTATTTTCCCATAATTATATTTCCATACATTAATGGGTTGAAACAAAAGCATTACACAACTTAATATTATTCCAAAATTTAACAGTAAAAACTGAAAACAAGAAAATAATAATTTTAGCGTCATAACATTTAAGGCTGTTATCAATTGTAGGATTTTTAAGAACTTGACAGATAAAAAAAAAGTTAAGGTGATATTTCAAAAATACAATTGGGCAAACTTACCAGCGCTGGATTCACTTGTACTAGGCTAAAAAAGAAAGTAGGAATTAATAAAAATATTTATGAAATAATTATATGAATCACGAATACAAAAAATTGCTTCAATTTACACAACATTAGTCCTTCTCTTGCTTATAAATTCTAACATACAAGATTTATTATTCTAATTATATTTATGTTCATACTCTAATTGTAAAAAAAAAGCAACTAACTTTTGCAGAATACATTGGAAAGTAACTTGAGAATGCTGTAATCTTAGATCATGCACATTTATCCTAGCTACATCACTTTCTTGTGTCTACCAAGAAACGCGATACCATCAAGGGGTTACTATATATCACAGTAAGTAACAATTCAAAAACACTTTTCATATGGGATTGAAACTTTAATTCATTGTATTATGTAATTATTGATATTCAAGATTATAATTTATTAAATAACTTGTAGTGAAACAGTGCTAAAACAGGAAATACACAGTCCAGTCACATTAATGTGACCACCTGTTAAAAGCCAGAATAACCACCTTTGGCAGAGCGAACCCCTGCAAGACGTGCAGGAAGAGAGTCAATTAGGTTTCTCAAGGTGTTCACTGGGATGTCGAGCCATGCCGACTCCAGTGCCATGGCCAACAGCGCTAGATTACGCGGTTGAGGATCCGTGGCAATTGTTGCAGGGTGTTTGCTTTTAGACGTTTCACGCCGTATACACCAACGTCCATCTGTCCGATGGAGCATAAAACGCGATTCATCGGAAATAGCCACCTGTCGCCACTGTGGATGTCCAGTTACGGTACTGGCATGCAAATTCCAGCCTTCGTCGCTGATGAACAGCAGTCAGCATAGGTGCATTAACCAGGCATCTGCTGCGGAGGCCCTTCTGCAGCAACGTTCGCTAAACTGTTGTTGACGATACACTCTTGGTAACCCCTTGGTTCATCTGGGCAGTCAGTTGCTCAACAGTTGCACGTCTATTCGCCCGAACGCATCTCTGTAGCCTTCGTTTGCCTATGTCATCTATTGCCCGTGGCGCACCACATGTGCCACGCCGCTGATTTTGGATAGCGCCATTTTGCCATGAACGGTATACTTTTACCACAGCGGCACGCAAACAGTTCACAAAATTTGTCGTTTCCGAAATGCTTCCATCCTTGGCCCGAAAGCCAATAATCATGCCCTTTTGGACGTCGGATAAATCGCTATGTTTCTGCATTACGCCAACTATTGAAATGCTTTCTGATGCCCTAGGACATCCTTTATATATAATCCACTGCAATGTGCTGCCACCTGCCTTTTGTGATTGATTATTTCACGTTGACGTCAAAAGTAGGTGGTAGTATTCACATTAATGTGACTGGACAATGTAATTTTGCAGTTATTTCCTTTCTTTAAAAAATTATATGCAACTTTTAGATTAAATAATCATTATTGACAAGCCAAAATAAAAAGAACACAATCAGTAGAACTGCTTACCATAGTTAGACAACTATCAAAAACTGAAACTACATTCTGAAGCAATTAGGAGCTAAGCATATAGTATATAAAAGATTATAATTTTCATTTGAAAGTATGAAATAACCTTCTCCCCAGAAAGAGTTATATATTAAATATGAGACAATGGGGAAAATGAAACTTAAAATGACTTCTTTAGCATAATCAAGAGTTTTAAAGTTTCAAATTTATTGCTGCAGTGAAACTCAGTCAAGAACTTCCTTGGACAGTTTTTAAAAATCATAGAACATAATATCAGTATATATATAATCAGTATAGGATTAACTATTGAAGACAAACATTGAGAAAATACATCACATGCTTAACCCTCTTGATAGTTGTCTCAAAGAGGTATCAAAATTAGAAAAACTGAACATGTCTTTATGGACAAGACATCTCGTTATAAGAAAACTGACTGTATCTAGAAAATTAATACAGTATCTTGATGAGACACCTTGTTGATAACAAACTTCGTCACATGTTGACGGGCAAGAAATCTTGTCATTATCAAAGTTGATCAGATCTCGATGGACTGATCAAAGCAAACTTGTATAAATGAGAGTCAACTGTATTCAGTTTTACAACAGAAAATGTCATAAATTCAATTGCTTACGAACCGATCCAGCAAAATAGTATGTTACAGAAATTGTTTTTTAAATTTCGTCTTCTAAAGAACCAAAACATCTTTGATTAAAATACGAGACTCGTACGAAAAGCTGCATTCCTTTAAAACCTGACACTTTAAGTATTTTGAAGTAATAGAAAATATCCATTATAGCAATCATGATTTATTACTTTTATTGAAGATGAGTAGAAATTTAAAACTAGCTAGTCATTTTAAAACCAAGAACAATTCAGAAAATTATAAATCATTAAAATAAGCAGAAAAGACTCATTAAAATTATAAAGTATCTGGTAAAGCTCACTTCCATATCAGCTATTGCAACAAATTATGCAAGATTTTACTTGTAGATATATTTTATCTATCAATAAATACAAAAGTATTTTACAATCTGCAACAATTTTGTAATCTAAACTATAAATGTTTTTAATTCAGATTATTCAGTCAGTCTTAAATCTCTAACATCCTGGGAAAATTAAAGTGAATGAAATTGTCTACATATTTCAGAAGTTACAGGTTTCCAGAACTACTAATGTTTCAATAAAAGATTGGAGAAAAGTAGATTTCACTAGCAAATTTTTATTTCATATTTGTGAAAAAGATAAAATTGTAATATGTTTTCAATTGTTTGAGATTCTTGAAGCAATCCAGTTTAAATTTATGAAAAAAAGTGCACTTTATCAATACAAAAATTAGCACTAAAATAGTTTCATACAACAGTAGATGAATGTTAGCTGCTAAAAAATGAATTTATAAGAAAAACAATGAAATATTCAAGATATTTTTTTCTTAGCCAACTTGGTTCACTATAAAACTATTCATTGGATAATGAAAATTCAGTTAGACCACAAAATGAATGTAAAATAAAGTATGAAGAATAAATTTCTAAAATTCTAATTTTCTGCGAAACTTGCAAGATTTAATCTTGTATACAATTGTTCAAGTTAAATAATATTGCAAAATAGTTCTTTGGCAAATGTAATACTGTCTAAAACTTTTCTTATTTAGATTCATCTTGCAAAAAAAACGGATTGTTTTATGTTTAGTATCTACCAAGACAACACACATTGAAAATATATTACCAGATATTTAAAAGACCATCTACTTTAATCTTCAAACATATTTGCTGCTCACTATTGCTTTTACTTACTTCAAAAATTTTAAAATACTGAACAATTGAAAGATGATAAATGTCACATCTTTTTAATCAACAAAAATACTATATGCACAACTACAACCAAAAAATCTAACTCAAAATAATTTCAATTGAATATTCATAGTTTTATTAGGCACCTAAAGAGAAATTATTCCAAAATTTGAACAATCAAATAATTATATGCAACTTCAAGGTTGAATTAAGAAGTAAATGCAGTGTTATTAGGTATGGTATTGTGGTAGTGTAATAATGATGTAGTACATAAATTAATTTAAAGCAATTTCACATCTTGCAAATTTTGCTTTGAATTCATCGTAAATCAAAATTATGAATACCAGTTTTCAACTGTAATATCTAACATATTTTTGTGTTTTAATAAGCCATGTGTAAAATACTGCAATCCACAATACCTGCTCCTCCATGAGCAGGATTTATTGAAGAATTATAAATTATTTAGTTTATATTAAATAGGAAGTATTTCAAAATTTCCTCTTCTAACTTGAAAGGGAGATAGGGAATACAAAATTTAACAGCAGTCATATGTATATCCACAAGGACATGGATGTGCTAGGTAGGTAGGTATTTAATTCACATTGCACTGAAACACATTGCAACAGGGTATTGGCGACGATCAGGAATCAAATCTCAAGAGAAAGATATGAGAATACCACGTAATTTTAAACCATGGTCAGATGATGAGGTCACACCTGAACTGGCATCCCACTCTCCAAACAACACACTACGGCAACGTGAGGACATTTGAGGTCACAACATATTTGATGTGCTCCAGTCCCCTTTGTACACGACGGTTTTGGGTTGGATTTGAACTCTCCATTTGCTTATCTGTTACTCTTCCAATTGGGCCCAACGTTGCCCTGATGTGCTACAGTTCAGAAATGAAAGACAGCAAGTATGCAACTATAACTTTTATTAATTCTTTTGATAGTACTTGCAGGTTTAGTTTCATAGTAAAAGCTCTAATTTGTGCCCACCATCATCAATGTATGCCTGATAGCCATTGATGGTCATATTAATTGACAAACAGTGAACTCTAGGAAATATAGGTGACACTTGCGAACATACATCCCGGTGCGAATAGTTTTATTTTGTGGTCCCTACCTTCCCTTTAAGTTTGTGCCAAAAGGTTTGAAATAATCACTTAAAGTTATAATGGAAATAAAATTATACAATACTGAATCATATACCAATTTAACATTGCCTGATACAAAAAATCATACATATGATTTTTCTCATTAATGAAACATCAGAATAAATGATAACGACATTAAACTCATATATGGCCTGAGTGAAGATATTTTTATGTTTGATAAAAGGAATATAAAAATTAAGAATGGAAAAACTCATTCATAGATTGCAAAAAAAAAATCAAATTTTAGTGATTTCTAAAAAAAACTAATTTTTTATAACTGCAAGAACAAATACTTTTCTCTTCCACAATAATTTCAAATTTTTAATCACGTACCATTTGAATAGATGATTTTTTCCCTTCTTGCAATCTATTCAAGCACATTTGTCGCTTACAGTGAAGAAAGGTTCCAATTTAAAGCAGATGAGAAGTCTCAAACAAATCGCATTTCAACACACCACATAAGTTGTTCCTTTATCCACTCACTTCCTCTTTTACTAAATGGGAAATTGCTCAAGCATAACAATTTTTAATAGATTATTTAGTTGCAGTAAAGGTCTCCTCTGTTAAAAATATCTTAAAGAACTTTTGTTCAAAATTTAAAATACACTTTATTAGGAGGAAAGTGTAACAAAAACCAAAAACACAGCAGGCGAAACATTCAGAAAAATGCCCCTCATTTATACTGTAATTTGCTTTTCATGGATAGGAAAAAACTGCAAAATTGCAGATATTGATCAAACCAAATGACAAAATAATCATACTTATGGAAAAAACACAGGAATTAAAGGCCTCCTGTTTAATTTGTACTGTGTGGAGTGCAAGACTAATATCATCCAATAACATGGAAAGGAAAAGGAATTTATAGAAGCAACTAATTCTACAAAACCAAATCAGAAAATTAATGAAATTCATAAATTTTTCAAGCACAACTCAATACGATTTGCAGCATATTACAATAGTGAATTAAACGAAAGATATGAATAACACAAAACAAAAACAATCAAAATTCCAATCAATAAAGAAATTGAAATTTGAAAAATATATTACTTTTGAAAAACCTCATTTGCTGAAATTAACAAATCTAATCAAGCAGGATAATTACGGAAAAAATCAGGAACAAAAAAAAAACATTTAAGTATGAAAAAGTAAAATTCAATCATAAAATTATCAGGCCCATTGAATACTGAAAACACAAAACTGCATATCTATTTCTTGTTTTTCAAAAGGTATCACTTTTTTCTGTGAATTACATTAGTAAAATAATTGTAGTACTGGATACAATGGGCCAGGACCTGATAAAATGGAACAGGACCTAACACAGTAGGGCAGGATAGGGATACTCAGTTCTCATTCTGAACTAATGATCAAAATTTGATCACAATTATCCACGATTGGAATGTATGTTGGGGTCTTATAACCTAAGGCAAGACTAATCCATGAATTTGAAGAAATTTAATCATGCATCACTGATGAGATGTGAAGTTAAGAAGTATAATCTTCAGTACAATTTTTAGGGTGAACTGAGTTGGAACAAATAACATGCTCTTGTTCATAGCTTTTTCATCTATCTGTATAAAAAAAGGGGTGTGGGTGTGTATATTCTCTATACAAATCAACAACGTTTGACCAATCCACACCCAATTTGGTACAGACCAATCTGTAACCATGAAAATTGACACACAGGTAGTCTTAAAAGTGCTCCTTGATGCCCCAAATTTTAAAATCTAAAGTTTGTTTCCCTTTAATAAATGGACATGGAAACACGTTCTACAGGGTTTGTGTATTTGAGTTAACACAGGGAAATGTTGTGGTCATATTTTAGCTTTCGCGGTAAAAAACACGTTCTACGGGGTTTGTGTAGTTGAATTAACACAGGGGAATGTCGCAGTCATTTTAGCTGTCGCAGTTATATTTGAAACCCGAGCATGGCCTGGTTATTTGGCTAGTTTCCAATATTAATAAGCTTAATACAGAAAGGTTGTTTTGGGGTTGTGTATAGCACAAGGGCAATATTCGATCATGCTACACAAGACATGCAATATCAAGTAATAGATAAAGACAATATTAAAGTTTTACTGACACAGAAAAGAGAAAAACACCCAGAGAAGAATGTACTTGACACGAATTGAATCTGCACGGCCTACAACTCCAAGGGTGCTAGCACTGGACATACCCATCGAGCCACAACGGCCCAAAAACAGAAAGGAAAATTAAATTTAAAATTTTGATTTAAATCAAGTGAGTTTTTAATAAAAATCACTTGATTTAAATAGGCATACCCTGAATATAGGCAAAAAGAAGAATACAAACAAATAAAGCGAAAAGAAAATGTAAGCAAGCCAAAAATTTTCAAATTGCCAAGTGATACATATATATATACACACAGTTCAGTCACATTAATGTGACCACCACCTACTTTCGACGTCAATGTGAAATAACCAATCACAAAAGGCAGATGGCAGCACATTGCAGTGGAGTGTATATAAAGGATGTCTTAGGGCATCAAAAAAGCATTTCAATCGTTGGCATAATGCAGAAACGTAGTGATTTATCCAACGTCCAAAAGGGCGTGATTATTTTCTTTCGGGACAAGGGTGGAAGCATTTCGGAAACGGCTAATTTTGTGAACTGTTCGCATGCCGCTGTGGTAAAAGTATACAGCGCATGGCAAAATGGCACTATCCAAAATCAGCGACATGGCACATGTGGTGTACCACTGGCTATAGATGACAGAGGCGAACGAAGGCTACAGAGAGGCGTTCGGGCGAATAGACGTGCAACTGACTCCCCAGATGAACCAAGGGACTACCAAGAGTATATCCTCAACAACGGTTCAGCGAACGTTGCTGTGCATGGGCCTCCGCAAGAGACGCCTGGTTAATGCACCTATGCCGACTGCTGTTCATCGGCGACGAAGGCTGGAATTTTTACGCCAGTACCGCAACTGGACGTCCACAGAGTGGCGACAGGTGGCTTTTTCTGATGAATCACGTTTTATGCTCCATCGGACAGATGGACGTTGGCGTATACGGCGTGAAACGTCTGAAAGCAAACACCCTGCAACAATTGCCGGAAGGATCCAGGCTGGAGGAAGGAGCA
Source organism: Metellina segmentata (assembly GCA_947359465.1). Classification (NCBI taxonomy): domain Eukaryota; kingdom Metazoa; phylum Arthropoda; class Arachnida; order Araneae; family Tetragnathidae; genus Metellina; species Metellina segmentata. The sequence goes on from OX375872.1 coordinate 11,526,785, forward strand.
TTATGGTTTGGGGAATGTTTTCCTGTCATTCACTGGGTGCAGGCAGAAACCTAATTGATTCTCTTCCTGCACGTCTCGCAGCGGTCCGCTCTGCCAAAGGTGGTTATTCTGGCTTTTGACAGGTGGGCACATTAATGTGACTGGACTGTGTGTGTGTGTGTGTATATATATATATATATATATATATACATATATATATATATATATAGTTTACAAAAGTATTTTTGTAATTAAATAAAAAACATACTGTGTCATATTTAGTGGTCTTGGGCATTTTTTTAGTGGTTGAAATGACTTCCAGGACATAATATTAGACTCTTATTTCAGCTTTATAATTAGAACAAAATAAATATTTCGATTGAGAAAAAACAGATTAAGCTTTATGAAAAAATTAAAATCAATTTTCAGTTTATCACAAATTTTGAACATCCATAGTGCCATTAAGAATAACCACAAAACTCACTCAAACTACATTAGTTCCACAAAATAATTTTTTTTATACCTATCAGCTAAAGGTATTTCCTGTTTATTGGGGCTGTGGCGAGAAAAGGGAATTAGAGCGTTTCTGCCTTGGAAAGAAACAAATGGTTACCTATCTGAATGTGTATAATGCAGGGCTCGAAATACCCGGGTGCACATGAAAATAGAATTGTGCACCTAATTTTTTCCCGCTAGGCGCACCTGTGCACCTAATTTAAAAACTTAGGTGCACCTTGTGCACCTGTATTAAAAAATATATTTCAAGGCCTGGTATAATGTTTCTTCAGCTGGTGAAAATTATTTTAATATAACCGTTTTTCGTTGTTAAATATTAAACATGCTTACTATTTGCAATATAACGTAATATGTGTTTGATGCATTATCAGCAGCAATTACTGAATTGTGGTCACCAGAAAGTCTGTTACAAATGAACTTTTTTGCGCATGTTTATTTTAAATAAATTGTTTACAAAGTTGTATTCAATGAAATAATATATATAAATTTATATTAAATTGCTTTTGTATGCATAATAAAATTTATGTTAAATAAATAAATTTTGTAGTACAGATATTGAATGAATAGCTTGTGTATCGGTAACAGTTTGTTTGTTTTCCAAAGAGGAAATAAGCCAATTCCTCTTTCGCGCCAGGACCACTATAAAAGGGAAAGTACCCAACCAAATACCAAAACACCTCAATAACATACAGCACATAGGCATTGACAGTATACTCATATAGGGAAGCCTAACCTTAAAAATCTCATGAAGTCAGTGTTCATTAGGAAAGCTTCATGAATGAAAGATTATAAGGTCCATTACTTTAAAATGTAACAAAGCAGTTCCTTTGGAGAAGCAAGTAATTTGTTTTCAAAATGGGAAATATAAAGGAGATAGAAGTGCAACAGACCAAGAAAACAGCATATGCTTTTCACATTAACTTCAAATTAAAAGTATTGGATATTAACACATTTTTGAGTGGAAATATGCATAAAAACACATCAATGGCCATTTTTTCATAATTAAATAAGCATCATTTTTCATTGCTCCTGAAAAATTTTGATTTTGAAAGTAAAAGGTAGGTTATTAAATTACTCTTTAAAAGAGTAAGGCCAAAAAAAAAGGTTTGTTTCCTATAACATGAGCTAAAATATTAGGGTTGGTAGGTGGAGAAAGCTTGGTTTTTTTTTTTTTTGCTAAATATTTTTAGCAAATACGCAAAAGATTATCGGAGTATTAATGTTAGACTTAAAATTAATTGATCAGTGGTGTAAATTACCTGGGTATATTTATTTTTGCAGGTCAATATCATGTTCGATAATTTTTTTTTTATCAATTACAATCACTGTGTGTGACATTGTAATCAATTAATCATTTCAACGAACATGTTCTCTCTCTCTCTTTTTAATTTAATTTTTTAAAAAGGCTAAAATAAATTTTTGTAATTGTACTTTAAGGGTCAGTGGGGTTACAGGTAACAAGCCATTTTTTTTGGCCTAACAATATTTAGATATTTGAAGAGCCTTGTACTGGGAAACACCAGGTTTTTTTGGGTGGGGTGGGGTGGGAAGTAGTTTTGGGGGTTATAACAGGTTTTAAGGTGTACAAAAGTGACTGATCGAACAAAAAAAGGTGACAGTAAGAAACAAATAACAATAATGCCAAATATATTCAAGTATAAAGATAAAAAGACCACAGTCACCCCTATTTTTTTCTTTTCTTTCTTTGGAAGGATATTTATTTAGTTAATTTAAAAAGCATACTATTTTGAAACAATATTAACAAAAATAAATAATTTTTTTAATCATGATTTTTATGTGTTGTTTATTTTTGACATACCTTGACGATTTTCTTCCTTTTTTTTTAAAGATTGTGATTTTTAAGGTCTGAAATTAATTTAATCTTTTCTTCTAAAGATAAGAATGTGCACATTTTAAAGTGTCTTTGCTAACCAGCATCATCCGAGACTTTTGCTGTCCCTTCAATCATTCCCAAGCAAGTGCTGCTTCCTTAAAATCTTTTATTTTTTTCTGCCTTCTTGAGACTATCATTGGCTTCCTTTAACAATTTTGAAGCACTGTCCAATGCCTCATCCTTTTCCCTACACATAATTTTAAGTGTTTGTTCTTCTTTTTCAATTACCTTTCTTCTCTTTGCCAGCTGCTTTTAAAAAAAATTTATCTGCTTCCATTCTTTCTTTTTCTGTCCTTCGCCATATAATTTTTCTTGTGCCTTCCGTTTTATATCTTGTAAATAGGCATTGTAGGCTTTATATTATATGCGACCCTTCCCATATCCATTAGTTTTGATGTGATCGGCACCAAATAAGGTTGATTGTCAAAATTTGCCAAGCTACTTTTGACCGTCATCAATGCAATGAGTGTGCCTTCTGACATTGATGCTCTGCCTCCTGTCAAAACTCTTCGTGAGGCTGAGAAGCAACGTTCAATGTCAGTACTACCATTAAAAGATGACCGAACAACCTTCACTAGCTTTGACGCAACTGGGTATTTAGATCCACACCACTAATGTCTCGAAGTCTGAAGAACTGGTTACAGCAAACATCAATAAGCTTCATTCTAGATCCTTCTTCCTAAAATTCTCTTGGGAGTAATTTCCACTCATCCAGTAGTATGTCTGTTGGGACCTCCCATGGCATTGCTCTTGCAACTTCTTCCGGCACCAAACGTTGCATCACATTCCGAACGCCTCAAAATAAATATTTTAAAAAAAAGGTTAGATTTTGACGGAAACACAGGCGTTATTCAGAGGAGGGAAGGGGATTGCCCCCTTGATTGGCTTGACATAGCGCTAAAATGGATGGAGCATCAGCACAAGTGCGACCATCTATAGCTACTCACAATCATGCGAGACTTGGATGCATGGAAACAAGTAAAGACAGCGAAACAACCGACTTTGACTGGTATGATCAAGCAATGATACATTTTAATACAGTAACAGTATGTAAGCCCAAAATGTAAACAAAATTGTTTTAGTCATAAAATTACAATACATACTAAAGCAAAATTAGTTTTTTTACTAAGAAATAACCTTTTTTTGTGAATTATCCCCTTATCCAGATATTTGATTATCCTGATGGAGTTTGGTTCCAATTGATCTGGATATATATATGTAATTGGAGTTCTACTGTACTTACTGTAGACAAATGGTATTCTTTACTAAGATTATAGATGGTTCTTAATCATATAAATAATTTCAGACTACAGATAATTCTTGATTAGATATTTCCAGATTATACTATCTGTCTTAAAATATCTGCTAGTGATTTTTTTGTAACACTCTCTTTAAGAAAATTTTTTATTTGGTCACCACTATTTAATTAGGCAAAAAAAATTCATCTGCTCAACAAAAAGCAGTGAACAATTTCTATGCCAGCAGTAACTAATGGCAAGTACTATTTTAAAAATTCAAAAATAAATAAAACTAAACCACTTAAAGTTAAAATTTTTTCTTTATGGTTTCTACTGTATAACATTAATTTATTCAGCAACCAGGTAATTTATCTTCTATCACTTCAATTAAAATAGCAATCATTTCCTAGAATTGGCATGGAGATGTATTTGGGTAGTTTAGACCAACACGTAAAGCATTATTTTTAAGTAGCGAAAATAAAATTTCCAACAGTTTAAAGTAATCAAAACATACATGTTTAGAGGAATAGTAGAAATATATAGTGTTTACACTGTTATTTCAGTGGGATATCGTGTCTAATCCGCTGTGGGATTTAAATAACTCGGTACGGAGGGGTCTGCTTCCACTCGAAGAAGATATGGTGTAAATTCCCCACATGAGTTGATTTGACCAAAAAGGGTAGAAGGGTTAAAAATGAACTTTAACCCTTCAAATAGTTTTGGTGAGATCTGATCGATTTCACTAATGACCAATGTTTTTCTTATGTTGATGAGATCAAGATATCATTTTTTTTAATGATGAGATACCTTGTCTATCAAGATCTGGTGAGTTTTGTTAATGACTGATACCTCGTCCAGACAATCACCAAGAGGATAAATAATTTAATTTTTCAAAAAAATTAATAGAATAAAGCATTGTTTTAGAGTCCTAGCAAAACACACAATATTTATAATTCTCACATAGCTAAAAAAAGGCTTTTTTAAATCATCTTAAAATACAACTAGCATACTTCCTTCAGATACTTTAAAAATAGTCCCAAAATCTGGACGTTTTGCTAGCCAGTGATTTTTTTTTTGTTTTTCTAACTTTTTTCCATCTTTTCGACGATTTTTAAAGAACAAGGAGTTAAACCTGGACCTAATTGATGAAACATGATGGACATGTTCAGAGTTAATACCACACAGAAAAATTAGAAGATTTGCTAGTGAAATTTGTTGCATTGTATTAAAAAGCTTTTTCCTTTTTTTTTTTTTTTTTTTTAATTATTCCTATTTATATATCTGCTATTTTACTTTTGCAAACGCAAAATTCGAGTGGGGAGGGAGGTAGATTAAGGGTTTTTGACAAATAATTCAAAATCTCCTAGAATCCGGAATGGCTGAGGTCCAGAGGATTCCAGATTTTGGACTTTACTGCAACTACATGAAAACTTAAGTTGAATTCTAATAAAGACCTCCCAAAAATAAGGATGATATTCCAAAGCTTCCATCTAGCTGCTGATAAATTACAAATAACCAACTAAACTTCATACAACATAAATGAATCAGTCATTTGAGAAACACCTACTCTCCACTTTTATAAAACTGAGTTTGCAATGGCAATTTACTGGTAAGGGCAAGCCACATCTACTCTGCATAAAACATACACATCCAATATACAGGCACATGGAAACAAGATGTTAAAATTTTGATTCATGGCATTCAGTTTAACATTCACAATATCAAAAACCGCTCATTGGTTGCTCCTTCTCAAATTTCCATCGCTTCCGACCAATGCAGTGTATATGGATTAAATTACAATACAGTCATACACTTAAAAAATATATATCAAAAACAACCAAGCCAAATTTTATTTATGTCACAAGGGTTTGGCAAAGAAAAGCTCGAATGAAATATGCTCATTTTTGATTGATTATATTGGTGATGTTCTTGATGTAAATAATGTTAAGCATTTTCTTTTTTTTTCTGGAGCAGTAGGAGAACAAAAACAATGCTGTTGTAAGTCTTTTCCTTCCTTTAATATAAATTGGGGAATTTGGCAGCATCCATAATTACTCTTTAAAAACTCACAGGATTTTTAAAATGAAGCAGAATGCAGAACTAATGTTATGTTCCACGGTTGATCACAAGTTCCAAGTAGAAGTTATAGAAAGTGAAAAAGAGTAAAGAATTTTAAATCGTGATGGCCACAATTTTATAAAATGATAGTATCAACTGAGACTCAGACAAGGAACATATTTAAAAGGCAAACAAACTAAAGTTTAACATTTCAAGTTTTATGGAGCAAACTTATACTAACAAACACGTAGTTGAAGTCAAAACTAGAATCTTCACTAATAGACTTAATGAACAGCTTTGACTTGAAAAAACCACATGCCAAAGTTGCAGAACTTCCTAAAACTGGCTCTTGACTGACAAAATTGTGTACCAATAAACATAAAAATTATTGCACTCAAATACTATATTCCTGCATATAGTGTTGATTAGTTTTATTACAAAATATAAAACTAGCCAACTATCGATAGGGATGAAAATAGGTATGTCCACACTCGTGTGCTTCCATTTTCAACATGCATATACGATTGCCTTATTGCATGCGCTTAAGCTACGGTTTCATAAGAAAGCAGAGTCGTTATCTAACAGCCGTAATGTAGCATTGGAAGACGTCACTAAAATGTGGTTTATACAAAAAAAACCGATGGCATTGGTTTCCTAGAAAGCTTTGTTTGAGAGCGTAACGAAAATTAACAGAGCTGCCATTTGCATGATGATCGTAATAGCAGTCTCAAACTGTTGTACAACGTTTTTTTCTTGTAGCGGCGACATTTAATTTCCTGTGCTAAACAATTTGAGTGGAGGGAAGCAAAACAAAAAAATTTTACTGGCATTGTTTAGTTCGTTTTTGTAAAATCGGGATAGTTAAGATAGATTAAAAATTTCAACGGATTTGAAATCTGCGGAAAATTTTAAACCAGATCGAACCTTAAATGTGATTTCCTTTAAATAAATAATTAAATAAATGGTAAACAATTTAATAATAAATCTGTTTTTGGTATCAATCTGGTATATAATTTTACACTGATTTGAAATCTGTCGAAATTTTTACTTCATCTTTAACAATCCTGAAGTTAGAAACTTGGACTAGAGAATAAAAAAGACACTGTGTTTTGCTTCTCCAATAAAATACACCACGACAGCCGTTTGTATCACCCAAATTTCTCCACCGTATTCTGTCCAAATAAGTTGACACCTCTGGTATCCGTTAAGACAGCTGCCTAGTTATGCCTGCTGCAACATGACGTATCACAAGTGCTAGATAACTGCTCTGCTTTCTTAGGAAACCGTAGCTTTAGAGACATGCAGAAAATGTTTCAGGGCTCAATATTTCCCAAGAACACAATTTGTTTTGTCCGAAATTTCCCTGTACTTTCATTTTAGTTTAAGCGACTATTAGAGTACAATGCTGATGATTAAGAACTCTCTTTAAGGCTATTACTTACAAATTAAAAAAAGTTAATAATATTCATTATTTGTTTTGCTTTGCAAAGCAAATTGGAATTCGCAGGGACTTCATTCCAATAGGCTACGTATTTCCATTTGGTTTGCGAAGCAATCCAACACCACAGGCAATGACATGGTGGCTGTAATCTAAGATGTTTCAAATTCACATTTGGTTTGCTTCGTAAACCAAATGGGAACTCATAGCAATCACCGGGGATTAGTGAGCGGTGGTCACACCTAACCCCACGAAAAGAACTGTCACAGGCAACGCTGTGCTGGCCATGTAGTGGCTAGTGGGAGATAAGAAAGAAACTGCCATTTTCCACGTGCAAGCTTCTTTCGCCGATATCAGTAAAATACGAAGATGAAACCATTTGAAAATTTGCTTCATTGCAAAGAAAAAAAGGGAGATGGGGGAGCGTAAATAGCCGCTAGCAAAAATATTTGCTAAAAAAAAGTGATTATTTTTTTACTAAACATAGTGCAATAACAGCTGTACATAATTGGGTAGTAGCACTTTCATTGCATCTGTGCTGTAACTTCATTTGCGATCTACCATGTATCAATCAATGGTGCGAGTGGCCCTTCTGACAAAAAGGTTGTGCATCCCTAATCTATGCTTATGAACTTAGACGACTTTTAGTTTATGTAGCGAGCTTAGCAAACACTCCAAAACTTAACTTACAAATGGGTAGTATAAATATCAGTGTAATCCAACTCTACCATTAAGTACTTTTTGGTAGACTCTAAGTTACGCTGCTTCATTCGCGTTTGCTATATATACATTCCAGAATTTTAGCAGTAGCCGAAATTCAATAGATGACTTCCCTAGGGGAACGATTGCATTTTTTTTTTGTGTTCGACTGTAAGAGCTGTATTAAGATTACAGTTACTGTGTTTGCCTTTAACCCATTAACGCCCAGCGGTATATTTTTAGACCGCTAGACTAAGTTCAAGTAACGCGCTTTTAAGTGACCTTCAAATCACTCCAGGGCAGTGGAACTGCACACGTGGCAAGAATAAACATTCCCGAGTTCAAATGTCATGTCATTTTCTCGTTTGATGTAATTTTAATCTGGCAGTGATAGAGGAAAGTTCATCTTAGTATTTTGTTTTGAGGTTTTTCGATCTTTGTTCACTTTTTTCCAGAAAACAGTAAAATGATCACAGAAAATGAAACTTCATTGGATTTTATTTTATCCTTATAGATGTAGCTATTTCGATATGATGCAGTGTTTGTTCAAAATGAATTTCATTAGTAGAAAATCGCACCGAAATGTTGATGTACTATAAATAGATCGCTGGGCGTTCAAGCGTTCTTTTATCCCCTTATTGCAGGCATTACACGATAATTTCGTTTTTATATTTCTTCTGATTGGAAAAATGAATAGGTAAATATTCAGTAACGTTCAGGATGCAGTCGAATAACTATTTTCTAAAGAAATTGAAGATGATATTATTGCTATACCACCTGATGTTGATGAACTGACAGACGAAGAAGAAATAGATAAGTTAGATGCAGATTTGACTTCAACTTCTGAGTAAAAAGCTAAAAACTGAAAAGCCAAAAGTAGTCTGGAAAATGAAAACACGGAATTACACCAAATGGTCGGAAGCAGAGGAAAATAGTTAAATAAAATGCAACATGGCACATATGATTTTCGATTTGACGAAAAAATGAAATTACGGTAGTCAGGTGGAGAGATAACAAAAGTGTTGCTGTTGCTATGAACTTTGATAACATCGAATGCACGTCAAAAGTTCAAAGATGGTCTCGTGAGAAAAAGGAAAGAGTAACAATCCCACAACCAAATTTAATAAATGCTTACAGCAAACAAATTAAAGGGGTAGACCACATCATGACTGGTTGCTAGAAAAGCACAGCATTGCAATTAGAGGTAAAAAAATGTTATTGGTGCTTGTTCAATTATGGCATTAGTCAATGCAAGCATCCTGTAGAGAAATATTCATGGATCTAATTCTATGACGATGAACGATTTTCAAAGAGCTGTTGCTGTGAAATATCTCAAATTGGGATCGGAAGAAAAGTTTTAAAAGGTCCCCCTTATAGCTTCCCCTCAACCACAAAAATTGATGTTAGCGATGATGTTCGTTGTGACAGAGTGGATCATAATATAGGCAGGCGAAATGCCCAAAGACGCTGCCGATTTGAAAGTTGCCAATCAAGACCACTTACATTTTGTATAAAGTGCAATACCACTTTATGCAAAAACTGTTTTACAAAATTTCACACGAAATTGTAACTAACGTTTTTATTACTTTGGTACCAGCTTATTGCATGTTTTTCATAATATAATATACTACTTATAATTTGTAAGTTCTTTGTGTTTTCCCCCATTTTTTTCATGTAAAGTGCTTTAGAAATTTTAATATCATTTTGTAAAACATGAATAAATTATTTTATTTTATTATTATTGTAAAAGTTTTTACATATTTCTAAGAATTTTGAAATATATACATGTTTTTTTAAAGTGATGTATTTTTGTTTTTATCTATTTTATCCTTTTTAAACATTTTATTGAAGAACTAATATTTGTCAGCTATCTGCTGAAAAAATATTGTGCCAACGCCCAGCGATCTATTTTTAGTATGCCATTTTTTCAAAAAACTGATGTCCGTTTCAATAAAATTCGATTATAATATTCATATTGAAGGTAAAACACCCCAGATTTATGATTTTTATTCCATTACTTCAAAAAAAAATTAATTTGGGCGTTAATGGGTTAACATGTTATTTTATCCATGCAGCAATTGCACGGATGGAGGATGTGATATAACAACAGTTTCTGCTATCACAGCGCCCCCTAGCGGTTTAAAGGAAATTAGTATGAACTAAAGCGATTTCTACTGTACATCGTGTGCCATCCGTCAAATTTGTAAAATTTTTAAGCATGTTTAAATCACGAACGTTGGTCACCAATATAGCAAGCAAGAATGAACCAGCACAACTTAAAGTCTACCAAAGAGTACTTCATGGTAGAGAATTGGGTTACACTGGTATCTATACTACCCATTTGTAAGTTAGGTTTTGGAGTGGTAGCTAAGCTCTCTACAGTTTACATATAATTATATTAATAATTTAAAGGATAAATAAGTGTTTAAATGAAGTACATTTATCATATTTCTCCTTGCCGGCTTAAAAATAAATTTGTTTCATATTCATCCTTACAAATCTTTAGAACCTGCACCATAACTAAGAAAACTTTATTCGATACAACACAATGTTAATATTATACTGGTATAATAAAAAGCTTAATTTGTCAGTTTTTAATTCATTTACATTAAATATGTTAAATTAATGCCTATACACATTGTCAGATTTTCACTCTTGATATTCTTTCTTAAAGTTTATTTATGAAAATAAAATACAAATAAAGATTAATTTATGTAGTGTTTCAACAAACAATAATTTGAACAGAAATATTTTAAATGCAATCATAGTAAAGTTGAGGCTCTTGGGTTGTTATTTCGCTTGGGAAATTTAATAAATGCTCTTTACAAGTTTTGAATAAATAATGTTTTTAATTATTTTTTAAATAAATTAAAAATTTATTATTACATTATTAATTTATTTATTATGCCTGTGGTGTTGGTTTGCCCACCAGCAATGCCATGATGTAAGGTATTAAACTGGTGTAAAATTCATTTTTAAATGTTCTAGATTGAATTTTAAAATTCGACGCGACCTTAAAATTGCAAAAAATTCAGACTACTTGTGTGCCAAATCCCATTACTGTAAGTGCCAGATTCGTCAGGACTTAGCGTGCAAGAAACAAACACACACTTCCTTTTATAATATTAGAGATGATATTTAATTTTTTTCATATAAGATTTACAGTGTGTTACATAAACAGTCATAAGACCTGTAGTCTTCTATAAATTCAAGAGTGTTTGTTATTCATAACATAAAAAACCAAACACAACTTCGGTTCGCCAAAACACTACAAACTGAAAGTTGAAACGCACAGAAATCCAAGGCTGGTGGAACTTCTTGCGCTACACAGTGCGCTAAGAAATACTGCTACTTCTGACTAATCTCGGGCAAGCCTTAACGCATGCATCCCTTGCGTCGAGACACGAGGAGAGGCATGTGCTTAGCACAAGCAAAAACGCACGAGTATGGACATAGCTATAGAAGACATATAGTGAACAATGATGAAATAACATATGTAGATGACAGAAGTGTTATAACATGTATTCAAACCACACAAATATTGTTACAAATAAAAACTTTTACTTGAAACCAATGTTTTTAATCATTATTTTATGCCTAATAACACACTGCACTTTATGCCAGTCATTTGAAAAACAACAAATCTCCCCTGGCATTTTTAATTTTTTTTATGCATAAAACTGAGTAAAACATTTTTTTCTCCTTAAATAACTTCCAGGCCCTTACTTGTATACATTAAAAAAATGTGAAGTATGAATACAACTTGTAATAACGTAACAGCATGGTTCTTTAAGTTTTCTGAAAGTTTACTGTTTAAGGCGATTAGGTGTTCCTCAAATGACTGCAAGTTTTATGTTGTCATTCATATTCAGTGCATTTTATAAACAAAGAAAACAAGCTTCGGTGGAGTGGTAGCAAACGGGACAGTGGATGATTTCTCGCCAAAGTGGCAACCTTCAATTTATATTGTTGTTAAGGCAACCCTATTTAGATAGTTAGACGCCACCATCTTGGTTTGGTGACGACAAAAAAAAACCTTTGTGCTACTGACCCGTTTGCTACCATTCCAATCAAGCTTCCAGTGTCTTGAAAATAGAAGGCAAACTTCTTTTAGAATAAGCTTAATTTTCTCAGATCATAGTACACAATACATATATACATAAACATATATATTGTTTATAGAAATTGAGTGTGATTTCACACAAAAGTCAGTACAAAATAACAATTGATGTTATGTATGACAACTCAAAAATCAAAACTAATCAAAATATAAAGTTACAAATTAATTCGATTCAGATAAAGGGAAATTTTAAAAACATAACCAAATTGAAAACAAGAGCTCAGCTTCACATTAGAGAATGTACTTTTTCAATTTTTAAACAAATTACCTGAAAAAAAAAAGTTCAATAAAATTGCGATTTAGAAACTTAATAATCTCGTTGACGAAACATGCCGAATTTCAAGAAAGTTGGATCAGAAAATTTTAATAACGGCAATGCTTAATAAACACAATATACAAGTAACGTGACATTTGTTGCTGCATATAAGCTTCTATGTTTTAAATCGACGAAAAGATTACACTCTTAGTATTGTATGTTTACAACCCAATCCCACAAACTTGTATGTTTACAACCCAATCCCACAAATTGACATAAGCATTGACAACACAACTCTATTTATACTTAAAAAGTGGCGGTTATTATTTTTTTTTTGGACAATATATATGCTAAGAACATTATTATATGATTAGTAACATGAAATAGAATCTACATGCTTCCATGTGAAAGCGTCAGATGTAATCTTTATTGTCTAATCGTAGAACTATCAAAAAAGATCCCGCCAAACTAAGAGGGTTAAGAATTATTCAAATCAAAAATAAATAATAAAACTTTAGTTTTATAGTTATGACTGACAGCTCGTGGCAAAAAAAAAGAATAAAATATATACTGAAAGTTGTCAACGAATGAGTTCACTTTCCACAATCCATATACATTAACACAAACTAGTACTATTAATAGTACCGTCTTACGGGTTCACTCACTTTTCTTTTGAACGCTAAAATTTGAAATACTTCAATTCGAAGCGGTATGGAATAAAGCAAAAGAAAGTCAAAAAAATTTTCAATCAAAATTAATAAATACAAATGAGTTCATTAATTATTATAAAGAAACCAATGACAAAGTCTTACCTCCGCCATTATCAGACTTGAAGCATCAAAAAAGCAAACATACTAAGACATTGCCAGTTGTCAAAGAAAATAATTTTATTAGGCATGATGATTAAATAAAAATGTTTATTTGCACATTGAAAGCAAGATAAGGTAATTTTTAATTAACATTGTACTAGAGCAACACAACGGGCTATTCACGTCGGCTCAGGATCAATACCCTCAGAGAAAGATCCGAGGACAAGACAATATAATTTTGAGCCACGGTCAGATGACGAGGCAACACCTGAGCTGGCACCCCACTCTCCAAACTTCCACACTTACCCAACGTGATCCCAAACACTATTTAATCATATCTTATTTTCATTGAGATGATGATCGTTTAATTTTGTGTTCGACTAGCTCGATTTTCAAAGCATCCAAAATATCTTCTCAACAGTTTGTAATAATATTACCAAATACCAAAAGTGTAAATTCTACGACAAGTCATTTTATAAACCCGTTTTATCCCAATTTATTTATTTTGTTCAAATTTGAGAGGAATCATATTTTCTAAGGATAATTAAACCTAAATAAGCTAAATATAACAAAATGTGAAAAATTTTTATATTTTATATAAGAAATCTTACCCGTCCTCTAAATAGGACTGTGATATTATGCTTTATTGGCAACACCAAGTTTGTGTTATGAAACTGGCAACACCTGTATTGTCTGCAAAATGTACTATTCATGTTGTAATGAATATGAACATGAAATCTAAAAGTTTTCCTAAAGCCTCTAGATTTCATGTTCATATTCATTACAATTTTATTAACAGAATTTAAGTTGTCTTACGGCCATATTCACAAGTCTCGAGTTAACTCGAGGATCAGTTGATCCGCGAGTAAGAGTTAACTCGAGGATTATCAAACGGCGTGTTAAGTGATCCGGGGATTAAAGTGAGACGCTAGCTGTGATTGGCTACCTCACGATCACGTGGTATTGTTTACATTGGTTACGACGCCCAAATATGCATTCGTACTGATCAAGCACGTACTTCACCGTAGAATTGATTCCAAATTGTGAATAAATAGGACTCGCACAGCATTTTAATATGGGTTTGGGAAAAGAAATGCAAAGGTATTTAATTTCAAATTAAATTTTTATGCAAACCTAAATTTGGCAAGAAAGAATTGTACACAATGTCTTGACAGATGTATGTAATCTGATTATCTTTATACTTGTCAGTATGGGTGTGTGTTGGTGTCGTGAAAAGTAACTTGCATTGTCAATTTTCTTTCATTCGTAATAAATCAACAGAATAATTTTTATTCTACGACGAATTTGTATCTGCCATGGTCGTTTTTTACCGTTCGCTCTCTCCGGCTTATAGGACAGAGGTGGCGCCATCTATCTTTTCGCTAAGCTGCTTGTTTAAGATTTACGCAGCTACCTTTATTTTCATTTTTCTTTTGAATTTCAATAAAAATATGTTTAAATTTTTCCATTTAAGCAATATTATGATGATGAGATGAGCTGCTATATAGAAGGTGCTCCGTAATGACAGATCCAGTCCAGTCGTCGAAAGAATACTGTAATTGAGCATAGAATGAAATGTGTCCTCCATTTTGCGCATGCGTTAAATGTAACTCGCGAGTTAACTCGCCGATTTCGGAGGATCAAAATGTAACACCGAAACGGCAGTTTAAACCACGGATCAGGACTTGTGAATACGGTTTTTTCGATAACTCGCGGATTATCGTTGATCCTCGAGTTAACTCGGACTTGTGAATACGGCCGTTACTGTTTCCAAGATGGAGCAGCTTCTCAAACCAGAACAATTTGATATGGATCCCACGTGCGTGAGTGCAGGAAACAAATGAAAACGGACATTTTCAAACTTTCTGAGTCAAGTGCAGCAAATGACTGAAGAAAATAAATTTTAACTCTTGTGTAATTACGTTTCTTCAAACGTTTTTCAGTACATGAATGACTCTAAAACTTATGACACCGCTATTACTGGGTTGGATTCCCTCTACGTAACAAAACGGAACGAAATCTTCGCGAGACATTGTTTAGCCTCTAGAACCCAGCAATCGGGGGAATCTGTTAATGAATACTTACAGATACTCAAACAGATGAGCAAAGATTGCGAATCCAAGTCAGTAACAGCCGAACAATATAAAAATAAATATATTAGAGACGCATTTATACAGGGTTTAAGAAGCTCTCTTATTCGAGAACGTCTACTGGAGAACACTACAGTTACTTTGGCAAACGCATTCGATCAGACTAGATCGTTGGAGCTGGCTGAACTTCATTCTGCTTCATACTTGTCTACATCAAATTCAACACCTGTTGCTGCTGTGGAACAGCAGGAAGGCTACCACGAGATGACTCACTCAGCAGCAGTTGCCATGGGCAGTAATAAAACATGTTTCTTCTGTGGAAACGATCGCCATTCACGAAACGCCTACCCAGCCCAGGTAGCACATATATGTCGTCCAATATCGAGAAAAAATATTGGCCAATATTGCCGTCAATATTGGCCAACGTAAAAATGTACCTCCCCTGGCGACATCGCCCCAATATCGTTTTCCGACATTGGCCAATATCGTTTCACGACATTGATAGATATTGTTTTCCGATATTGGCCAATATTGCTGTCGACATTGCTCAATATCGTTTTCCGACATTGGCCAACGTAAAAATGACCCCCACCCCTGGCGACATCGCCCCAATGTCGTTTTACTACATTGATAGATATTGTTTTCTTGACATTCAATGTTCATTTTTTATCATTACTTAATATTAGCTTCAAGATACTGCTCGATGTCCTTTTTCAACATTATTCAATATCTGCTACATAATATTGGGATATTTTCATTCAATTTTCTTCTTATGGCATGTGATTGTTTATTTAGAGGGTACACAAGATTACAACCATCTTAATATTTGTAAAATTTAAAAAATATTAATCATTAAAAAAATATTTATATAATACAATATTTTAGAACATTGAAGAGAACATATAATTTTAAATTATTAAAAATATGTTTTTATTACAATTTGTGTAACTGTTGTATTGTATAGTACATAAAACAAAATAGTTTGCAACTTTGCTTTTTAAAACCTAAACAGGCATCCATTATCAAATCAGACATTCTCCTTGGTAGCTTGAAAAAAAATTGCAAACATAAAACACGTACAGGTAACATTTTTATTGTGATTTCAATTCAGAAAATTGTTTTAGAAAAATATCCCAGTCAAAAATGTTAGCTAAGCTGCTGATATAGCAGTTAATATTTTAATTTATTTTATTAAGTGCATATTTTAAATTATTGTTCCATTTCTTTTGTAGAAATCTAAGGCTATTAAAACTCATTATTACCAATAGTATATTCTATAGCTCAAACCAGTAAAATCAATACAAAACAAACATCAAGCTGATGCTTGTATTACAATGCAACTTGATAAACAGTTGAATGGTACGTAATTCTAAGAACTGATTTAGATTTATATAATTTTGATTTCATCTCAAAATGGATTACTTCCCGAAACTTCTGTTAAAAAATCAATATTGTTAGAAATGTTAAATAAGAAAAAAAAGGCACATTGCATATTGGCAGAAAAATGAACAGTTCTTACAAATTTCATTTAAATAGAATTTTCCATAAGTTTTAAACAAATTCACAAATCACAATTAAATTTTTTTTTATATTCTTAAGACAGATTAAACCCTGGGAACGGTCAAACATTCCAATCAGGTACACTCTTCGGAGTCACCCCTTCAACAAGTCAGATTATCCTATGTGTGAATTCTTCGGCCATCTCAAACTGCCGCACCAGCGAATGCTTTTCCAAACAACTCTGACAGATAAAGTCATGACAACAAGTCGTGAATAAGAACACAAACAGCAACCTGTGACACAACAGAAGTAAACAATTAGAACAAGTGTTACCCGATTGCTAAGCAAAGATGAGTTACAGTTAGTAATTATTCTCAACACCCTCCCTTAATAACATTAACATACATTTTTGTCTTAGTTCAGTCTAGGTTTACGTTAAGATTTTGTAAACAAATCAGCAATTTGGTATTCAGTTGCAACATATACAATATAAATGTTTAATAATTTTACAATATCATGAACATACTTCAATAGAATATCGAAGTGTTTTAATCTGGCACAATTATTTTCATTTAATATGGCCTTAATGACTGACTGATTATCCTCATAGACAGTAGTGATGGGAAAAATGACTCTTTTCAAGGATCAAATCCGCTCGCTCAATAAAAAGAGCTAGCTCTTTTTCATGACTCACCGCTCCTTTATAAAAGACCCAAACACCAAATTCAAAAAAAAAAATCTCAAAAAGCGTTTTTTGGTTTATTGGATAAAACGATGCATCAAATATTCAAGTACAAATGGACAAAATTTCAGAGTCGAAGAAAATTGCTAACAGCTGCTTTTTAACTTTTATTTGACCTTCCAGATACATAATCGACTGCCAACTATTGGTTTCGGTTTCCATGAAAACCTCCATTTATGCAACAAATATCATAGTGTATCTATACCGACGACTATCCCAAACATTCTAAATATCCTTAAGGTGTAAGTTCCTGGTTTTTCTATCAATTGGCAGACAAAAAGCTAAAGGACAAAATCCAGGTCTTCGTGTAAAACATGTGGTGATGTCATTAAAGGAAGCACAAAATTTTGTCGCATGCGTATCAATACAAAAAAAAAAGGCTCGTTTACAGAACAAAAATAGCTGTAGAAAAAGAGAAGGTGCAGTTTTTCAGTGATGGTTTATTTTAAAATAGTACTGATCCAATAAAATTATTTTTTTTCAGGTCATTTAACAAGAAATTAATAATTTTCAGTGAATTATCACAAATCACTCAGTTGTCATCAGAGTTAAAACTGGCTTTAAAAAATATATATATCAGCTTACTGTAAAAACTCTTGTTTTGATAAATGTCTTAATGTAATAGAAATTACTAAAAAAAAGTTGTTTTTGTTAATTTTTGTTGTATTTTGTACTTAAAATGCAATTATCTCAAAATCAGTTTTTTGCAATTTTGCCAAAGTTCAAAGTACTAAGACTTTTTGATAAATGCACTTAAAGTTAAACTGTTTACATTTTTTAGGTCTTAATAACTATTTGATAGACATAGGGAGAGCTTTTTGTATGAATAGTTCAGAAAAATTTATAAAAATTAATAAACAAAAAATTTGACATTTTTATAGAAATTTAACACATAACGAGTAAAATATTTTTTTTTTTTTATGAAAACTCGTAAATAAATTTTTTTAAATCTCTCCCTAGGTCTTTTGCATATACTATAAAAATATTGTAAAAATTTATTTCACCAAAAATATTGAAAAATGACAGATTGAATTGCAAATAAAAACAATTTTTTTTATTGATTATTGCTTTAAATATGTGCTTAATTAATGTTGTGTAGCATAAATACATCCTGCATAGCTTTAGCCAAAATTTCTTACTCAGTAGAAGATAAAGTAATAAATGTTTGTTTTTGCACACACTAAGTCACAGGACAATCATTTAAGAAAATTATATACCCCGATAGAGATTTTCTGTCATGTGCATCAGCCCCCAATCTGCATCAACATATACATTAATAATAAAATCACTGCTAGAAATAGGAAACACCAGATAAAGTTCTAAAGTCCCTTTCAGGTCTAAAACTATTTTCAGGCCAGTCTAGGCAGCTTCTATTGGCTGCTCTTGAATTTGGCTCAGACAGTTATATATAATATCACAGAATATAAAATATCTGGATGTGTTGTCATGGATAGGTACAATAATGCACCTACAAGTTCCCGATTGGGTCCATGGAAAGTTTCACCTTGCACGAAACACGATGGTGTCGCTTTAGGCACTAGAGGAGTGTCGGCTGGTTTACACTGAATCATTTTGAATTTATTTAAAATTTTCTCAACATAGGCCTTTTCCTCTAAGCAAAGTTGTTGGTGAGAAAACTTAATACATATGCCCAGAAAATCTTTCACAACTTAAGCCTTGGACATTTCGAACTCATCTCTTAGAAGTTGTATCATTTCCTCTTGGTTTGGTATTGTTTCTCACAGCCTCTTCAATGTCTGTAGCCTCATGATAATCCTCATCTAAACTGCAATATATAATGAAATATCAGTAACTGGAACTTTTATAAATGTAAGCATGCTTTGTAGCATTGTGATAAATTTAAAGATAACCTTGTAAACATGATTACATGTTTTCTTCTAAAAACATGTTTTGAGACTATATACTAAAAAGATTTTAATACAATAGAGTGTGAAAATATTATTTTTTAATTGTAAAAATTTTGGTAAGATTTGAAAAGAAAAAAACTATTAGGTTGAACAAAGATATGATCCTTGTCATATATAGCTGACTACTATAAGGTTATAGGATATTTAATTCCAACTTTTTCTGTATTTTTGTTTAAGTGCAGTGCTTTTTCTGTGTATTTGACTTAGTGCTTTTTCTGTATGTTTGATTTTGGTTAGTTCTTTTTCTGTGCATTGATTGTTACTTTGGATAAGCATGGGTATAGTTAGAATGTTCAAGGAGATGAGGACAGAGGGAGCCAGTGGGGAGTTTTATGTGGAATGTGACTTGTGTGGGAATATGGTTGAGGCAGGAAAGGGGGGTGTGAGTGGGTTTAATATGTCAGAGAAGGTTGAATTTACATGCAAGAGTTGTTTAGAGGTGGGTGATTTGAGGAAGGAGCTGGAGGCTTTGAAGGTGAGGTCTGCAGAGGGAGTGGAAAAGGGTGTCCAATGTGTAGACTTGGGGCATGTTGATCAGGGGGATAAGGTAACTAGAGGGGTAGTGGTTGGTGATTCAATGGTTAGGGTTTTGGGAGAAATGGTAGGGCGTAAAAAGCGTAATTTTGCAAGTTGTTGCTTGCCAGGTGCCAGGGTAAAACATGTAGTTGAGGCAGTTAAGGCAGGTGTTCTTAAAGGGGAGGAAAAGGCAGTAGTGTGGGTGGGAACAAATGATGTAGAGAGGACTACTAATGTTGAGTTTAAGAGGGAAGCAGAAACACTTTTAAGAGGCATTAAGTCTCATGGGGCAGAGGTAACAGTATTAGGATTACTACCTAGGTATGGGTTAGGTAATGGGTGGTTAAATCAAAGGGCCAATAAGATGAACGGGTTGTTAAGAGATTTGTGTGAGAGGGAGGAGGTTAGATTTTTAGAAAAGTTTGGAAGCACAAATTTTAGAAATAAGTGGATTCACAATGTTTAGGGAGGACAGAGTGGATAGGAAAGGGGGTGGGGTTTTGATTTATGTGAGAGAATTCTTAAACTGTACGGAAATAAAGTTAAATAGTAAAACTGAGGGTATAGAATCAGTCTGGGTGAAACTGAATACAGACAAAGGCAAAGGACTAATTCTGGGCAATATATATAGACCTCCTGTTTGTAGTGAAGAGCAGGAAAAGGGCATGTGCAATCTGATAAACGAAGCATGTCAAAAAGGAGAATTAATTTTAATGGGGGACTATAACTATCCAAATATTGACTGGACAAACAATCTAGCTACAAATGGGAAAGGGGCAGAATTTTTGGATTTGATACAGGATTGTTTTTTGTACCAGATGGTGTATGAGGATACTAGGGACAATGCAATATTGGATTTGATTTTCAGCAATGATGAGGATAGGGTGCAGGATTTGGTTATAGGTGAGCCACTGGGAGAAAGTGATCATAGAAGTATCAGATTAAGTATAAATTTTCAGTCAGCATACACAATCAATAGTAGGATAATTCCAAATTTCAGAAAGGTAAATTTTCATAAGATAAGGGAAGAGTTAAAGGAAACATTCAAAGGGGGATTATTAGCGCCGCATCATTCTGAACAATGGGAGGAATTCAAGAATAAGTTAGACAGGGTGTTAAAAAAACATGTAACGTTCAGGAAAAAAGGAAAATCTAGAAAATTGCTCCCTATGTGGTTTTCAGGGGAAACACCCAAAGCTTTAAAATTAAAACAAAGAACATACAGGGTATATAAAAGCACTGGTAACGACAGGGACAAGGAGGCATATCAGAAAGCCAGAAAGGAGTTTAAGGCTACAGTGGACACTTAAAATGTCAAAAATTTACGAAATTGCAGAATTTTTTTTTTAGTTTATTTTGTTATTTTATATACTCTTCCATCAAACACAAAAAAAAAATTCCGATTTTATGCTTTTTTTGCTGAGTTATGGGGTAGTTTCGTTTTCCTCCGCCATGGCTACGCCCCTTTGTTTACGTTTTGCAGCCACATAAACACAGCTGTCAAGTCAGCGAAAATATGGATTATTTTCTTTTCTCTTCTCAAAGCCTCACAATTATTCAGAACAGTTTATAATTTATCAAATTTGAAATGGCAACAGTAAATTTTAACTGTATCTGTGACTGAAACCGCATATCATTATTTGTATACAAACTTACAAAGCGTTTTTTTCCCATGTGCATATAAGCAGTAGCAATCATTTTCAAAAGCTGTTGTTATCATTTTGTTGCTATGGATCTTGTTTCAAAGAGATGGAGGAAGCCAAAAGGCCGACCCAGCAAGAGAAGGAAAGCAAATGCAGAAAATAGCCAGAAACGCTATGCAAAATCAGAATGTTCTGCTAACATTGTTGAAAGGCAGGAACCAGCTCCCCAGCCTGAAGCCAACTACATAATCACTCACAAAACTGTGTTTGAGGAATTGTTGGAGAAAGTTCCCTGCAAAAGCTGTAAACAATGTTCACTTGTTGTGCATCAACACCATTCTTTGGGATATTCGGTCAAGCTGGAGCTCTTGTGTGGTACATGCGATGAGAGCTATGGTACTGTGTTTTCAAGTCCTCAAGAAGAACCAAAAAGCTCTCATGACATCAATGGCAAGTTGGTGAGTGCCTTCTTGTCCATAGGAAGAGGCCATGCTGCCTTAGAAACTTTTTCTTCTATATTAAATATGCCTGTTATGGACAAAAAAACCTTTTCTAAATGTATGCTGAACTTGTCTATTAAAAATCAAGACGTCAAACGACGAATGCTGCAAGTGTCCCGTGAAGCTGCTAGAGCAGCTCATATCAAAATGGATGGCGCACTTAGTACTAGTGTCGTAATAGATGTCAGTGTTTCTTACGACGGTACGTGGCAGAAGCGAGGGCATACTTCAAAGCTTGGATTAGGTATTGTCATTGACATAATAAGTGACCTTGTCCTCGACTTTGAAGTACTATCCAAGTACTGTCACAATTGTGTGATGACTGCCAAGGAACTGGGAATGGGTACTCCTGAATTTTGCATTTGGAAAGAAGGGCATGTTGAAGAATGCGAAAAGAACTTCGATGGATCAAGCGGAGCTATGGAAATGCATGCTGCCCTAAATATGTGGAGGAGGTCTGTGAGCGATTGCAGTATGCGATACGTGTCGGTATTGAGTGATGGGGACTCGAAGACTTTTCAGTTCTTGAATCAGAATCAAGTCTATGGGCCTGATCTTGAAATTCAAAAGGAAGAGTGCCTGAACCATGTAGCAAAAAGGTTGGGCACATCCTTAAGAAATAAAGTCAAAGAATGGCGCATGAAAAAAGTGACGCTCGGTGGTAAAAAGAAAGGCAGCTTGACTGAAAAAAATATAGTTAAGCTGCAAAACTTTTATCGCAAAGCAATAAGAGACAATGTGCCTGACACACAAAAAATGAAGTCTGCTATATATGCTAGTTTGTTGCATTGCTCATCTAATGACAGAAAGCCACAGCATACCAAGTGTCCTGATGGGGAAACATCATGGTGTTTCTACCGAAGGGCGATTGCCAAAGGGGAAATGCCAGAATCTCACGCTGCAATGAAGACCCACCTGACGCCACAGGTAGTGGAAAAGATTATGCCAGTTTATCAGAGACTAGCATCTGATGCTATTTTAGACAGATGTGTTGCTGGTAAGACGCAGAACATCAACGAAAACATTCATAGCTGCATTTGGAGGAAATGTCCCAAGGAAGTGTTCGTTTCACGAAGAAGGCTGGAGTTAGCAGTAACTGATGCTATTCAAAAACATAACTTGGGATATGTGAAAGCTCTTGAATCGGAGGATAATCCCTCTTTAGATTCAAGTTTTTCTCTGATTATTGCCAAAAGACGGGACCACAGGCGTAAAACGCAGAAAAATGCTGTGGTAAAAAAAAAAAAAAAAAAAAAAAAAAAAAATCGGTGAAACCGGATGCAGCATATTGTGCTGGAGCATTTTAATTTTGGTTACATCAATCAAATTATATTAATTTTTTTGAGAATTACTTTTGTTTTACTTTTTATACATTTTTTATCGTGTATTATAACATACATACATCTTGTATTACAACATACGCACATCTTGTATTACAACACTACTCTACAATTATGACATACATGTTTTTCAATTCAATAGCAGTACTGTAAAATTTTATCATCTTCTTCTATCCTATATTAGTGTTTAATTAAATTTAATTTGTGTTCTTGGTTTCTTGTAGTTATTTACTAAGAAAGTTAAAGACTTTCAATTTACGTAAAGTTTTTTACCATCCATATGCGTTATGTGAATTACAATTATGTGCTTAAAAACTGCATTATAAAGAATGCATGAACTATATTTGTGTGATGCTAGAGTTCTAGAGCTAAATATATTCCTAAAAATTATTTATACTCTTTTGAAATGAAAAAAGTTGTTTTTCTTCAAATCAAAAAATTGCTTCGAACATATATAATAATAATTGTGTGAAGAGAAAAATTTAACTTTTTAACTAAAAATGTCATTTTTTTTCTTAAAAATTCCTTTTAAGAGCACATTTTAATTTATTACTAATAAACTATCATATTAAACATGACATTGCTTCCCAAAATTTTTTAAATAGTGTCTTAAGATAAGAAATCAAAAAAAAAATCAAAGATATTGAAAAAATTGGAACGCCCGGAGCATTTTGAACTTTTGTTAAATTGTTTTTTAAATTTCAAATATTTTAAAAATTAATAAATTTTTTTACACCAAATTTTTTTTTCAGGTTTAGTTTGACAATATATATTATCAGACAAAATTTTGAGCTTTTTTATTTAAAATTAAGAAAAAATATTTTTAGTGTCCACTGTAGCCTTAAAACTATTAGTCGGAAGCAAAAGGTGTCCTTGGAGGAAAAATTAGCAAGGGAAATAAATATAAACCCAAAAGAATTTTTTGCATATGCAAGTGGTAAAAATAAATTTAGTACTACACTGGGACCGTTGGAGGGGAAGGGAGGTGAATTAATTCAAGACGAGGTGGTAATGGCAAATGTGTTAAATGACTTTTTTCTGGGGTGTTTCAATGGTAACTATAATTTAAAAAAGGATCCCAAGGATGGAGCCTTTGCAGGGGGTATAATTAAAGAATGCAAATTCAACAGGGAAGAAATAGTACATCAGTTGAAAAGAATTAAGCCATCTAAAGCACCAGGGCCAGACGATATTTATCCGAGAGTACTAGTGGAATGCGCGGAAGAACTGGGGGAAGTAATTCACACGATGTTTAATTCAACATATAGCACAGGTTGGGTACCAATGGATTGGAAGTTGGCCAACATAACTCCAATTTTCAAAAAGGGAATACAAAGTGATCCGGGATACTACAGACCAGTAAGTCTAACATCAGTAATTTGCAAAATATTTGAATCTCTGTTAAAAAAAGCATATAATGTTATACTTGGAGGAGGGGGGACTGTTATCAGAGAATCAGTATGGGTTTAGGAATGGCAGATCCTGCTCTACAAACCTTTTGAAGTTCTACGAAAAAATTACTGAGGAGCTGGATAATAAGAGCAGTGTGGATATCATGTACATAGATTTTCAAAAGGCTTTTGATAAAGTACCTCATGAGGCATTACTGTTTAAATTGGAAAGGCTGGGGATTCAGGGAAAAACATTAATATGGATAAAGAATTGGTTATTGGGTAGAAAGCAGAGAGTGCAGGTAAAAGAAAATTATTCACAGTGGACAGAAGTTATAAGTAGGGTGCCTCAGGGATCAGTTTTGGGACCAATTTTATTTATAATTTTCATAGATGATATAGGTCAGGGGATAAAGAATAGAATCAGTATATTTACAGATGACTTAAAAATATGGGGGACAGTGGATACCAAGTGTTACAGATAGAAAATTTACAAGGGGATTTTGATAAGATATCCGAATGGGCTGTAAAATGGGGTATGTCATTTAATGTAGGGAAATGTCAAGTTCTGCATATGGGTTACAGGAACAGTGGAGCCGAGTACTGTCTGCAGGGAGTAAAGGTAAAGGAGGGAGAAACAGTCAAGGGTCTTGGGGTGATAATTCACAGGGATTTTAAAATGGGTCACCAATGTTCAGCTGCGGGTAAAAAGGTTAATAGGTTATTGGGGTATATTAAAAAGACTGTAACTTCAAGGGATAAGAATATAATCTTGCCGTTATATAAGGGTTTAGTAAGACCACATCTAGAATATGCTGTACAATTTTGGGCTCCATATATGAGAAAGGACATAGAATCAATTGAAAGGGTTCAGCACAGAGCTACAAAAATAATAAAGGGGCTAGCAAATTTCGACTATAATGAACGTTTAAGTAAGCTAAACATGTATACACTGGAAAGAAGAAGAAGGAGGGGGGATTTGATTTAGCTTTTCAAGTTTGTAAAACAAGGGGACACAGAGGGCTTAAATTTCAATAGGGATAACAGAACATGGGTATAAATTGAATAAGACACATTTTAATCGGGATTTAAGGAAAAACTACTACTTTAATAGGGTAATAGACAGTTGGAACGCGTTGCCTGAAAATATAGTTAATTCAAAGGGAGTGTACAAATTTAAGATACAATTGGATAGTCAGTGGGAATTGAGGAATTCATAAACAAAGGACCAGCCTTGTTGGGCTTGAGCCTGTAGCTCGTCGTCAATATTTGTATTTGTATTTGTATAACTAAGCCTGTTAAAAAAAAAAGAAATAGCTAGTAAGATTACATATAGTTTTGTTCTATCACACAATGAATATAAACTGCCAATTGTTTGTAAAGTTATAAGTCTCAAATGTTAAAAAGTTAGGATAAAAAGTATATATTTGGTACACTCAAATTCATGATTTATTAATTTTTAGAAGAAAAATTTGGTGCAAACTAAGTTTTTAGCATGAATAATATTCATAATACTTCACCTTCTGAAGTTAGTTTTTTTAATGAAATGAATCAAATTACACAAAACTTTAAAGGAACAAGCAGTTTTACACATGGTCACAATTTTAAAGCTTCACATCTGAAATATAATTATTGATTTTTTTATGTTAGAAACATTTCGTATAGTCTTTATATAAAACAAAAATCAGTTAAATTTTCAAATGTTATGTTATGCTTGAACAATATATTTAAACCTACTTTGAAAATGTCTAACTAATATTAATAATTAATGCAAACAGAACTTTAACATACTAATATTGACTGAACTA
Organism: Metellina segmentata; assembly: GCA_947359465.1. NCBI lineage: Eukaryota > Metazoa > Arthropoda > Arachnida > Araneae > Tetragnathidae > Metellina > Metellina segmentata. The sequence continues at coordinate 11,553,250 of OX375872.1, forward strand.
TAGAACTGCTAACATACTAATATCATGCTTTCCAAAACAAAATAATCTATAACTATAAACGATGAAAATAGCATTGCACAAAATCGAATGAGACTTGTGAATTTGATAACAGTAAACGATGAATTTTTACACATTGAAAAATAGTAGTACTGACAATGTAACAAGCTACACACACGGGCTAAAACTTCATCAATAGAACAAATAAATATGTTTAGTTATTCTTGTTTAAATATTATTAACATTATAAAATAATGTACAGAAATATCCATGATGTTTACCTTATAGGATTTGCAATTTTTAGGGATGGCTGCTCTTATTCACTGCTAGATTCTGCGAAAAATTGCCGCGTTCTCGGCGGCTGCATCTCACCTGTTTTTTCTTACATGTCATTATTTTTTTCAGCAGGAAAATAGAATTAGAAAACTTTTATGCAGAGTAACATACGTGTTCGCATGTCAATTTTTCATAATATAATGGCTACCGGTACCGGCAACCCAAACAACGAACACGTGACCAAGCATAGCTTCAGCTCAAAAATATCAGCTGAACATCGTTTTCGGATATTGTTTTCACGATGTCGCCAAATATCAGTGTAATATCAGAAAAAAATTGCGTAATATTTTTCTTTAAAAAAAATGGGTAAGACAACTCGGTGTCATTCTTTACAGTATTATTACATGATTATAATGTTATTAAAAACGTTATTTACAGTCTTCCTCGTTATATAAAACTAAACGATATCTGCCAATATCGACAGATATCGTAATTCCGACATTCGACATTCACAGACATTCAAAATATTGGCCAATATTGGTAGAATGTTGGCCAATGTTGTTGTGCTACCTGGGAGCCAAGGATGTACTATGCAGTAGAGTGCCTATATAATAAGAGTGGCGACAAGGGACCAAATTTGGCCCAATTTGGCAGCCATTTTTCTACCAGAAACGTCTCCAAGAAGGTTGCTGGGAGAATATGTTTCTTCCATCAGTTTCCCACATTTCCTCCTCACTCTTTCTTTTGGCGATAGTGTTTATGTCCCGAAATTTTTATGCTCAGAACTTATTGAAATAGTTTTCGTGAATATTAACAAGAAAAAGAAAAAAAGGTTAAGCTTATTACTTCAGTGTTAAATAAAATAGGATCTGATATGTTGTCCCTCTTAGGCACTTCAGTTTTTTCTTTAAATTCGATCCATACTGTGTGATAGAAGTTTACGCATTAATTTTATAACATTAAATAAAAATAGATTTAAAATGTCCTACTATCAATGGATAGTTCCTTAAAATAAAAATTTCGTTCAACGAACTGTTCAACACATGTAGTTTTTCTTTAGTGTGATTAATCCTTTCCTTACATTAACCGAACCAGAAAAGATACTGAACATTTTTATTTGACCTTTTAACGCATGCCACAAAATTTTAACCCACTTAAATTTAATTTTTGTTTTAAGTTTCATCCATCTATACAAGTCAAAAATCATGTAATTTCAAAAATAGTCAACACCATTGTCATGATCCGCGCATGCGCACTTTAAGCCGAACTGGCGCGCAACGCTTCCCTGAGACGCACGATAGAGATGAAGAACGATGGTCGATACAAAAGAACGAAAGTGTCGTCTATTCGGTAGAAACGTAGGATGTGTAAATAATTGTTCCTATCACTTGTTGTACATAGATTTTGTGTGTGTGTCGTCGTTTAAATAAAGGTGTAATTCATCTAAAAATAGTATGTGTTATTAAGAAGTATACGCTACGAAAGAACCCAATCCTGGCTACGATGTAAGAAGATGTTCACAGTGGTGTCAGAAAAGCGGGCTATTTTATTGGATTACACATTACGTCCGACGATTCAACAGAAAAGGTAGGAGGAATTTTACACATTTTATTCTGTCTAAGAAGAAGTTAAGACTCTTAACAGAAATGGCTGAAACAGAACTACCGAAACTAAGGAAAGAAAGAAAAGTTGTACGTTCAGCCATAACGAAAGTCACTAGCTCAATTGAATCGTTAATTGGTTCTAGTAATATTGAAGATCTAGAAGAACAATTAGAAATTCTTAAAGTAAAATCAGCTGCATTGAAAGCTTTAGATTTAAAAGTTAAAGATTTAACTGATGTTAAAGACATTGAAACTGAAATCGAAAGTACGCTCGATTATGAAGAAAAAATTGCAAAATGGAATTACAGAGGTTTCAAATTATTAAAAGAAAGTCGAAATGCAAACAATACTGTTTCTGATGGTTCTTCCAATGATGCTAGTAATATGTCTATTGGTTCTGAAGTTGTTAATCAAAGATCTGATTTTAACGTTAAGCTACCAAAAATTACGATTGATAAATTCTACGGGAATCCTCAAGAATGGCAAACATTCTTTAATTCTTTCGATACTGCCATAAATCAAAATAACGAACTATCCAAAATTGATAAGTTTAATTATTTGCTAAGTCTATTGAGCGACGCAGCTTTAAAAACCGTTGAAGGATTTTCATTATCCCCCGAGAATTACGACGAAGCAATTCAAATTCTCAAAGAACGATTTGGTCGAAAAGACATTCTCATTAGCTCGTATATGCATAAACTGTTAAATTTACAACCCGTCCGAAGTTCGAGTGACAATTATTCATTGAGAAATTTATATGATACTTGTAATGTACAAATCAGGTCACTGAATTCATCTGGCATTAAAACGGAATCTTACGGAAATTTATTTCACCCGCTAATACTAAAAAATATCCCCCGTGATTTAGCACTTGATTTTGCACGACAAAAAGCAAACAGCGAAGATTTTAATGTTGACGAATTAATGTGTTTTCTGAAATTAGAACTGCAAAGCAGAGAAATGGTACAAAATTTTTCGTATGATAAGAACTACCATAACAACTCTTATAATTCGCCGAACAAGCATTTCAATACTCACGATGAAAAAAATAAACCATTTCCTTCCTCACAGTCCTTTCAAGGTCGGCGCCAAACGGAACGAACGCATAAAATCAACAAAATTGCAACCGTCAAATGTATTTGTTTATTTTGTGGAAGCAAAACTCATGCTAAGGAAAAATGTTTGATGACTCCCGAAGAAAAAAAAATAGTTTAAAAGAGACGAATCGCTGCTTTCTTTGTTTTGAAAAGAATTGCTTTACCAGAAACTGTACTTCGAGATTACGCTGCACCAAATGTAATTCAAAATTTCACAATGAGCTTTTGCATGAAGACACGAAGAGGTTTAATAAAGTCGAAAATCAAAATGAATCTAACTCCTTAACCGCAAAGATTTCTACCAAATGTTTTTCGAACGTATACAAAGAAAAGAAAAACCGAAACAAATTATGCGATGACTTGCCGATTGTTAAGCTTACTTGTGAGGGTAATTTAATTAATGCTGTCGCAGATACGGGTGCACAATTAACTGTTGTTAAGACTGATATCGTAACCAAAATGTATAGAACGCCTCAAGGATCAGTAATTCTCATGTCAGCTTTTGGACAAAGTTTAAAAGCCCCTCTCATCAATTTACCTTTATCGAAGTATTCTGAAGATGGTAAATTTAAGTCCCCTATTAATATTACATGTGCCATGGTTGATAAATTATGCAATGATGTCCTTTTGTCATTGAGTGCTTATAAAGAGTTAAATGGAGATGATAAGCAAGATTTAAATTTTGAATGCAATAATTTAAATGATATTAATGATAGTCTTAATGAAATGCCTTTTTATGAAATTGAAGATTATTGTGAAATATTTGACCATGATAATGAAAGTAGTGTTAAGGAGAAATGCGAGGAAACGGTTAAGAAAACAATTGAATGTTGTGCATTATTGTCTAAGGATAATTCTATAGATGATATCAAACGAAATAACTCTGTTTCGGATTCAGAAATGTTCCGAAAGCAACAGTTAAACGATCCTTCTTTACGATCATGTTGGCAAGATGCTGAGAACGGAAGTAATAGATTCCTTGTTATCGACAAATTTTTGTATCATAAAGATAAAATTCTAGGAGAAGGTGTTCACCAATTAGTTGTTCCCAACGAAAGAAGAAAACAACTTTTGGAGTTAGCTCATTCAAGCTTATGGGGAGCTCACCTTCGAACCAAGAAGACGGCTGAACGGTTAAAATACTCCTTTTATTGGCCTGGGATCAAGAAAGATGTTAATGATTATTGCAACATTTGCACTTCCTGTCAACTTCAAGCTAAGAAGCGTCCCTTTGATGAAGTTCCTATTACGCCAGTAACTCGTCCAGACGAACCGTTCCAGATGCTCTATGGTCGACGTCCTAATGGCCCTTTGTCCATATTGAAAACGACATGGACTTATGAAACCCCTATCCCTTTAGGACAACTACGCTCAGTAACAGACTATCTGAATGACTTGAAGATAAAGTTGGAAAAAGCTACTGAATACGCAGGACTCACAGCTGTTGGCAAGCAACGAGCTTATGCATTCTACCATAACCGGAAGACTCGTCATAAAGAATTTAAGGAAGGTGACAGAGTTATAGTCCTGATACCAGATAGTGAAAACAAAGTCTATGCCAGATGGACTGGACCCGCAACGATCATCAAAAAACATACTGCTTATAGTTACATAGTACAAATGCCTAATAACTGTTCGAAACATGTTCACGCGAACAAAATACGAGAATTCAGGACTGCTACCAACAATGTCGGAGTGATATATGATGTGGACATTGATTTTGGTGATGTTGAAAACGTTCCAAAGAATCATAACTTTTGAACTATCACGAACATTATGACTGTTTAGTTTGAATTTTCTTTAAATGCTGTAATTCTGAACTTCAAGATTTTAAATGACGATATATGATCAACATGTATTTACATTTTTGAAATGCATACTATGTTTAATTCCTTACATGGTACTTTTTAACTTAAACGATTAGTGTGAATTTTTTTTCATGTATGCAGAAATAATTACTATTGATTAATATTTCAAAAGTTGATTTATATGAGGTTTACTTGCTAATAATTTTGAACGTTACCTTAATATTTTTTTTTGCTTAATGAATGTACGTATCTATATATTATTTTACTTCCTTTTGCTGAAATTTATATTTTTAGATTTGTTTATTTCTAGAGGAAAAGATAAATGCTACTTTTCGTAAAATATTTAGTATGTAGGTTGGAACAGACCAGTAAGGGTTGTCTTTACCATTATTGTTCTAAAGTAAATTTGTAATGATGTTTATGTTTCTCTAGCTAACCAATCTTAATTTGAATTTATGTTGAAATATTTTTACTTTGAAGACCATTTTCAATTTAGGATATAATTTTTTTGCTAGATTATTTTGTGATTGTTAGATGTTTTTAAGTTTAGAAGTGTTGACATGTGGATTTGAAAGGTCTATGAAAGACGCAATCAAATCTTTTAGGGGGAAGGTGTCATGATCCGGCATGCGCACTTTAAGCCGAACTGGCGCGCAACGCTTCCCTGAGACGCACGATAGAGATGAAGAACGATGGTCGATACAAAAGAACGAAAGTGTCGTCTATTCGGTAGAAACGTAGGATGTGTAAATAATTGTTCCTATCACTTGTTGCACATAGATTTTGTGTGTGTGTGTCGTCGTTTAAATAAAGGTGTAATTCATCTAAAAATAGTATGTGTTATTAAGAAGTATACGCTACGAAAGAACCCAATCCTGGCTACGATGTAAGAAGATGTTCACAACCATCAGTACACATTTGTTAAAAAAAATCACATTTTCAGATGAAAAAATAGAATTAACAGATTGAAACTAAATTATGAGCAAATATTGGCCTAAACATACAAGAATAATCTCAAGCTAACTGTCTTTGGCGTGATGTTTACATCGCCAAAGTAGCGGGAAATACCATGTTGTTCAAAAAAAGCTGTTTACTTAAAATATATTTAAATTTATACTGACAAAACACTAAAATAATAATAAATAAACATTCTAGAACACGAAATAGAACATGTAAAAGCGATATTTTCTTCTAAATTTAATGACACACGTTTTTCTCGTACACACAGAAAGTTCCCATGTTAAGTCTACGGAAGCTTGGAAAAATCCGCCTCGGGCGGAAGAAAATGTCTCTACGCCAATCATAAAATGTTTCCCGTATGTCGCCACTCGTATTATATAGGCACTCTACTATGCAGAGGATGTGGAAAGAAAGGGTGTGCAAGTCCAAACCCCTGAGTGTTCATGTTAATTCCTCTGCATCTGCCCATCTCTTAGCATCAGCATCTGTGGTTCCACACTGTCTTCAAAAGTCTATTGCTATAGCGTTAATAAATGGGGTAGAGCTGTATGCCCTAATTGATACTCGCAGCTCTCTTAGTTTTTTAAATCAGTGCCTTGTTCATAAGTGTGGAATAGTGGTTAAGCCATATTTGGGTAGGATAACGACCGAAAGGTCTCGGTGAGACCAGAGAAGTGGATTCACAAGATGAGGTGCCATAGCAGGCACAGACGCAAGCCTTCCTATCTAAGGGACTATGTGATTGATTGAATAAACATTTAGGGAGGGATGAATGTGATATTATGCTTTATTGGCAACACCAAGTTTGTGTTATGTAAACTGGCAACACTTGTACTGTCAGAAAAATGTACTATTCATGTTGTAACTAATATGCACAATACTGTTAATAAAAGCTTTCCTAAAGCCTCTAGATTTCATGTTCATATTCATTACAAGGATACTGGGATAAAGGGGATGAAATTTGCACTTACAAGTTTTAGTGTTCTCTTCATTAGGGAAAAGCAATTTCCTAGTACAAAGTTTTACTTTATCAGAATAATAATTTCTTATTTACATGAGAGTTCAATTTTCAGTTGAATTTTACTCTAATCTTCGTGGAAAGGCCCAAAGCAAGCCTGACAAAGTGTTTTGTCGCATTTCACACAGTATGTTTTGGGTTTTCCTTTGCAGCCCTCTCTTTGACAACGATGCTGTTTTTCCGCCTTTAGTAGAAAATGCCCAACACCATCTTTATAGATGTCTTCTTTGCACTAGAAGGTACAGAAGACATCCTGGGTCTACCTCTAGCTCTTATCAGTCTTTTTGAGATAAATTGTTGTTAAACTCTTCGAAACTCCTTCACGTTTAGGTCATCAATTTTATTGACAGCTTTGTGGATTATCCATGTATTTACCACTGCCATGTCCAATGTACGAATAAAAAGTGTCCAGTACCACTTTTCCCCATGAATTTTAGTTGCATATAGTCCAGTGGTGGTGATCCACAGCACCCATATGTTTGTTGTAAGAATTTATCAAATTAGGTATCTTAACGTCAACTTTATTTTTGTATTCTTTTACTCACCTCTTCACATCAAAGAATGCTTCTAAAGGGCTGAAAAGTAGCAACAGCGACAGTACTATTGTCATTCCATCGCACCAGGAAATTCTCGGAATTCTTGTGAAATGCAAAGTCAGACGTGCCCCTTTCTTTCTTCTGCTTAGACTTAGATTCTTCTACAGGACGCTCATGGTTTATACCATTTTCTCGTATGGTTCCTGTGGTTTAATAACCCTGTTTACAGAGACTTTTCAAAAGATCAATGCTGGTAAAAAAGTTATCAAAATATAAAGTGTAGCTTGACGGATTCACAATATTCTCAGTCAGTTTCATCACAACCCGGGTACCAAGAAGAGCATCATTTCTTGCATAAGATTCTTTACCACAGTAGAGAGAAAACTTGTAACAATATCCTTCGCTTCCACAGAGAGCCCAAAGTTTATATCCGAAACGTATTGGCTTGCCTCGGATAAACTATTATCTAAACTATATATGTACCATACTCGAAACCCCATCCACCAAACCACCTGCACAGTGGCGACACTCGTAGCGATGCCAGCGCCACGGAGTATATAACACGGAGCGCAGAGAACAAGAGCAGAGCAGAGTAGTGAAGAGCGAAGTCACCAGCAACGAAGCTCTCATCGATGTTTCCGTTTTGATACATTGATATATCTTTTAGTTAGGCTTAAGAGCCTAAAGCTGTATGCTCAATCACAGAATACAGTTATTGTTTTAATTATTGTTCTTGTCTTCATCCATCAACCAACACCCTAGATAACCCGAACCAGAACATATATAAGCTATTTAATAATTCTAATGCTTCCTCTAACTTCAGAAACCTTTGCATTGATATGACTCAAAAGGGATAAAACGCTAGGAAGAGACTTACTGTCAGTTATAAGGTTAGAAAAAACGCGTCGCAATTCCATGCTCATCGTCCCACTGTTCTATTTAGAGGACAGTTAAAAAATAAGGTGCTACAACTTAACTAACAATAAAGCTTTAATTAACCAACAGGATGATAAAAAAAGAGTACTCTTACATAAAAAATGCCTATCCAAGTATCCAAAGAAAACCGCAAAGGAATTCTGCAACCGCAAAAAGAAGATACAAACCACTCCAACTAATACTGGGAATAAACAAAGTTTCCAGCTGGAGGCGCCAGACTTTGCGACACATAACTCATGCTAGCAGAAGCTTTTATATACCGCTACGTGTTCCAGCTGATAAAATATTCCCAACAAACAAATACTGATTTCCACATTCTATTTTTCAGCGGTCCTTTAAATAGGACAATGGGATAAAACGAGTTAATTTGAATTTCTGGGCCTCGGTAGCCCGGTTGAAAGAGCATTGGATTTGTACCAGAGAATTGTGCGTTCGAACCAAGACAAAGACCGTCGTGTACAAAGTGGGCTGGTGCACTTTAAATATGTCGTGGACATCCCGAACCGACGTCAATAGCCCTTTGCGCTACTCTAGTACGACGGTAATTAAAATATACCAAATACTATCATACGATTTGGATTTCTGCTGTGTGGCCTTCAGTGTGACGTTATTTAAAAATACCAACACATATACCAACCATTTGGATTTCTTCAATGAGTTTAAATATTATGATGTCCACAATAATAGTCCGATTTAGGTAGGTATTTTAATGAACGCAGTACTGGAGCAACATTACGGGCTACACTTGGTGAATCCCACTAACTTTTTTCCAGATGACACAATGTCTAGAAAGGCAAAGTATGAAAGGACAACAAACAGACAAAGATGGTCACATGATAGTACGGCTGTAGCTATTCAAGTGTTGACGACAGAATGGGATAATAGGAAGTATCGGCTTCATTCAATGTACCTTTAAGTACCCTTGAGGACATAGTAAGAAAAACTCGGCAGAATGGGTTGTCATTGGGGGATAATCCTTTGCCTAAACAACCTCAAGTTGAAGTGTGTTCAGAAACTGAGATTTCTTCGGAAATTAATGATCGTAAAAAGGCTGAGATCCTAGACGTCGACGAACAGCAACCTTCAACTTCTACACAGGATCTACGTCAGGCTATCTTACCTTCTTTCTAAATATTCCCAAAAGAAATAAGGCCTTCTCCAGTGTAAAGAGGCTCAAGGATTGTGAATAAGCCCGATGTTGATGCCTTGAATTGAAATGTTGGCGACCTTTTCTGTCTGTCGCTTGGCGATTTTAGTCATTCTTGTTTAGTGCGGCATCAAGCCAACATCGCACCAAAGTCTCTCTCGTGAGATTTAATAAAGTTCGTTTTGTTAAATTTCCTATGGATATTTTCATTATTCAACAGTCCACATTCGCTTACAACATATTTGGTCTGTCGAGCCGGAGGAAAATCGGCTCGTTTACTCGCACAGTTTCTTTTGCATCGTCGTTTTATTCCTTTTTAGTCTTTTAGATTAAACCAATCGACTTTTAAAACATAACAATCTATTTACTCAAAAGACACGAAACTATAACGAATGATAACTTGTACAAAAATCAAATAAGGTAAACACTACACTGCGTCATCTCCATGGAATGTTCTAGCCTTCGCGTTTCCTCTTCTTCCTTCTTTTTGCGATGGAGCTTTTTCTCCCAGTGTCTACATATTTATTTGGTTTCCTGAGCACCGTGAACTAGTCTCGGTAGCGGTCGCTACACCTTTCTTTGTTTCGAAGATGTCGGAATCGGATTAATTGGACAGTGGCAAACGTCTTGTTTTGCATTTAATAAGACTGAATCGTCGTTACAGCCAGACTTACCAAATTAAAAAGCTTTGTTACTAGTCGTAAAGGAGCACAATCGGATACTTTTGAACTGAAAATTAAAATTGATTGCTTGTCGGAAATAACATCGACAATAGTACAGCTAAAATAGGAATATTATGCCATTTTAGAAGACAATCAACTATTGTTACATAAATCGCAGTTTGACGAGATGGAAGACTCGTTAGAAGAATTGCAGGTAAGCTTAAAACGTCTATTATTTCAATGTAGTCTTGTTGATTCTCAAAGACAAAGTAATGAGAAATTGAATGCAAACATTAATGTTAAATTGCCAGACGTAATCTTACCTGAGTTCTTTGGCAAAATTGAGCTTTGGAATAATGTTAAAACTGAATTCGGGGGGGGGGATAGTTTGATAACTACACTGGCGTGCAGAAATTAAGGACGGAGCTGAAAAATTAGCATATCAGCGGAACGAGGAGGCAGGGCGGACTGAAAGACCAAGCGGGGAAACGACTGTCAAGTACGGTAGGGTATGCTGGTATATGCAGCATAACGGGGATAAAGCACGCTGGCGGTGTAAGCTTAGCATTTCTGTGAAAGATATTGCACGGCGTACGTAAGTTTAAACAACGTCGTGCTGCTGCCTCAGTGGAAATGTCGAACAGGGAATCTCGTAGACGACATCTGGATGACCTTACCCGAGATCGATTCATTGGGAAGATTGAGGTAGGTCGAAGTGTGGCTGCGGAGTTCGGGATCGCTCACAGCAACGTTTTACGAGTATGGAGAGCATTTCAAACTACAGGAACAGCTGTCCCAGGATTCAGTCGTACATGGGCAATCACAGCAGCGTACGACCGGTATATTGCTCTACAGGCAAGAAGGAACAGGCGGTAGATATCAGGAGAAATACCAAGACACATGCAACAGACTACTGGACGATCGATATCGCGCTTTACCGTGGCCAGGAGGCTGCACAATAATGGTCTATTTGCACGACGACCTTTACGGTGTGTGCCATTAACGCGTGCTCATCGGAGGTAGTGCCGGGAATACCAGAACTGGACAGATCAGCACTTTTTACGAGCACTTTTTACGGATGAGAGCAGATTTAGTCCTGGAAGCATACACATTTGGAGAGAGCAATAACCCCTCCAACATAATCGAAATGGATCGGTTTGGAGATGGCGGAGTTCTCGTTTAGGGAGGCGTCATGCTTGGTACCCGTACTGACCTTTACATCTTCCAAGGTGGTTCAGTCACCAGGGCTCGCTATTGTAACGAGGTTCTCCTTCCTTATGCGCGTCTTTTTAGAGGTGCTGTGGGTCCTCAGTTCCTCTGCATGGACGACAACGCTACACCTCATCGTGCAGTTGCTGACGAAGAGTGAGGATATTGAACTTATGGTTTGGCCGGCAAGGTCCTCGGATCTAAATCCAATAGAACATGTGTGGGACACTCAAGGGTGACGCTTGGCATCACGTCACAAACCGCCAGTAACGATTCCGGAGCTGCGATTGGCGTTACAAGAGGAATGTTTACCAATTCCTCGACAGCTCGTTGACAACCTCGTACTCAGCATGGGCAGACGATGTAAATCCTGCACAGCAGTCAGGGGTGTGATCATACCCCTACTAAAGGATGTTTCTTGCTGGACACCTGTCACATGGACGTATCGGGTTTCTGTCGCATTGTGCTCCATGCTAATTTTTCAATGAAGTTCCTTTTTAATCCTTTAGACTTCTTTTTTAGAAAGTTTTTTTTACTTTTCCCATGTTCTTACACCTAGGAGATCTTATATTACTTGTGTTGATTTAGTACACATTTGCACGACATTACATTAGAAAAACCGTCTTGTCCGTAATTTTTGCACATCAGTGTAATAATCAGTCACTAACTGATACACAGAAACTGTTTTATTTACGTTCTGTATTGAAAGGTGATTCGAAGTATATTGAAACTTCTGAAGATAAATTTTAGTCCAATGTATTAATACAGGGTGTTTGGAACTGTGAGTTCTGTTAGAGTGACTGACCAACTTGTTACTTATGTTTTATTTCAAACATGTATGAACAAGTATATACATTTTGTGCAGATATAATCTGCTAAAATGGGGAATATGTCCCACTAGAGAGCCAAATCTCATACATGTTGTTTTGATGGAAGCTACAAAGGTGTTCTGCAACGTATTTATCGGTTGGGTCACATGATCGACTGCTACCAATCAGCGTGAGCTCCGACATGCCGCCCGGCCTTGCAATGTTAACATGCAAGTTACAATACAATGCTTTTACTTAACAATTAGCTTTGAGAATTCGATTTTGCAAAATAACAATAACTGAATAGTACAATATAATACACAAATTCAATTTCAGATATAAAATACAAACAATCTTTCAATAAACTGGAATTCGCAATAAACTAATCTATAAATTTAACACAAGCCTTGATCATAATATAAAGAACACACTAAATGAATAATGATTACACAACTTGACTATAAATTAGACAATCGATATAACATAACCAGGGTTATATGTGGTATTTAATAGATATACAATGAATCATCATTTTTTTTCAAGTTTCCAAGGGTAACACACACAATTTAGTAGTAGCCCTTTTTAACACACCGGCATTTGTTTTAACATCTGCATTACGAAATTTTTTTGTCTGTCCCTGTGTAAGTTTTAACTGTATGACCTAAGATCCATTTACACGTAGGTAAATTTTCTTCCTTTATCAAGACCATATCCCCAATTTTGACATTGTGTTTGTCAAACATCCATTTTGTTCGCTGTTGCAGATTATTAAGATAATTATCGCTCCATTTTTCCAAATTACCTGTACTGCTTTAGTTGTTCTTTGCCACAGATGTAATCTGTTATTTTCAATACTTACAAGACAAGGTTCTATAATAGAAGTAAGAGGTCTTCCTATGAGAAAATGAGCAGGTGTTAAATCTAGACTATAATGAACGTTTAAGTAAGCTAAACATGTATACACTGGAAAGAAGAAGAAGGAGGGAGGATTTGATTCAACTTTTCAAGTTGGTACAACAAGGGGACACAGAGGGCTTAAATTTCAATAGGGATAACAGAACAAGGTGCCATGGGTATAAATTGAATGACACATTTTAATCGGGATTTAAGGAAAAACTACTACTTTAATAGGGTAATAGACAAATGGAACGCGTTGCTAGAAAATATTGATAATTCAAAGGGAGTGTACGAATTTAAGATACAATTGATAGTCAGTGGGAATTGGGGAATTCATAAACAAAGGACCAGCCTTGTTGGGCTTGAGCCTGTAGCTGGTCGTCAATATTTGTATTTGTACTTTTATCTAAATCATCAATTTCTGATGGAAGTGGCGTTAATGGTTGCGAGTTAAGCATAGCTTCAATTTGAACCATAATTGTTAACATTTCTTCGTAAGAAAGATTACAATTGCCTACATGTTTTAAATAGTATTTGAAGGACTTAACACCGGCCTCCCAGAGACCAAAATTTGGAGCCCTGGGAGGTATAAATTTCCAATCAATATTCTCTTCTGAAAAAAACCTCGCGAGTGCTTCATCTTTTTTGCTCATCAACTAATAGAAATTTCTTAACTCTTTGATAGCACCAACAAAGTTAGTAGCGTTGTCTGAAAAGACTATCGCACATTTTCCTTTCCTCGCCATTAAACGTTTTAAAGTTGCTATCATGGCTTCTGACGTCAAGTCAGAGACTATATCTAATTATATGGCCTTTGTCACAATGCAAATGAATATGCAAACATAATTTTTCATGGGAGATCCTTTTCTTGGATTTTTATATTTTATGAAAAAAGGACCACGTAGATCAATCCCTACTGAATTAAATAGGAAATCTGGATTTGTTCTTTCCTTGGGTAAAACTCCCATTTTTTGGGAACATGCTTTAGGATTTGCATTAAAACATTGAACACAGTCATGCACTATTTTTTTGCACGTTTTACGACCATTTAAAGGCCAATATTTCTGCCTTATTTGGTAAAGTAAGGTTTGAGGATCTAAATGCAAGTATTTTTCATGATAATATTGAATTATCAAATAAGTTAACTTATTCTTAGGAGGCAGTACAACAGGGTGTTTCCTGTTGTAACTAATGTAAGAGTTAGTCAACCTACCACCTACTCTGACTAATCCATCTTTATCAAGAAAAGGTGATAAATTTTTTATCTTACTTGAAGGGGGAACGTTCGAGTTCGCCCGTAGACCCTTGATTTCGTCTCCAAACTCTAAACTCCGAGTTTCCTTAACAAGAATACCCTCTGCTGACTTAATCTAGTCATTGCTGAGATTACCCTTTCTCCTTCGAGTAGATGCTTTACACTTGTTGAAAAACCTAAAAACACAAGCTAAAACACGAACAATTTTAAATACTTGTTACTAATTTTAAATAAACAATCTAAGAAATTAGGAACAATGCTAAGAGACATTGTTATGTTAGAGTCATCAGTCAGCTCCCAGTTCTTTTTCATCTCTGAAAGATACCTCTTTTCTGACACACAAGGATCCTCGTCTATGCTAGGTAGATCACGAGATGCAAGGAAAAACGGGCCTTTCCATCACATGGAATTGTCCAGAAGGGAATCAGCACTGATACTCTAGTTACAAGATCGCCGGGATTGTCTTTTCCGGGAAAGTGATACCAGGAGTTTGGATCAGTCAGGGTTTTGATCTCCTTCACTCGATTTGCTACAGACTGTTTCCATCTTTTGGTTGAGCCTTTGATCCAGTAAAGGGCTATTTTTGAATCAGTCCAGTAATATACAGTTGATATTTTTTTTAATCCACGATTTTCTTGATCTTGACAGTTAAACGTGGAGTTAATAAAGCTCCAAGAAGCTCTAATCTTGGTAGTGTCATCTTTTTGATAGGGGCAACTCGAATTTTTGATGCAACAAGATTTACTTCATGAACTGCAGGACTTACATAAATTCTTAGTTTAAGAAACAAAGAAAACTGCAGTATCAGAGGGATATACAGGGAAGGAGTTGGGATTGCCTATTGAGTAACAAGGGAAGAATCCCTACTGATCTATCAAGAGGGATTGGAGTGGCCTGTTTCCGCTTATTAACCGGACATGACTATCTCCAACAACACCTACATAAGATTGGGGTGGCTACCTCCCCGATCTGTTCGCTTTGTAGCGATGGTTTTATGAACAGACAACACCTTGCGGAGTGCTCTAGTTTACAGGACATTGACACCAGGGATACTTCTCCCCAAGGACTTTATTCGCTATATTGGACGGCAAGACAGCGTATGGCCGAAAGGCCTTGAGCTGGGCGTAGGACAAAAAAAAAGATTTACTTCAACGCCATCCTCCTTTAACACTCGTATGTATACGGTTACACCTTACGCTTTTTTAGAAGAATCACAGAAGCTAAGAATTTCGACTACATCACTGAATTCTTCCTTTTGAGTTCGGGACAATTCTGAAAATTCTTAATTCTGTTAGTCGCGGAAGCTCCGAGCATCATTGTAGCCATTCTCTTTCTATGTCGGGTGGCAAGTCTCCATCCCACGGAATTTTCCTTACCCATAACTCTTAGAAAAGACACTTTACGCGGATGGTAAATGGTGTCAACACTCCCAAGGGATCAAAAATTTTACCCACAGCTTGCAAAAGAAAACGCTTAGTGTTCCTCTTAGTTGACAAAAATTCCAGTAAGCTCTGAATTCCCATAGTGAGGCAATCTTCCACGATATTCCATGCCATTCCTAGGACCTTTGTTAAATTGGATCCTAAACTGACAAAGTTATGTTGAAGTTGAGTGTCGAATCCCTCTTCCTTCCATAGTTTCATTAAGCTGGTATCATTAGTAATCCATTTTCTTAAAATCATTCCGTCCTTTTCCATTATCTCTTTAGCATTGCGAGAAACTTCGATGGCGTTTTGTACGTTGTCTTCTCCCGTAATGAAGTCGTCAACGTAGAGTACGCGTTCAAGGAGCTGTACGGCGTTTGGATACTTATAGCTGAACTGTTCTACATGTTTTTTTAATGTAGCCGACAGCAGGAACGGGCTGACGTTCACTTCGAAAAGAACTCGCGTGAATCGATAAATCTGCAGACTTCTTCCAACTTCACTTTTTTCATCAGTCCACAGAAAACGCACCGCATCTCTGTCCTTTTCAGCTAGAGATATTTGAAGATACGCCTTTTCGACATCAGATAACAAGGCAACTTTGTTCAATGTAAAGCTAATTAAAATGTCTAGAAGATTTGGGTTGAGATTTGGACCTGGCCACAAACAGTCGTTCAAAGATAACTGACCGCTATCGTGAGAGCTGGCGTCGAACACGATTCTAGTTTTTTTAGTTAGTCTGTCTTGCTTGTGTACAGCTAGGTGTGGCAAGTAGTAAATAGGTCTATCTACCACCTTTTGGTCATTTGTTTCTTTGACACGTTCAATTATTCTTTGTTGAAAGTAATCCTTAATAGTTTCAGAGTATTGGAAATACAACTCTTGATTTTGACGGAGTCTTCTCTGCAAACTTTGTAAGCGTTGTTATGCTACAGTAAAGTTGTCGCTTAATTCTTGCCAATCCCTTTTCCAGGCCAGTTGTACCTATTAACGACCATTGCGAAAATTTGTGGTTCGTTGGAAGACTTCCATAGCCTGATCTTCCTCTGTTAATTTAGGATCATCATGTTTAATGCCAATGGATTCCACTTCCCAAAAGCGTTTCAAATTATCGTCTAATGTTTCATGTTCTCTAATTAGATAACAAAGTGTATTGTTTGATGGTTCAACTTCTTTAATAGTCCCGGTGGGAAACCATCCGAAAACGGAATCTTGCATAAAGAGGTTATCATTAACTTTAAACGAGTTGTTTTTCAATATTTTAAAAAAGAGTTCAGCACCTATTTAGGCATGAATCTTCTCTGGTTTGAAATAGGTTGGATCGGCGAGTTCCATAAAGTCAGGTAAATTAACTTCTGAAATGTCCAAAGAAGTACTGGGAACAGTGGTGCCAGATTTTCAGAACAAAGTCTCTCTGTTTTGCTGGCGTAAAACTCTTGAAAATTTCTGATTTAAAGATCTGGAATATATATCAACATATCTAATGGCGCTTTATTATCGACGATATTTTAAACGACGCCGATATATATCTATATTTTTTATATGTGTCATATGCTAAGCACACACATGGCATTTATTTATAAGCGCATTGTGCTTATTTTATTTTTACTGCAGCGTGCTGCTGAATTAAGATTCATATGTGTGTATGCTTTATTTTTTTCTTTCAACTTTAATAAGCTTTTGATAAAGATGCCAAAAAAGGGCTAACGACCTTTTTTTCAAGTAGTCTCTCGTCTATGCAGCCCTGTTCTTAATAAAATACACACGTTTTAAGCAAAATCCGTTATTTAATGAATAATTATTCACTGTTGTGTACATTATTTATTATTATTATCTTTCTTCAATTGTGTGCAGTGAATATTCATACATTTATTGAATACTGAAAAGAATGCCCCCACCAGATCCTTCAAAAATCTCCCATATTTCATCTTCACTTCTTTCAAGTTCGGTTGCCTGTTTGGGCTTTGTGCCATACATTTCACATGAATTAAATTTCATCAGCATTTATTTACTACGATTAAAGTCTACACAGCTTTCATCTCTAAATTTTAGTCCATACCTAACCATCATGATTGACTCAGTTGTCTTGAGCTGTAGCGAGTTTCTGAGTTTAGTTTTTACATTACTCAGTTGAGAAAATATTCTCTCGACAGTTGCGTTAGAAAATGGTTAACTCGTTAAGGTCAATGCAAGCTTACAGAGCTGTGGAAATTGTTTTTCTCAAGCAGCATCTGTTAGTTTATCTATAGAGGCCCAGAATTTGACAGGGCTCTGCTTGATAAATTCCCCGGCTGATATTTCTGAGATCAATGGTAACCGATCCCACTCTCTCTGTTACATCCACATTTTCACACACAGCTACGAATTGTGCAGCAAGTGGAACAATGCTACACTTCAATTTTCTCACAGCATTATTCTGATGTAGTTTAGACAAATGAAGCAGCACACCAACATTATCTGGTAGCCTACTAAGTACATTGGTTAGTTGAACAGTGAATTCTTTACAGCGACGTTTAAGGGGGTAGGTGTACGAGTCTGAATTTGTATCTCAGCAATGTTAAAAATGATCATTTTAAGGAACATTTAAAAAATGTCTATTGAATAATAGTCTCCAATTTTTTTACTGTATATTGCCTTAACTGTAATACATACTTTAACCAGAGCTTTTATGATTTTAATGCCTAGTTATTTTTATAAAAATCTAAAACTACACCCGTGTGTGTTTTTGAAAAAAACCACTGAAATTTTTTAAAGTTTTATTTATAAATTTACTCTGAATTAATTTTTTCCAAAATCCCTTGGTTAAAATATGTAATATAGTGTCAACATTAAGCATGCAAAATTTAAAACTGTTAAGAGCAGTAGTTTTTGAAAAAATGTTCCTTATATGGTGGAAAACCCTGTTTTGAGAAAATCCAAATTTAGCGAAACACTTAGTTGTAATTAATGCATTCCAGCACCATAGCTTGGATTAATTGTTTTCTCTGTTAGATTATCTTCTAATCTACATTTTTTCTGTCTTCTTTTTATCCTTGCTTCTTTATTTTTTTGTAAAATGCCATATTCGGCTTTTAGTAGTCTATCCTGATCAGCTGCTTTCATTGCGCGAGACGTGTAAAAACCTGGAGATATTCCTAATGTTGAAAGAACATTACAGCTTAGCCTGTTTTACGCAAGCAGCATCAGCCTGAGGTATGGTAATAACTAGGGCAACTTTTTGCAACATAAGGAACTTTTTTTCACGCGTTCTACGCTGCATGTAAAGTACTAAAACCAAAATTCCTCCTTCATTTGGTGTATAGTAAGTGAGTTATAACCGCATCATAAATGCAACTTTTTGCATAAATGCACCCACTTGAAACTTTTAAAAATATAGCTTAAAATTAATTAATATCAAATTACTATTTCACTTTTTGATCTCTGAATCATCCCTTCGATCACGTTTGTCTGATCTTGCGAACGCCGAAGTATTGCGGATCAAACAAGTTCATGGTAAGAAAGTGTTCGTCCTAAGACGAAAGTGAAATAAATGGCAAGAAGTACTTTAACCCATTGGTTGGCACTCTTGATAATCCAGAGGAAACTTACGTAATCGACTGCAGAGTTTGCGAGGTGAGTGTCCATCATCAATATGTTGTTCACCTTGTAGATGACGTTTTAAAATCTCTGAATGTTGAGCGAAAGGATTTTCCGCTTCTGCTATCCGATACAGCACATTATATGACTGCGGCTGGCGCAGGTTTTCAATGTTAAAGTAATTACTGGCCAAGGATCGGCCATTCAACGTTCTTCTGTATTTCAGTATTACACGACTAAAATTGTCAATATATTTTGAATTGTGTTCATTTTTTACGAATAATTTATTTTAGAATTTAGTGTATCAAAACTAAATGCAACTTTTCCCATTTTTACTGCAACAAAAAAGTTGCCCTAGTAATAACCCATGAATCAGACGCAAAGTAATCTATTTTAACTCTTCAAATAGACATCATAATTGAGAAATGAAAACTCGAGTAACGAGCGTATACCTTTTAATAGCAGTCTGTTTTGTCACCCAACAAGGTTTGACAAATACTGGAAGTTATGTTTACGCGAGAGGTTTTTTGATTCTTACTAAACTTTTCTTTTCTTAATTTTTCTAATAAAGATTTACTTTTCCGTTTCTTGACTCTGTAGATGCCTGTTTTGGATTGACCAGGCTTGATACATTGTTTTTTACTTAAAACAGGAATGCCTATTTGGGGGTCATTAAAATATATGACTACCAGTAGAAAACATTATTTTTTTACAGTATTAATACTGTGAGCTGTCTTAAGTTATTACTACTACTGCTGGGGTTGTCTGGAAAATTATCCGCTAAATAAAGTTTTACAATGTAAATACAGTAAAATGTCTTAGAGTAAAATTTACCGTTAAGTAAACAGGTTTCTTATGTCATAAACACTGAACTGTCTTAGCTTCAAGATGTGGTTAATTTTGCTAATGACGAGACACCTCGTCGAGTCAACAGTGAATTAGTGAATTCAATGACAAACCTCTGATTAAAATTATACCACGATGTTTTATAAAGATGTAGTATTAAACAGTTGATATTTAAACGATTTTTACCTTTTAAATGATGTCAGAGAGACACGGCTGTATATTAAAAGACTAACCTCTAGATCAAAGTTTATTATGACTTTCTAGAAAGTACAGTGGCAAACAGTTGTTATTTAGACAATTTTTAAAAATGTAAAGGTAGTCTACGATGCACGCCTGTTTATTCAAAGACTAACATCTAAATAAAATTGCACCATAACGTTCAAGAAAGATACATTATTAAGCAGTTGTTGAGAAAGATACATTTTATCTCAAAATTTTAAAAGTTTAGGCAGGGCCCGATTTAGAAAATTTGGTATAGTAGGCACAACACGCAGGAAGGCCCCCCCCCCCCCATGTGATTTGTTCATCACAAAAACTAATTTTATAGCAATAATTGGTACTTACGTATTTGATTGTTATTCGTTTCACAGATGTCACCAAAAAGTTTGAGAAAATCGTGACATTACTTATAACTCTTGGCAAAACAAAATAAAGCAGATGAAAATTAAAAACATAATAGTTAGATAATTAATGTAATTACAAGAATGTGATAGTGGGGGAAACGGTCGACGGACATTTACGTAAATACCCAATAATTTATGTAACTACTTAAAAACTTTAAAAATTTTTTAGATACTTTTGAAATTTAGGGGCCCTCTAAATTATGGGGGCCCAAGGCCCGTGCCTCACGGGCCTAATGATAAATCAGGGCCTGAGTGTAGGTAATTTAAAATATTGATTGTTTTTAATCATTGCTCTTTTTTATGGAGATAACTCGATTTAGTCCCACGGTAGGGCGCCACCTGACAGGTTCGAATGAATGTTATCTCCATTTCTGCCATTTAACTTGTATATCTGTACTTACGTGGAAAAAGTGCCCATGTCCATTTTGCAAGTTTTTCATAATACGTGAGTCAGCAATTTTACTTTTTGCATTTTTGAACAGTGAACAAAAAATACTTTTCCTGTGTTTGAAATCTTTTGCAATGTATCGACAGAAAGCCATTGGCATTTTTTTCTATAATTTTCATTATCTTGATGTAATATGTGGACATAACTAAAAAATTCACCCAGTTTGGACTTTGACCCTCCTTCTACCCAGGTACAAAAAACTGCATCAAAGAAAATTTAAAGATCCGAAAACACCCCACATATAATTTGAAAACAAATTTCTCAGTTGTTTTCAATATGATGTATTTGAAACGTTAGACATAATTAAAAAAATTAATACTTTATTACTTTATTAATTGTACTTTATTAGACATGAGGATGGGACAATTTACGCTAGTCACTCAATAAACACATTACATTAGTCACAACTAAATATTAGTTAAATTTTTATGTCATAAATAATGACATGTACTAGGTATATTTCAATCAACGTCGCGCTCGTGCAACACAACATGCTATTAGCAACAGTCTGGGATCATCCCGAAAAAAACAAATCCGAGGACAATACCACGTATTTTTGAACCACGGTCAGATGATGAGGCAACACCTGAGCTGGGACCCCACTCTCCAAACTTCCACATCATGCCATAGGGAGGACATATTTACATTATATATTATAGGACCATTCTTTATTTAGATTTGAATCATCCGGTTGCTAATCCGTTACTTTTCCAACCGGGCTACCTGTAGGAAAAACGAGTGGGCGAGACACCCACGCTTATTGCATCACCACCTAAAATGCTGATACGCACAAAATATGATGACATGGATCTCCGTCATTTTTTTTGTCAGACTCTTAAGATTTCCCGTTGGTAACATGTCCAAAAAGAGGCGTGTTCCTTAGGCGCTCCTTTGTTGTAATTAATAAGAAATGCAGATGAACTATGTTAGAACACTAATCAATTTGTTATTTATTAAACTAAATTGAGTCGATTAGTCTTATTGACATGAAGGTATGTTGAGTGCCTTTGTTGTATTAACCTTTAACAGCAGAGGCGGATTAAGCGGTACGCAGACAAAGCGGCCGCGTAGGGCCCCGGAATACGAAGGGGCCCCGAGGTCTTAAAATGTCTTTTCATTAGTGTTCGAGGAAACCTGTGGCAGGCATCTTTACAATGAGCTTCTATAAGTGCAGTAAAAAGAGTTCCTTATACAAGATGATCAGCAAGAGCAGATGCTGTATTAGCTATAAAACTTGGTTTCACCCATAAATAAGAGGCTTTAACTGGAAGTTGGATACAAAATTATAAAAATATAGAATTTACAAAAATGACATTGATGTTTGTACTTTTGAAGATGAATTTGCCATTTTTTTAATATTTCTAAAAGGGAGGGGTGCGGACACCATAAAAACCACACCAAACATCTATCGAGCCTTCAAAGAAATGTTTTGCCCATTTGCGAATGTTGAAACATTATTTAAAATGTTTTTTTAGCAGTTCACTTATCTGATGCGTCATGAGAAAGATCGTTTTTGTTTTAAAGCGTGTAAAAAATTAATAAAGGAGTACTATGGGAAAAGAAAGATTAATTAATATGGCCATTCTGAATATAGAGCAAATAATTTAAAACCGAATTTATAATGCCAAAATAATTGACGAATTCGCAAAAAATAAACCGAGACAGAAATTCATGTAAAAAAATATTTTCTTTCTATAAATAAATTTATTTAATGTGTTATGGTATGGAATTTTTTCTTTTCATTTTGCTAATAACTTAATGAGAGTTTTCTTGAAACTTTTTTTAAACTTGAGTTCGAGGCCCCCGAAACGTTTACCGCTTGGGGCCCCCACTTGACTTGATCCGCCACTGCTTAGCAGTCACACACAAACCTTACCTCGATAATCAACACTACCACAGCCTTCATAACTTATGACAATACGAAAAGAAAACACTTAACATTGATTACATTAGCGTTGTTTGGTTTATATTTGGAAAGACACCCAAAGTTAATTCAAATATAAGAGTCTATAGTGCGGGGGCTGCAGTAGCTCGGTTGGAAGAGCAACCGATTGGCAATTGGAGCTCGAAACTCGGTCCAACCAAAGATCGTTGTGTTCACCGGGGTTGGTGCAAATTAAATATCGTTGCCTCAAATGTCTTCACGTTGACGTGATGTTGAAATTTGGGGAGTGTGGTACTACCAGCGTAGTTGTTCACCTCATCATCTGACCATGGCTCAAAATTACGTGGTGTTATCTTAGGGATTGATCCCGGACATTGCCCACAGCCAATTGTGCACAACCGAATAGTGCGTCTCTCTCTCTCGCGCGTGTGAGTGTGTGAAAGGTTTTGATCAGTTTATTTCTGAATATATGTGAAAGAAGAGAGGGCTTCCATACGCAAAAACATAGATGGCGGTCGCCGTGGATGTTTCTTCCCTGTCAAGTCGTTATCATTGATATCGCTTTCCGTGGCGAGTGATAAAGTTAGAGCCAGAATCAGCGCTAAATACGCCAACTGTGGCAGAAAAATGGTTACGTTAGCATAAGTCCCTTAATACCCCTACTAATAGTTTAAAACCACGTGACCGGATAGATTCACAATAGAAACTGTAAGAACAATAGTAAGTCTATCTGGGTTGTTCCGAGTACATAAATAATTTTACACTGCTGACCACCGTAAATGCAACACCCTGAAGGAAGCATGCAAATAATATGAAATTTACGATATGCATTAGCGGAGGTGAGATATGCAAATGATTAGAATTTCAGCGCAGACGTACATCACGCGCGCCTGTGGTGCCACTTCAAAGCGCTATTTAAGGCTTGGAGATTTCGACGATTTGAAGTACGGCAATTGTGTTTTTCTTGTGGTTTAAAAAAAAAAAAGATCAATTATGCCTCGTAGAAAACAGCGTTCATCTTTTGACTAAGTATCCGAGTTCGACAGAGGAAGGATAGTGGCCTACCGAGATTGTGGATTATCTTTCAGGGAAATCGGTAGTCGTGTTGGATGAAACCAAACAACTGTAATGCGGATATGTGATCGTTGGATGCAGGAGGGCACGACGGACCGACGTGTTCGATCGCATCCACCTCAGTGCACCACTTCACGTGATGACAGGCATAGTGTGCGTATGGCAGTGACGGATCGCTCAACCACATCACGAACCATAGCACAGCACATTCAGTCTGTAACGCATCATCCAGTGTCTGCGCGTACCATTCGACGCCTTTTACAGCAGAGTGGTCTGTCCGCAAGACGTCTATTGCTTCGTCTACCCTTGACGCAGAAGCACAGAAGTCTCCGCCGCCAATGGTGCGATGAAAGAAGGATGTGGACGGCAGAATGGAATGAAATTGTCTTTACTGACGAGTCACGCTTCTGTCTGCAACACCACGATGGTCGGATTCGAGTCTGGAGACACCGTGGAGAGAGGATGCTGAACAGCTGCGTTATGCACCGCCACACTGGTCCTGCACCGGGTATTATGGTATGGGGCGGTATTGGATATCACTCTCGCACTCTTCTAGTACGCATTGCCGGTACTTTAAACAGCCAGCACTACATCTTCGAGGTGTTGGAGCCAGTTGTCCTTCCTTACCTTCAGGGCTTGCCCACAGCCATATTTCAACAGGATAATGCGGGACCACACATGGCACGCATTGTCCAAGGGTTCTTCGTCAATCGCCAGATTGAATTGCTTCCCTGGCCAGCTCGCTCTCCGGATATTTCGCCGAGAGAAAACATGTGGTCCATGGTTGCTCAACGATTGACTCAGATTACATCCCCAGCTGCCACACCAGATCAACTTTAGCAACTTGTGGAAGCTGCTTGGTCTGCTGTACCCCAAGAACACATCCAAAGTCTCTTTGAATCAATGCCGAGGCGTGTGGCAGCGGTGATCTCCAACAATGGCGGCTACTCTGGCTACTGATTTTGGCAGGAACCACACTTCACAGAAGTCTATAAATTTAATCATTTGATACTTGGTCAACATGTTATCTACAAAATAAATTTTGTTGTGATATCTCTTGTCTTTCTTAGTGTTGCAATTTGGGTGGCCAACAGTGTACAATGTTTGGCCCGCCAAATATTTATGACAGTTAAGTAACATTTAACGAATATTCAATTCTCATTTTTTCGGATATTCTTGAAAGCTGAATAGATGTTGACTTTGGTAGTATGGTATAATCATGTACCTAAATTCACTCACTAATATGGACAATGAGATTAATTGAAAAAACTACCAACAGTTAATTGAGCAGCTCTCTCTTATTTTCAAAAATATCCCTAGTGTGCCTCTTGTGCATTTAGAATATTTCTATACAATTTCTTAATAATTGCGGTTTACAAATAAAATTTTTCATGTTGCTGATATGCTCAACTTAAATTTGATTTGTGAATTATCACTTAAAGACGATGGTAAAAATATGTATTTAAAATTACGAGACTCTACTTGAAGCAACTTATTTATCCTCTGAGAAAATATAATTTATAACAGCTATTGAACAAACTTCAATGGATGTGATAGCATAATTATATGTTGATAAATAGTGTGTAACATTCTAATCCATTCAATTTTAAACTTATTTAGAGCAGGGGAAACATATTCTCCATACATAGCTTTAATATTTATTTGATTAAGGCAGTCGCACTTTTTTTAAAGTTCAATTTAACCGCAGTTGCAATTTTAATTAAAAATATGTCAGTTAAAACTTATGTAAACTAAGAGAAATTTTTTTAAGGGCTTCCGATTTTCATCTGTAGACATTGATAGAACTACCTATTTGAATATTTGTTATTTATATTCCCGGAAAAGTTTTGATAAAATTTATGCATATAAACCTAAGTATAAAGTAATAAGTAACTTTAAATTTCTACCGAGTTTTATCTGTAGACATGTTGATAGTGCTACATATTTAAATGTATCCAAGAGAAAGACTAGATTTAGAGTGTGTTTACTCAGAGACTAATTTTAGAGTGTGTTACCTAGAGACTACTTTTGGAGTGTGTTACCAAAAGAGTAGTCAGAGTGTGTTATAGAGAGTGTCTAGTTTTATTACCAATAGGGGACCAGGTTTTGTGTGTAAACTAGTCTTATAGTGTTTTACCTAGAGACTACTTTTGGAGTGTGTTACTAAAGGAATAGTCAAAGTGTTTAGCGTTGGAGCGTGCTACCAATAGACTAGTTTTAGAGTGTGTTACCTAGAGACTAGTGTTAATGTGACTACTCCCACTACTCCAATAAAAGCTGCATAGGAGGGAAAAGGTGCCATTCCAATGAACAATACTAAAGTTTTATCAGTTATTTTATCCACCCTTAGTAAATAAGAAATGGATAATTTTTGTTAATAAGTAGGGCAACTATTGGCAACAAGTGTAATTTTTTTTTCGCAATTCCTCCAACATGAGGTGTATTGTAAGTGAGTTATAACCGCAACATAAGTGCAACTTTTTGCATAAATGCAACCCACCTGCAACTTTTTAAAATTTAGCTTAAAATTAATTTATATGAAATTAATATTTCATTTTTTTACGCAAAGTTCAACGACTCTAATGTTCTTCTGTATTTAATGATCAACTATAATACTGTTGTCCATGACTAAAATTACCCATAAATTTTGATTTTTTTTCATTTTTTATGAATAATTTATATTTTAGATTTTAGTGTAACAAAAATAAATGCAACTTTATTTTCAAAAATGCAACACTTTAGGGAATGATAAATGCAACTTTTCCCATTTTTACTGCAACAAAAAGTTGCACTATTAATAAGTCTCAAAAAGAATAAATAAATGTTAGATGACAAAGTAGAAAATATCAAAACACCTTTATACACAGTTTTTAGGGAAGCAGTCAATGTAAAAAAAATAAATGCATCAATTAGGATAATTTTTGTTTGTTAGATGGTGTGGAAGAGGTCCGTAGGTGATCTCACAACTTCGACAATGCATTCTTTCACCAATTTCTACAGCACTGACTAGCTTCCCCGAATTCTTCTTAAGTTGCTCTAGTGGCAATACCTCCAGTCCTTATTGCTGCTTGGAAGAATTTCCTATAATCTCTCATCTCCCTCTAATTTAAAATAGTTGCTTTCCTTATAAGTATTTTGAAGCACTGAATTTACTTACTGCTAATATTGCAGTACCACAGAGCAAACGAATAATCTTATCTTTTTCAGAAACAAGATAATATTGTTATTACTAATCCTCTCTCATTAACCCTCCAAATGGTTTGGATCGAGATATCTCGTCCATCAAGATCCGACCCATTTTGTTAATGACGAGATATCTTGTCATCGAGATATTGCTGATCTTTTTATTAGGACGAGATCAAGATCTGGTCAGTTTTTATAATGATGATCTTATGCATCTTATCTATCAAATTCTGGTCAGTACAGCAAGAAACGGATTAAAAGAAATTTACAGTTTTCTGTGTCGAAAAATACTTGTCAGTAGAGGGAATGGAGATTGCTTCCCGTATGGTTGATTGCGTTTTTCTTCGCAATTACCATATTTAGGCAATGGACATACACTCAAGGGAAAAGTTTTAATGATACAGATGAGAGAAATACTGACCCCCCAAGTGATTTGGACTAGATATCTCGTCCATCAAGATATGACCAATTTTTTTAGGACGATATTTCTTGACAACAAGATACTGTCGATTTTGTTTATTAGGACGAGATCAAGATTTGGTCAGTTTCTTCTAATGACTAGATTGCTACGAGATCTTAATGGACGATATATTTCGTCCATCAAGACCTGGTCAGTTTTGCTAATGACGAGATACCTCGTTGAGATTACCAACTGGAGGATTAAAAATTCTTTTTTCTTCGTTCAGCCTTTTCTTAGTCTACTTTGGCATGATTGGTTATAAGCGGACATAATTAAAAAGAGCAGTTGAGCTGAGCAAATATTCCCATATTCCACATCGAATATAAACACAAAGCAATGTTGTCAAAAACAGATAGCAGACTGGCGTATTCAACTTAACTTAGCTTAACTCCGTCATGGGATACAGACCCTACCATTGGGTTTACGGTAAACAAAATTTCCAATAACGTGATGGTGACCAAATGAGAAAAGGGGAGAAAATAATTTTGTGTGAGAGAGATGCATAGGCGTAACTAGGCTTGTTGAATGAGGGGGGGGGGTCCTCCCAAAAAGTTTGGATTGTACCTCGGTAAAAAGGGAAGATTAAATTAATTATATTAATATAATAACATAGATTAATTATTTTTAATTAATTATATTCATATGGTTAATATATATATATCAATTATTAAACATTAATAAATTATATCAATACATATTCATTAATTAACAATTTATTTTAAAAAATCAATTTTTTATCGCTCTTTATTAAAAAAGCGATGCCTCAGCCGCCGTCGCAGGATTGAAAACTCGCTTTTTTTGCTCGATTCTTAGACAGTTTTCCAAGAAACTACGGATCAGAAAATTACGAAATTAACATGGTTTGTTCAAAATTGTACAGGAAACACGAAAAATAATATATATATATTTTTCCGGTGCGGCTATTAGTTTAGGATTTATTAAGTGTCTAAGTGAAAAAGCGAAATTTCAAACTCGAGTGAGCAAAAGACGTACAAATTTTCAGTCTTCAGTCGTGATTTTTTAGAGTGCTTCTAAACGTGAATTTTTGCAGCTCGTCGTGGTATTTTAGAAATTTCAATTTGGTTTCTGGTAATATTTTTTTTGAAATTCGGAAAAAACCGTTACGATTTTGTTACGTTTTTGGTAAACTGTCATATCTATAGCTTATTACTATAAGTTTTTAAATTTAAAAACATCGCAGTAAACCTTAGAATGTACTCTTTCTTACGGTACAATTATTTTTGAAATTGGTTAATAAATAAATTCGATGCGATCAAAAGTTGGTCACACAAATTTTGGAATATTGGGAAATTTTCGTCAATTTTTATTAACTGTCATATCTATAGCTTATACTATTATTTTTTAAATTTGAAAGCATCACTGAAAACCTTAGAATGTACTCTTTCGTATGGTACAATTATTTTGGAAATTGGTTAATAAATAAATTTTCGATGCGATAATAAGTTGGTCATATAAAAATTTCGGGACTTTAAGATCTTAAGTTCCGATACACAAAACTAGAACTGTCATAAAAGTAGCTTAATACTATTAGTTTTAAAATTTGAAAGTACCACGTGAAAGCTTAGAATACACTATTTCTTACGGTAAAATTACTTTTAAAATTGGTTCATAAATAAATTAGATACAATCAAAATTTGGTCATACAAATTTCGTATTTGTTACATCACGAAGCGATAGCATTTATTCTCCGTCACGGAAATGAAGGTTACATTTTCTGATTTGCCAGATATCAAATTTTTTCATAGCAACGTTTTTTTTTTAAATTTGTAGAGGAAAAATGCTCGCTTTTTTTCACTCTATTTTCAGACGGCTTCCCGAGAAAGTGGAGATCAGAAAATTACGAGATTAACATGGTCTATTTAAAATTGTAGAGGGAACAAGATGGAGAAGGATTTTTACTGATGCGTTACTGATACATAAGTGTTAAAATAAAGAAAAGAGAAATCACTTGCGAAAAGAATGTTGGTTTGCGAAGCAAATAGGATTGCGTAGCAATCTCCGGGGGTTCGCGAGCAGAGGGCGGAGCCCCCTAGTTTATACAATATTTAGCAGTTGTTTTTATGGTGAATTTTAAAATTTACAATACATTTAAATTAGAAATTAAAACGTCGATTTTTTTCGTAACTTCTCAGATTTATACTTGATTTACTTGAAGCACATCGCTAAAAATTTTCTCGATTCTGATTCTGTCGTCTATGAGTGCTCACAATTTTTTAATAAGTGTATTAACTATATACCTGTGAATAATTACATGCAACTGTAATATTTATGATGAGATTAAGACATGAAATCATTCATCAGTGTTGGTAGAAACCTCACTGTTGTAATGTCAACAAGAGGAAAAATAACTTATACTTTTCACATTAACGTTTCTATTGAATTTTTTTTAATAAAAAAGTCATCTCCCGAAAGTATATTTAAATTCTAACATAATTACATCAAATATGTCTTACCTTTAAACTGCAATAATGCTCTCGCACTGTTATTTTTTGTTATGTCTTGTAATAAAGTAATACGAGTGTACTTCCAAGTCCAACAAGATATTTAATAACTATAAAGTGACATCACAATAGAAAGGGATAAATATGAAACGAGTAGCGTAATGACTCAGAGGCAATTGAGTCAATTACTGCGTTTTACAAAAGATTACATCAGCCTGTTGTAACTGATTAGAATATATATTTACTAGAAACAGTAATGGTAAACACATGACGGCATCAATCTAAATGCGGGGAAGAGTAATGCATAAAGATTCGTGATTAACAGCACTCATTATATAAACACTTAAAGGAAGTATGCAACATTTTTAATACTGAAACATTTTAAAGCAGAAGTACAGAAGATGTGCTGTGTATAAGGTTCGCCAGAACATCTCTGTAAAGAGAATATATCCTCTCACTCTTAAGGAATTTAGACTTCAAATAACATGTAAGCTGTTAAGAAACCATGATTATCAAGTGAAACTAGTAGAACTTAATCTATATAAATAAGAATGGAGTGTTTGTTTGTACATTCAATATTTTCGACCCATTTCAAGTTTTCTATCCGTTTTGGACCCTTCTGATGCCGAATCCGTCTTTTTCTCGTTTGGTGTCTGTCTGTCCGTCTGTCTGTCTGTATGTTGTGCCCTATACACGTCCACGCGGTTTAAGATATTTTCATGAAAATTTGCATACAGTGAGTACTTATCTTCATTTAGTGAGTGGCATTGGTTGCGAAAGTCTGTCTGTCCGTCTTTCTGTTCTATGCTCGATTTTGTGTTAGTGTGTTTGTGTAGACATCACATGAATTGTATTCTAGATATTTGATTGCGTTGTATTTTATTTTATACATTATCTAATAGTTTAGTGAATGCAGTATTAAACATTTCTTTATTGTTATATTTAGTTGAGTTTCATGCTAAAACACCTGAGTAAGTATACTTAAATCAACCATAATTTGGTAGTTTGGGAAAAATTGGAACGTCTATTGAATATTACGATTACTTCGATTGCTTTACCAGTACTGCTAAAAAAGTAATTATTCTTCAAAAAATTATTTTTTTATGGAATTTCATCACTGATACTTCATTTATTTGAGTCTTATTTTTATTCTTTGCGCAATGAAAACGATTTAAGAATATTTGGGACAGACGATATTTTTCAATGAAACGAGAATGAACAAGATCGCTCGAGCAGTGATATTTTTTCTGGTTCTTTCGCTCTGAATTAATTTCACATTTCTAAATTTTGTACACTTTTAGTTGTAAGTTGTGGCAACTGTGCGAGATCAAGAGATAAAATTGAATCACAAATTAATATCTTTAGAACAATTTTTTGCGACATCTTTTATTTTGTTTTACTTCGCTGTTTCCTGTTTTAAATATTTATTATTTTAATAAATGTGTTTTCCTTCTCATCACACGCAACAGCAACACAAAGTATTAGACTTAAAAATGTTAGGTAAGTCAGTATAAATTTTCAGTAAATTTTAAGTGTAATACCATTATTGAAAGAATAATGCCGTTATTTAAAGAATAATGCCGTTATTGAAAGAATAATGCCGTTATTTATAGAATAATGCCGTTATTTAAAGAATAATGCCGTTATTTAAAGAATAATGCCTTTATTGAAAGAATAATAATGTTTATTAATCTAAACTGGAACTTTTTCAAGCATTAAAATATTCGTTGTAATAATGACATTAGAAGATTGCAAAATTTCACAATGTCGCATACCGGAGGCAAGAGTGCCACAAGTAAAAAAATATTGTTTTGTTGACTATGAGTGCGAGAGCACTCGCCGTAAATCGTAATTTTAATTAATTGAGTTGAACATGAAAAGAACTTAAGAAAGGGAATTCCAAATCTTCCTATAAATGTCTTTTATAGTAGTAACCTTAGTATCACCTTTTGTCATTTTGTAGCTTTGTCATACAGCAATTGTGCGATGTATGTGAAATGTATTACATGAATGGATATGCATGTGTAGGATTTGTGTCCAAAGTAAGTTGTAGAAAATATAAAGATGGCGAAAGATGTTAAAATAAATTTTTATTCTTCAAAAAACGTAAGTCATTATATATTTTGATTATCTCTTCAATCTAGAGTAAACCAATTCAAACCGAGTAAGGTCGGGTATTTTGCTAGTAAGTAATATATAAATATATGTCGAAAATGTCATGTATTTATTATTGACATCCATGTGGACAGGAAGAGAATAACTCAACTCCTCTCTCTCGCAATGTGTGCATCTGTCTGAAGTTAACGCAATGCTGTGTTATTAGTATCATTCTTTATATCTTTAGATGTTATGAAATGTATAGTTAACACGAGATAGACAATATTAAATGGAGTCAGAGTAAAGAACGTATCTGTGGAAGAGAAATCAATCAATCGAGCTGCAAACATCTGCAAAATGAATACATTGCTAAGCAGCATGAAACCATTCGTCGCCGCAGGCGCAAATCCTTCAGAAGCATGGCGCTTTTGGAGACAGGACTTTATGGACTTCATGGAAGCAGCGAACTATTCCGATGAGACGGAAAGAAAGAAAACTGCTATATTACGTCACGTTTGTGGTGATGAGCTGAAGACCATTTATCGCACGTTAACCCTAACGCCGGTACCTCCTGTTACGGAGGTAACTCTGCAGCAGATTCTCGCCGAGTTCGATCTCCAGTACGAGGACTATCAAAATGAAATTTACGCATCGTTCATCTTCCTGGAAATAAAGCAAAAACCGGGGGAGAAATTCCAAGACTTCTACTCAAGACTCAAGCTAGCAGTCGACGACTGCAGGTATGAGCAAAATAAGGACCGTATGCTTAGAGACAAAATAGTTCACAGCCTTCAGTATAAGCCTCTGCAGGAAAGGTTTTTTTTTGCTGCGTGAAACTAATAGACGCCCTAAGACTCTCCAAGATGTGATTGGTGAATGCCGTGCAGTGGAACAGTCGAGAACACAAGCTTCTGCGATGAACGAGCATAGTGACATCCATGCTATGTCTACTAACAGACAGAGAACGCAGGCTTAAGTCTAATAGGAAAGACTCGTGTAAGAACTGTGGACGTCGACATGAGCCAAGGAACTGTCCTGCGTATAACACTACCTGCAGGAACTGTGGAAAGAAAGATCATTGGACTGATTTATGCCAAGGACAATAAAGGACATTACATAAAACCCACGAGGAAAGTGCATGCTATCGAACCAGAGGATGCTTTATTTCTTGGTGAGCTGAAGCTGGAGGAAGGCTTATCGGTTATATTCGGAAATATACAGTATTTATATTATGAGTGTAAAAATAATTTTTATTTTTATATAATCTAGTTTAAATAGCCATAAAGCTTAATACTCCGATTGCTCTTCATTAACAAATTTGACTTTTATTACGAACTGAATGGGGGGGGGGTTTGAACCCCAACTCTCCCTGGTTACGCCTATGAACTAATGTACCATTGTTTATTGATTACATTTATTTATTACACAAGTGAAACATTAATTAAAATTAAGTTATGAATAGTTTGAGTAGTTATTAACAAGGGATTAATTTGTGAAAAACTCATTATATATATATATATATATATTAGCAAAATTTTTCTCAACTGAATAGGGGAGGGGTTGAACCCTCAACCCCCTCTGACGGCTATGTTTATTACACAAGTAAAACATTAATTAAAATTAAATTAATTAAAAATATGTTTTGAATAGTTTGAGTTGTTATTAATAAATAATTAATTTGTAAAAAACGCACATCTTTATACATTAGCAAAATTTTTCTCAACAACTGAATGGGGGGTACCCCCCCCCCCCCCTCTGGTTACGACTATGGAGAGATGCGAAACAGAAATTTTAAGTTAAGAAATGCACACGTAAGGGGTGCTGTACTAATAAAAGATTCTAACAAATCGCACGATTTGTGGCCATGGCTGTTATCCAATAGACTACGAATTCTCATTTCCTGCATTTTTTGTTGCTTCGCAAACCAATTGGGAATTCGTAGCAATCACCGGGGGTTAGTGAGCAGTGGTCACACCTGATCCCACGAAAAGAACTATCAGGGGCAACGCCGTGCTGCCCACGCAGTGGCTAGTAGGTATACTTGCCCTCAATGTGTTCCATGAGCTTTGATTTTAAATCTGCACTTGCACTAAAAAAAAAGAGCAGATTGAACGGTAAACAACTATCTACTGATATTTTATAAACAAACATATTTTATGATGATTCTTGCAATAGCAATATTTTTGTGTGAGCCTAACCATCTCTCAGATAATTTTCTGTCACGGTCAACCTCTAATGTATTTATAGTACCTCGAGACTAAAATGCATCATTTTCAGCCACTTATTCTTGATTGTTGCTCAAAAAATTAAAATATGATTACCTTCTACCTACAGAAAAGTATATTATACAGATTCTGATTATAGATGTGAAATATAAGTAGACTGTGCGTTGCTACTGGAAGGAGCTTCAAAAAAGTGTGACCAACATGTCGATTAGTAGTCACGCGACAGTTCTGTAAAAAAACTGTCTTGTCTGGCCGATTTGGTATATTATAGCCTCATTTGGCGATATAACACCTTATAACAGGATAACTGTGAACGCGCATTTCTATAGAATGACGACAAAAATGGTTAAATCACCATAGTTTTCCACTACGTCAGCCGACCAATTAGATGACAAATCGATGGATGATCGTTTTTCGTCCGTGGTTCAAACAGGTAATGAATGCTCGTTTAATCCCAGCAGACATAAGTATCCTAAGGTTCACATTACTAATAGTTTTGATCACATGATTCTGGGTACATAAAAACGTTACTCAGTCTATTTTTATATTTCCTCTATGGTCGACGCGTATCGTGGTTCCATATTCGGTGTACTTATTAAAAGCTTTGACCAAAAATCAATCGAAACATAGTTGATGCATACGATCTCCACTCCGTTATTGACATGTTAATTTAAGACCATTCACATTTGGGGAGTTGGACCCCCCGTCCCAAATTCAAAAGTAGCTATTTGGAATTTAACATTTGGATAATTTATTACATGCTATTTCACACATAATTTGTAATTCAACTTAAGAGTTTTAACTAGTATATAAATGAGACTAATAATAAACTCAATTGAACAAGCTCAAAAGTTTAAACTCGATTTTACCTAAACTTATATTTTCTCTTTCTAACCCCTTTCTAGAGAGACTACTTTAGACTATATAAGTATTCCTCCTCTACTTTTCTGCAAGTAGCATAGGTTATACTGAAATGAACGTTTTGTTGTAAGGAAGAGTAATCATTATGTCAAAAAAATGTAACAGAAAAAAGAAGATTTTTGATACAAATTGCTTAAAACTACTAAATCCTTACTTCAATTTATACGTAAATATCTATCGGGTATACGAAAACTTAGAACCGGTATCTTGAGTATACTTGGAAGAAAAGTATCTACCTGAGCTATTAATAAACTCAATTAACTAAGTTTAGTTTGAAAAAGGTTTAAACACTTTAAATTTGTGTGTGATGTACTCAAAATTAAATTTTCTACCTAGACCTCTTTCTTAGAACTACTTTAACCTGGTAAGTACAGCTTCTCCATTATATTCTGCAAGTACCATACATTGTACTGAAGAGACTTTTTTGCTATAGAAAAACTAATTATTCTTCACAATTAAAAAAAAAAGAGACTATATTTTTCTTTCCAGTTAATTGTATCAAAATATAGTTTTAATACAAAAGAAAGAGTTTTGTAATAAAATACTAAATCCTCACTTCAATTGATAGAAAAGTTATCTATTGAATATAGTCCGGCTTTTGCGAGAAGGCAGCTTAGGAACACGGTATTAAACTAGTTTGTTCTTTAAATAAGGTGATAGGTGGGAATATGAACAAAGCGTTTCCACAACTGTTGTCCACTGGCTCGTGGAACGCAGCGCGGAGTAAATCTCCTGGCGTCGTGGAATGGTTGAGGAATTCCCTATAGCATCGACTGAGAATTGTCCTGGGCAACGATATTTCGGCAACCGTTAGCTAGCCAACCTTTAATCGCTAAAGCGTAGAAGCATTTAAAAAAATGTTATTTACCATCTGCAGTCTTCCGTATGTTCCATTCATGTTCTGCAGATGGCAAATGAAATTTTAAAAAAATGGCTCTTTGCTTTGACGATTCAAGCTATCGGTTGTCGAGAAATCATTTCGCGGATTCTGGCTCAATCGTTCGGTGTCCTAAACAATAGCAGTGACAATCAGTTCGTGAGGGGAAAGCAGCCACTGCGATCACTATTCATGCCTTTGCGATGGGCAGCCCTCTCCTACGATCTTTCACACCTATTCGAAAATCAACTGCCTTCTCGTCGGCACTATTGAATAAACTAAAAGGTGAGAGTATATTGAGTGTACAAATTTTTTAACTCGGTATTTTGAGTACATTCTCAGGAAAGGTACTGTCCGTCTACCACGAAAACTGCTTTCGACACCACGTCTGAGTGGTGACGGTCACTCTAGAAACAGGGCTCGTTCATCTGGAGTAGGGGTGACTCTTGGACATGACTTAATTTTTTTAAAGTTTCACTATTGTTGGCGGCGTGAATAGGGAGTTTACTGGTATAGATATTCCAGGCAACAAATAAAAATATAATGCAAATATATCCCATTTGTAATTCAACGCGCTAATGTGACAAACTTGAAAACATTTCAAGCATCCCCTATGAAAAATAGGTTAAGGTCAGTTTCTAAGACAACAGATAAACAGACATCTGGAGCAGTTCTCGTGGTGTACAGAAATGGTGGCAGACCGACTGTATACAGAAATTAGGTATATTTACGTTGTATTCTTTGACCTCCCTAATCCTCTCATTTAACCCCCTAGCATCGCAAGATTTCCAAGTAGTGTAGATTTACTTTTCCCCACACAGCATACTCAATGGCTAAGTTAAAATCTTTCTAAAGAATTCATAGATTCTTTCAACCTTTAGAAATATTCTATTCATCTTTTCCTTGAAATAAAGTTCTTTGAGCGATTCCATTGGTCTATTGTTTTGAATAAAATCTATTAGAAATATTCTATAGGTCTTTTCTTAGAACAGAATCTTATGTAAAGATTTTTTTTTGCCCCTTGCTTAGGATATAATCCCTTAGAAAGATTATATTGCTTATTTTCTTAGTTTGTAACCAATTTAATAAATTCTATTGCTTATTTCTTCAGAATAGAATCCTTTGAAAAGATTTCATCACCTTGTAATAAGATGCTTTGGAACACTTTTATCAGCATTTCTGTAAAATAGAATGATTGGAAAGATTCGATTGCTCATTTCCTTCGAACAGAATCTTTTGTAAATATTCCATTTGTCAGAAAGTTCAAAATGGGTTCGAAGTGATGCAGGGTGCAAGGAGAAATTATGCGTATTAACCCCTCAGAGGGAAAGTATATGTATACATACGAGCGTGTTGTAATTCACTAAATATGACAGTAATACTCTACACACATTTTTGATATAACTTGATCTTTATTTTTACACCAAGCTTCAATGGTATTTATTACTTTAACATTTATGACAATTCATCGCATATCATAATCTTCTTATTTTTAAAATAATAACAAACAAATAGTTGAATCGGGGTAAAAGAAGGCACTTAATTCTTCTATTTAAATTTTTGATGTGTTACTGTTTCTATTTCCAGATTAATAATACAAGAGTTACAGAAATTAAATAACAGTAGAAAAAATATTACAAATACTTGGAATCAAAGCTTGTAAATAAACGTTAAGTGATTAAAGTAATCCACAAAGCCTTGTTCATTCATCCTCAAACAACCGAAACTGTTTTTAAGTTATTTACTGAACTCTGGAATATAAACAAGACAAATTTCCTATGGTCATACATAATGCAAAAAATAGGTCTGTATGAGAGCAATGATGAAATGGAAGTTACATTTCAAATTGCATGAATAACGCTTTAATGATTCGATGTCTTTTGAGAAAAATGATAACAACAAAAAGATATTTTTCACCAGTATTCAACTCTAATATATGTGCACATCAGGTACGTTGCTGAAATGCTAATATTTTTATCGTTTTATTTCGACCTGACATCTAGTAACTTCTAAGTAAAGTGTGTTTATGAGCTTCAAAGCATATACATAAGTGTCAGCAAGCATGTACAGAAATCTTTTACCACTCATGTTTCACGCCATTCAAAAATTCAGCTCTCCCTTATTTAAACTTATTTCAACCGTTTGGGTGAGATTGAAGGTAATTTTGTCTCCATCGAAATTTTTCCGACTTTCCTTAAAGCAAGATGAAGTATAACTGATTTCTTGTACTGTTGTTAAATTCTATTTGCATTTCATGTGTTGATGAAATTATTTTTTCTGTTTTGAAAAGAAAATAATTGCATACTATCGCATTGAATACAGATCAAGCCAATTGGACTGCTTAAATGAAAATAAAAGAATCAGTTTTTGATATTATATCGCATGAAGTCGAAACTTCATATCGTTTGAGGAGTGCAACACACCCAGAAAACATTCTCCAAGGGATGAGATTTTTCGCTTTTAGAGACTAGAATGTGGTGATCGCTGGACTGACCACTTTGTTATTTGGGGCCACTGTAGCCCGTTCACTGGAGGGTCGCTAGTTCGAAACGAAATCTAGACAATGACCGTCGTGTTCGTGGGGACTGGGACAAATCTGCAGTGACCTCAAATGTACTCACGTTGGAGTGGTGTGTAAGTTTGGCGCAAAATTACGAGGTGTTGTCTTCAGATCTTTCCTTTCGATACCGTCACCAATAACCCGATGTGTTGCTTCATTGCGGCGTTAACTCGACTACCTACACTTTGTCAATTTGTGCTTTGCACTTTTCTCCTTCAGAAACACACTTCGTGAGCTAGAGAATGTTTCCAAGTGTTGTAAGTCGAAGATATTCATCTTGCCAAACTATTACGCATCGAAGATATAAAGAAACATTTTGGAAATTAATTATCTTCCTTTTATTGAAAAAGTGGATTATTTTCGACGACCTGATACTTTTTCTGAATGTGGTTAATTCTCTAAAAACTGTAAGTCAATACCACTATTATAGAACTATTTACATTCTGGGTTGCATTTACCAAAACTTTGAATCTTGTACAATTTATCTCGTCATTTATCCCCCCTCCAAGTAATTTTAATGAGTTATCTCGACCATAAAGATGTGACCAATTTCGCTCACGTCGAGATATCTCGTCCATCAAGATCTGGTCAGTTCTGGTAATACCTTGTTGAGACAACCACCAGAGGTTAAATCAAACTGGAAAGCTTTTGAGAGTCTTTCTGCAAAGATAAATGCAGCGAACGCTAGTGTTTTTGCCGTTGTGCGTACTTCCTGTTTTATTTCGGTAGTGACGCTACTTCGCGTTTTTATTTTGGGTTAAATTTCATCACGTAACTTAAAGAACTGTTCATAAGTTCATACTTTTTGTCTTATTTTTTATGTGACGAAACTATGGTCAGTGCATACGTTGCAAATGTCAGCTGCTTGAAGTCTGGTACTTATTGTTATACACGAATAATTTAGAATCGTTAGATTGGTTGGTTGCTTGAGGTTTTTTGGGGCAAGGTCTCAAGTCTAGAATCGATGGGAATTAACTTCAAATATTGTCAAAACGGCGATAAATCTAATTCGTTTACAGGAAGTATTTTCTTCGTATTCCGCGCGTGCTTTGTTTATATTTACATTGAAAAATTCTCTCAAAATATTCCATTCTCCATTTTAAAACCTCTAATTCAACGATTTCAACCTTTTTTTCATCTCATGGCACTCATAAAGTAATTACTACAGTATTGCAATACTTGCCAATCTGACAAAAAATAGGTATAATTTTGAGTGATTTACAAAAAATGAGTAGTAATTGTCTACCTTTTTTTCTCTAAAATGTCTGTTTAAATATCACTTTTTGAAACAATATTGTGTTAAAAAATTTTACACAAAATTAAAAAAGGGTATTACTTAAAAGTATTTGTGAAAACACGTGTCAAAAGTTCCGGTTTTACTCCAAAATTGACGCTACTCAGTTTAATTTTGAGGTCTAATTTCATTAAGTCACTTAGAGAACTAATCATAAATTTATACTTTTTGGGGTTTCTTTCTTATTTAACCGAAACCATAGTCAGTGCATGCGTTAAAATTGTCTGCGCTACGAAGTCTGGTTCTCATTGTTTTAGACAATTAATTTAGAATTGATGGGAATTAACGCCAAATATTGCGAAAACGGTGATAAATATAATCAGTTAACAGGAAGTATTTTCTTTGTATTTCGGTGATTTCTTTATATTTACATTGAAAAATTCTCTCATAATGTTCCATAGCCACTTCAAAACCTCTAAAGCAACGATTATCAACCTTTTTCATCTCACGGCACTCATAAAGTAATTACTAAAATACCGCGATTACTAATAATACTAAAAATCGACGATCCGATAAAAAATAGGTATAATTTTGATTGATTTAAAAAGAAAGAATAGAGTAATTTCCTACTCCTTTTTATCCCAAGTGGCTGTTTAAAATCTTTTTGAAACTATTTATGATATTAAAATTGATACTCAAAATTAAAAAGCACGTTTTACTTAAAACTATTTGTGATCATACTTCTCAAAAAGTTCCAAACTAAACCCTTGAAGTGAAAGAAATCTCACTATGTAAGCCATTTTCACCATTCGTAAAACCGTTCCACCAGTGCTGTTATTGTGGAGTTGAAAATCGCTGCTCTGATGAATCTTCGAATTTAGAAAAAGAAGTCATATTAATGAGAATTATTCAGGTTTGCAAATAATTTAACCCTCCAAGTGGTTTCACGATATGTCCTGTCCATCCAGATCTGATCTTGACACAAGATCCATCTTGATATTTCATCAAAATCTTGCCAATTTTTTGATGATGATGAGTCTTCTAATAAATCTCGTCCGTCAAGATCTGGCCAGCTTTGTTACTGACAAGATACTCGAAGAGACAACCACCAAGAAGGTTTCATAGAATACGGAATATGATTGTAATAATGTTTGTATAGTGTACAAATCGGGTTATATCGAAACTTAGGGAAGAAAACGCACAGCGCGTTTTATCCGATTCAAAAAAGTTTCTTTCAAGCATTTATTCCAAATGAAAAATTGTCATAGGAAATCAGGTATAAATGTGAAGGGGATAAATAGTATTGCGATCAATGTCCTTTCAAAGATGTGAAATGAAACTGAAGTCAAAAGGAGGGGGATTTCGTCTTAATTCTGTGTAAAACATCAGTCAATAAGACTTGAAGAAATCTCTTGTTCCCGTGGACCGATTTCTCGTGTAACAGTGTGTCTAAAAATATTTTCGCTTTTCTGTCTACGTCCTAGGTTAATTCTTGCCTCAATCTAAGGCCATACCAGTGTAAGACAATTTTGTCAGTATCTATATTTGTATGTCACTAAAGCGTTATACATATTAATATCCTTGTAATCTTAATTTAAAAGATTTACTTTGACAATACAATTACAATATATCTGAAAACGGACAGTAGAAAATTATTGAAAACGAATAAAAAGCAGCTGTTTCTCGTTAGAATTCTTTGTCCTCCAAACAATTTGACGAAACAGACGTACTACA
The DNA here is from genome assembly GCA_947359465.1 of Metellina segmentata. Classification (NCBI taxonomy): domain Eukaryota; kingdom Metazoa; phylum Arthropoda; class Arachnida; order Araneae; family Tetragnathidae; genus Metellina; species Metellina segmentata. The sequence continues at coordinate 11,595,090 of OX375872.1, forward strand.
CAAACAATACCTAAAATGCATCAATATGAAAATCTCCTCAATGCGCTAGATTGCACAAGTTTGAGGCATTCAGTTCATAGCGTCTATCAACAAGTACATACAGATGCTTACCATGTTTCTGTAAAAGTTACTACTACTCCCTACTTTTCTAAAGTCATATCTTTAAACACGCCGTGTTGAATTTCACATCTGCTTTTATGAGTGATATGAACTCGTATGAATGTGGTAAAAATCTTTCATATACATTCAAAGCCTTCGTGTTTTTTAGAATGTGTATAAAACTGAAGTGTTATTGCAGCTATTTTCAGCTCACTGAATAGGGCTTTAGTATACACGGATGTAATAGAGGTAATAAATACTTTTTTGTTAAAAAACCCTTTTAACCCCAAGGCAAAGATTTATGAATCTAAATTCGCATTTGATGTCATATATGGTAGAAATTCGTGACAATCGTGCGAACTGTTTTTTATCTGAAAGATTCTTCTGGTTTGTATTCATTTGTATGAACTTATTTGTAGATTGGACGTCCTGTTTTTGTATCGGTTTTGTAGTGACTGAAATTTGGGAAACTTTCAGAAACTGGCCAATAAGCGAATTATAAACTTCTAGTTTAAAAGAAAACAAATTCAAGTGAAAAAGGTACACTTTAGAAGCATCAGTTTGACTTAACTTTTGTCACCTCCATTTGAAAAAGTATTGTTAATTAGGCGAGTATTTGTTACCTTAAGGTTTTTTTTTGAAATTTCAATGACTTGTTCACGGGCTTCAAATTCTTAAAAGGTTTACATTTTATCCGTAATATTGTACCAGTAATTAAATAACAGTTGATACTGAAATAGAAATTCTCCAGAAGATAAAATTTACTTATCAACTGAGTTATAGGTAAAACCTATGTGAATATCAGCAAGCCCTTTGTGTTGGAATGGGTGATGCCGTACAAATAGAATTGCTTATAGGCAGACAGAAAATTAACAAGTCCAAAGATCTTTGTAGGTATTGCTCAATTGGCGTTATTTTAGTGAATAATTAAAGATCCTAATCCGGATTAATTGAAGTTATAATTTTTAATTGGTCTTATATGTTCAGAGTAATGCTTTATACCATAACAAATACGGAAACTAAAAATTTATTTAGGTACCAGTTTTAAAGGCTTATGTACTGAAATATTCTAGACTCTTATAGTTTATATTGAAAATTATGGAGATATAATATTATTAACGAAAAATATTAATCGTATCAAAATGCAATGTCTAATAAATTACTTAGACGCGTAAATTTTACTGAAATTCGGAGGAATGTGTTATAATGCTTTTTGGAGCTCGTCTCACCAAAAAGCCTTAAGCGAAACAAAATTTGAATTGCTGACTTACATAAAAAATTTTCCGATTAACTTCTTTTCCCCATCGTTAAGAAAATGTTTGCCTTATAAGATGTGTAACTTAAGCCTTAGTATTAGCCAGTTTCTGGGTTTGCGAAGATAAATTTCTCTACTTGTTTTGGAAAAAGGAGGGTGGGTTTAGTGCCAAAGAAGATGTATAAAAATAATTGATTTGGCACCGCTCCGAGAGAGTATGAGTCATATCCATCCAGTTCTCATCTCTTTGTTTACAGGTTCAATGCCATAAACTGTTGATATCAATCCAAGGGTTCCGTTACTAGGTTTATGAGGACTGACGGGTTGACTAGCTGTTACGGGTTCGCTTTGGGACGCATTTGTTATAGCTGGTGATGCTGCGTTATCGGGTGTGGTGCTGTGGGAAGCATCTGAATCCTTCACTGTAGTAATGCTGTCTCTTCTGGAAGATGCCACTTTAGTCGAAGTTCCCTTGACCACCACCTCTTCTTCGATGTGGACAGTAGGCACTGGATAGCGTTCTTGCAATCTCAACTTAGGCGTTTTGGGGGAAGACGGCGAATTCAATGACGAGTTTCCAGTTGGCGGCGTTTCCTCTACGCTGTCGATATTTCTAGAAATGGAGCTGTTCTGAACCGAGACACTTACTGATGGAATCGAAGCGTAAGGGGCTTTTCCTTGAGATCTCATTACCAATTGATGATGCTTGGGGTTCGCACTTGGTGCCGGGGCACTTACTGTTCGCCGGGCCTTTGCCTTCTTCACCACTTCGCCATGTTGTAGTCTAGTCTGATGTGGATGGTCCAATTGATGAGGCAACCCCTTGTCGGGAGTTGCATCATGAAAGGCCATTCGCAAGCGAGAAGGTAAAGTAAGCATTCCCAGTTTGCTCGTTAATTTGGACCATTTCAGTGCTGGTGTATCCGTATTAGTTGCACGATCGCACTTCATCAACTCGTCATCACTAATCAAAATAGTTACTCCCTCGGCACTCCCCATGTCTTGCAGATGTGCACCATTTACAGAAGCAACCAGACTCATCGACGACTCACTGGAGGTAGTATCGTTGTGCGTAGCTTCAGCTTCTGATGTTACTTCGGAACTAATAGACTCCATGCTTCTACTTCTTAAGCTGTCTTGGTTTTTGCCTTTGGAACTACGGGAATTGCGTTCACTGTACGGCCATTTAGCGCCTTGGGGTCTTTTCACCTGCTTTTTACCATTCGCCAGGTTAGCCAGTTTCAACCAACGTGTCCTGGGGGATTTGGTTGAAGCTTCTACATCAGATTTCTGACTCGATTTGTTAGGTGGTTGTTTGACGACTCCAATGTCAAAACCTTTCATCAGGCGACGTTCCTTCTGTCGGCCTTTCTTCCCACCTGTACCTGAAAAATAAGATAGATTCATCGTCAAATATATATAAATTCTACTTCAGTTTTACAAAAATTGAAAGTTTTCAATTCGGCGAAAGTATCTACTAACTTCGTTTGTTCTGACAAAAGCGAACGAGGGTACTTTTTGGTAAACCCATCGGAATTGTGCGCCAAATGTGGTAACTTGTTCATTTGTTTTCGGAGATGCTAAAGGATATTAATGCCTCATGTGAAATTTGAAATTGTGATAAAATACATTTTGTAATTTTGTTTTTAAATTTTTGTATTATTATTTGCAAAATGTTGTATTTATTTTGATTTTAATAGTATAGCCATTCTTTTCATGAAACTGTATCCATCGTTAGGGTTGCCATTCCTATCTATGTAGTTAAATTTTTACTACAAGTGTGGAGTGACTCACGTATAAACTCCCTCTTTATTCAAAGTCTTTGATAAGGATGGAGTAATATGTATGGAGTATCGTATAACTGGGCAATTCTTGTTCCAAAAGGTGCCATCAGTACGATTGGGCCTAATCCTGGCAAATCTGTGGATGATCCAAGCGCTATCATGGAGCTCGAGGTTGTTGTTTACAAAAGGCAATGCTTAGCTTAAGACAACCTTATACGTTAACTCAATTCGCTGCTGTGTCTTTTCCCCAAGACAATAAAACACAAAATTATTTTAGCCCTAATTTAAAAAATAGCCGAAAAAGCCTTTTTTGTAATTCTATGCTGGGCTTCATTCCTGACGCTTCGACAGAGAGATATTCGTTGAAGTTGTTTTAAAGTGGAAGGACGTAGAGTCTGTCTGTTCCCATGGAACCACGGGACTGAAACCATTTAGTCTTAGCTTCCATTAAGCCTCAAATTCTGCATTGAGTTGTTTTTCCCTCATAAAATCCACTTCCTGCAGCTTAAATCCTTTAAAACTTAATGCACCCTAAACTAATAGCCGCATTAGTAAAAAAACCATCTCCATCTTGTTTCATGTACAATTTGCATAAAGTATGTTAATCTCGTAATTTTCTGTTCTGTACTTAATCAGCAAACCGTTTGAGAATCGAGCGAAAAAACGAGCATGACGTCACAGCGAGTTTCAAGGGCATCTGGCATACCCGTCAGTCATAAAATGTAACCTTTATATCCGTAAAGTAGAATGAACGCAATCGCTCAGCGATCCAAAAAATACAAAATTTGAATGACCAACTTTTGATCGCATCGAATTTATTTATTAACCAATTTCAAAAATAATTGTACCTTAAGAAAGAGTACATTCTAAGGTTTTCTGCGATGTTTTCAAATTTCAAATTTAAAAACTAATAGTAATAAGATATAGATATGACAGTTTTAACAATAAAATAACAATAATGTCTCGACTTTTCCCGAATTAAAAAAAAAATATTTTCAGGAACCAAATTTAAATTTTTAAAAAAACTCGACAAGCTGCAAAATTTCTCGTTTAGAGGTATTCTCTAAAAAAATCACGGCTGAAGACTGAAAATTTGTACGTCTTTTGCTGACTCGCGGTAGAAATTTCGCTTTTTCGACTTTGACACTTAATAAATCCTTAACTAATAGTCGCATCGAAAAAAAATCTTCTTCATCGTTATTCACTGTGCAATTTTGAACAAATCATGTTAATTTCGTAATTTTCTGATCCGTACTTTCTCGAGAAACCGTCTATGAATCGAGCGAAGACAAATCTGTTTTCAATCAGCAGCAACCTTTTTTTTAATATAGAGAGATTTCTGACTTGTTCTTAAAATCCCGGAATAGCTTTTTGGATGCATTTATAAAACAACTTTTAACGTATTCACCGTCAGCGTATGGTTTGCTTCTCTTAGCAATCTCTTGTCTCTTGACTAACAATAAAACTTACAATATTAACATTGTTGGAAGATTGCATCCAATAATTAAATTAATTAATACAAAATTTGGTTTTTCTTGACGTTATGACGTTAATTAAAATTACCTTACCATTTTTTATAAAAAACAGATTTAAAACACAACATTTTCTTCCCTTAAATGCTTTTCCTAGTAGAAATCAATAACAAAATTTTTTAAAAATTATAAGCTTCGTGATAATTTCAAAAAATTGCCTCCGAAGGTATACAGATGGCTTAAATTCATTTCGCGACGTAACAGCGCTTTTTCAAGCGGGTTGCTAAGTTCCAAGTAAAGTGACGGAATATTTAATGGAGCTAATACCTTTAGCGAGTCCCCCTTGCATCTGATCGTTCGCACTCGAAGTGTTGAATCCGCTATTTTTCATTATCTCAATCAGTTCGAATCGGAAGGCGGATATGTCTTGCTTGATTTCGTTGACATCGTCTTCCGTGACTCCTTGGTTATCAGCGTTTCTCTGCTCCTTGGTCACATAACGTCTCACCAGATTTCGCATTATTTTCTGGAAGAAAAGAAATGCTTTAGAAGTTGTGTTAGAGAAATACTGTCTGTGTGGACCAAGCTTCGTTTAACCCTCTGAGGGGTTCACACGCATAATTCAAACAAGAGATTTTGCCCTCCTTGACTTCTAATCAATTTCGCCTTTCATAACCAAAAGAATCTTTCCAAGGAATCTGTTCTAAGGAAATGAGCAACGACACCATTCCTTTTTAACTCCTTGGAGCACCATCGAGAAATGAAACCATGTATACGGATAATAAAATCGTAAATACCCATGAACACTTCAAAACTCACATAAATAAATATAGAAATACATATAAATAAATATAGAAAAACTTTCAGGTATTTTCATTCCACATAATCGTTCAGTTTAGCCATTTGAAACCTGTGATCGATGTCGTGTCATTCGTCAAAAAGTATTATCTCTAAGTTTAGTCATTTTGTGTTGATGTTTAAGTATCTGAAACTAACCTTTCTGCTGGTTTATTTTAGCGACAAAAAACCTCTCTGTAGTGGTTCGCCTCTGATGCAAAAACCTATTTCCAACTGTACCTGTTCTGATACAATTTGTTTTTCCTACTATATACGTGTATATATATATATATATATATATATATATATATATATATATATATATATATATATATATATATATATATATATATATATATATATATATATATATATATATATATATATATGTGTGTGTGTGTGTGTACACACACACACACACACTACCCTATAATAATGGACCGGCCAGCAAGATGTGATGGTATAAGGGAAAGAATACATGTTTTAATGGGGTTGGTCGCCCACATGCTGCAATGACACTGGCAACCCTTCTGGGCATACTTTCAACAATGTTTTAATGCACAGCTATGGGTATTTGTATCCATTCCTGCTGCAAGAATGTCGCCAGCTCAGCTGTAGATTTCGGGCGTGGTTCCCAGGTCCGTACGCGTCGCTCTAATTCGTCCCACAAATGTTCTATGGGGTTTAGGTTGGGACTCTGAGCAAGCCAGGGAAGACGTTTTACATCCATATCTTGATACCACTGCTTGATAGAGACATGGAGCGTTGTCGTCTTAGAAATAACATTCGTAAATTCCATAAAATTTTCAGAGCGTAAGAACCCGATTGTCCAAAATGTTCATGTAGGCGTCGGAGCTCAATTTACCAGGAACAACATGCAAAGGTCCATATCATGAAAAACCCCAAACACGTAGTCTAGCTTCTGGTCCACTATTGTAGGGCAATGTATATATTTGAACATTGCGACATTCGGGAGGTTAAATGGAAATGTTAAAGCAGAAATTTTAAGGTTTTAACTGAATGAGACAGTACCATTACCATTTTCGCATTATTACTATCCGTTAATATATTCTGAGTCAAAAATGTTTGAGAATATATACACCACTTAGGAAATATAATTAATTCGATGTATTCATCTACTCAGATTTTATAGCAAACAAAGCTATAATTTTAAAACACAATAACAGGTACATTGCTATATAGTTCTTTTCAAATATTAAAAAACCTTCTCCACACTTGTACTCACGCGTCCATAAATTAAGAATAATTCTGAATGTGTATCAAGAAAAGTCACCTGATCTCAATCCAATAGAACATGGAGGGGATGCTCTCTGAAATTTCATTGCAGCCTATCCACAGCCATCAACTACAGAAGAGCAAAGACGTGTTCGACTGCAAATCCTTGCCACAGGAACTCCTGGACAGTTTTGTGGCAAGCATGTCTGCACGGTGTGGTATTAGGCTCAGAAGTCAACCCATTCCCTATGAGGTTGTTTTAACCTTCCTAGTGGTTATCTCGACGAGGTATCGCGTCACTCTCATCGCTGGTCATATCTTGATGGACGAGACATCTCGGCATTAGAAAAAAACTGACCAGATATTGATTTTGTCATCATCAAAGAATCGACAGTATTTTGGTGACGAGTCATTGACCAGATCTTGATGGACGATATATCTCGTCGAAACCACTTGGAGGGTTAACAGAGCAAAAAATGTTTTTTTTTGCAGCCTTCAACCTCAAAGGAAGAGTGGTCCTAAGCATTTTATTTCTATTTTTATAGTTTCCAGTAGCACCACAACGGGTGTAGGTGTTTGTACCTGTATTCCACATTGCTTAGGAAATATTTATTTGTCTTTTGAGGTCCTGGTACTTGTCACGGGATTCCCCACCTCGGATTACATTATCCTTAGTTTTTGGACATGCGTGTACTATGAAAAATCATGCATGGATCTTACGCAAACAATAAAATCACTTCAAAATTCCACGTATTAAAAAATTGTATACATTACTTTGTATCGTAAGTCTCTTTCACTTGCTTGTTTCGCTTTCCTCTGTAATAGAGACATAACAAAATTTCAGATTAAATATTAAAACTTACAATGGAATTTCAGATCAACTACAACACAATGCATACTTAAATGTGCTTGAAGCTACGAAAATGCAATCATCAATTGTAAAGCAATTAGTCATCTTCGCATAAGGCATTTTAAACATTTTCGCTTTAGAAGTGCTAGTGTTACTAATTAAGGTAACCCGGAGCGTAAATGAATCTAAAAATCACTATCGAAATATTTATTATCAACACTATGAAGGTTTCACATACTTTCCAAAAACTATCAAAGGTAAGCCATTGAAAATTTTATAAAAGGATGTTAGGACTCCAATACATGTTTCAACCCTAGAAGAGGTATAAAAGTAGAGTAGGCAATGATACGTTTTTTAAGAGCCCTGGATCAAGTGACCAAAGCTAGTAGTAACGTGACCTTTAGGCTACTTCCGATCTGGGTGGAGCCGAAAATTCAGCATCTGAATGGTTCACGGGAAAACGCCCACCAAATGATTCATATCTGATTGGTCTGCGCAACATAGTGGTAGACTGTCGATTTTGTAAAATTTTTGTGGCCACAATTGAAATGTGCTCAATCCTCTGTCACGAAAGAAGGCGGTAAGCTGTACTCAATACCAAATCAACCTACCAAGTCAAAATTTCCACATAGTAGTCATGTATTCGACATTTTCGTCATTTCTTTTGAAGCTCCTCTCAATAGCAATGCTCAATACGGTTTCACCCAGAGCTGTTAATGGAATAGAAATATATACTCTATAACAAAAAAAAATTGACGTACCTAGGAGGTGCAGAATTACAGTGGTGCCGGGTTCGATCAACTTAGAACGGCAATGACTGGGGTCGTATAGTTTTTAGTGACGAGTTCCGTTTCCAACTGTGTCCTGACAACAACTATAGACGTGTCGGGAGACGTCCAGGGCACCGTGGGGATCCTGCCCTTACTACACATGCCCATAACAGGGCGTTAAGGTCTAGGGTGCCATATCCTTTGATAGCCGGATCGCTTTGGAAGTCATTTCAGGCGCATTTAGACCACATTCTACGACCGGTTGCGTTACCTTCCTTTTGCGACACCCAGATTTACTTTTCAACAAGATAATACGGCACGTGCTCCCAACACTTCCTTGGCCAGATAGGTCTCCTGATCTCTCTCCCATAGAGCAAATTTGGAACGTTATGGGAAGGCGATTACAACCATCCAGGAATGTTGACCATTTAGTCCGACAGTTGGAGACAATTTGGTAAGAAATTCCGCAAGACACCATCCTTTTCATCACCACATTTTTAGTCTATGCCACGTCGGGTGACAGCTTGCAACCAGGCCAGAGGTGGACCAAGCCAATTTGACTTCCTCCCTTTGTAACGGCCAAACTCTGAGAAGAATCATTTAATTGTTCTGAAATTTTAATCGTTTGGTTTTTCTATGTATGTTCTTCACATCCACCCACTTTTATTGCAATCGGACAACTCCTTCTTGGTGCGTCGATTTTTTCGTTATAGAGTGTATATTCAAAAGTAAACAAACAAAATTTTAAATAAATTTGCTGGTAAATAATATCTGCCACTCTCCAAGCAATACTTGGTTTAAGAACATGATGTCCGTGATCTAATGAGATCCTGAAGAGAGACACATTTTAACAAGTGTTGATTGTTTATAGTTTTATTGGCACAACCATGTTTGGCCGCTTCCAACACAAGATGTAAAGTAAAAATGTCACGAAAAAGAGCGAACAGAGTAGTGGCATGAAAGCAGGATCCCGTGTTTACTATGAAGGAAAAGATCGCAAGAGTGGCTTAGTTCCGGGAAGTCTAAAGCAGATGTGCTCCTGAGGACATTTTTTAGCATGGGAAGCAATGGATATGAACTCCGGGTTACCTTATAACAATGCAATGCAGTGTAAGCTGGCATATTTCTACGTCAACATTTTATTTAATTTGTACACACAATAGATAACACCTTATGCACCATAAATCAAAAGAAGTTATTTCAAATCGAAGTGCTACTTAAACTTTACTTTAACTCACCATGTGGTTTCAACGTGATATCTCGTCCATCTAATTCTGACAATTTCCTGATGACGAGATCATCAAAATACTGCCTGTTTTTTAAAGGTAACCCGGTCAGTTTTGCTACTGATGAGATATTTCGCAGAGACCCCCAAGAATGGTTAAAACTACTTTTTTATAAGGGAAAGTAATTGCGGAATATAGATTGAGAATTCATCCATATTTAAATCAATGAGATAGTTATTTACACTGATGGGGAGAAAAATGACAATAACAAACTACATTTAACCTTCCTGGAGGTTATCTCGACGAGGTATCTCAACCTTAGCAAAAGTGACCGATTTTCGTGACGATATCTCCGTCATCAAAAGAAAACTGACCTATCTTGATCTCGTCCTAAAAAAAATCAACAATATTTTTCTCCATGACGAGATATCTAGTCGAAACCACATGGAGGATTAAGGTAGAGAAATGAAAACAGTGTTTTGAATTGCAAGCATTCAGCTGCATGACTTGGCTACAGTTAAGAGTGCAAAAGGGCAATGCGAAAGCTATCAGCTTTCTAAATTACTAAAAGTGTGCTTAGTGATGAAGTGCTGCTTAATCGTGTTCTCCACTATCGCAGATCATGCATGAATGTTCATGGTAAAAAAATACTCACAATCAATAACTTTGGAGATGAGGAGAATGAAAGGGAAAAATAAATCATTATTATTGATAAAGATTTAATATATCGTAAGTTAAATAATGTAAGTATAATAAATGAAGTTCGAATTTGAGGTTAATTTTCGATTTGGCAGGCTTTCGATTGGCGAATTTTTCATGCAGCGAACAACTGTTACGGAAATAAAAACTGTTACGTTTCATGTTACGAAAAACGCAAAAATGGTTGTAGATGAATTCACGTCGCACTGTAGCAACACAACGGGCTATTGACGACGGTTCGGAAAAGATCCGAAAAAACTTCGCAATTTTTAACCATGGTCAGATAACTAGATCAACATTTGAGCAGGCACCCCACACTCCAAACGTCTACACCACACCAACGTGAGGGTATTTGATATTACGGCAGTTTTAACGTGCACCATCCCCCACGCCACGACGATATTTTATTGAATCGAGCTTCGAATCAGCAGCCCACCGGTTGCTAATTCGCTACTCTTCCAAGAGGGCGGCTGCTTAAGTATGTAGTTACGGGATAAAAAAGAACTACCCCTCTTCATTCGAACAATTTTAAAATTAGAGCAAATTCAAAGATGGCGTTCGAGGAACTAACATTTCTGTATATTCAAATACAAAAGAATTGCATAAGGGGCCGTCTTCATATTAAATTGAACACCAATATCATAATTTACAATCGAAACTTCCTATTTTGTCACATAATTTCGAATCTACAGGGTGTTTCAATGAACCGTTTCAGAACTTCTAAGAGGGGTAGGGTACATCCTGACGAACCAAAATCATATACCAATGGGCAGTCAGAAATGCTTTCCTGACGCGGTAGATGGCGTTGTGCGAAAATCCCGAGCTTTCGTGTAGGGAATCTTCATTTCGCACAAGAACGCCAAGTTAGTAGGATGGATGATTACACGATCGCAGAGTTAGCCGATATGCATTTGGCGTACGGGGCTGCAAATTGTAGTGGGCCAGCCGCACAGCGTTTGTACGCGGAACGATATCCGACGAGACGTATCCCCAGTCATAATTTCTTTGCAAGACTGCACCAGAGGTTAGCTGAGACAGGTTCATTAGAAAGAGCTGACAGGGACAGGGTAAGAACAGCACGGACTGCAGACGTCGAACAGAATGTGCTGCAGCATGTACAGGGGAATCCAAGAACGAGTACACGAAGTGTAGCAAACGCAGTCGGGGTTTCCCATTGCAGCGTCTAGAGGATTCTCCGAGAAGAAAACATGCATCCGTTTCACGTGCAGCGTGTCCAGACACAGCAACCGGAGGATTATGCACCTCGTATTGCTTTCGCACAGTGGTACCTTGGAAAATGTGCTACAAATCCCCTTTTTCCTGCTGAAGTGTTGTTTTCCGATGAGGTATCCTTCACAAGGGAAGGAATTTTCAACACGCATAACGACCAGATCTGGGCGGTCGAGAACCCGCATGCAATACGCCGTCGTGCAGCACAGATTCGATTTTTGGTCAATGTATGGGCCGGTATTATGGGAGATCACCTCATCGGACCTTACCTGTTACTGTCTCGTCTAACCGGACCTAACTACTTGCTCTTTCTGCAGCAAGTATTGCCACAACTTTTGAGAGATGAACAGATTTCTGCATCGACGCAACAGACAATGTGGTTCCAACACGATGGAGCCCCTGCCCATTATAGCGGAGATGTTCGTAACTACCTGGATGTCACATTTGGTCAGCATTGGATCGTACGTGGTGGTCCCGTGCGTTGGCCTGCTCGTTCACCCGACCTATCATGTCTTGATTTTTATTTCTGGGGTCATCTGAAATCGCTAGTTTATGCTAGTACTGTTGACAATGTTGAGTAGCTAGTTGCAAGAATTGCAGTAGCTGCCGCAGAAATTCGAGATATGCCTGGAGTATTCCAGAATGTTCGGATGTCCATGTGTCGGAGATATGAGGCGTGCATTGTAGCCCGTGGAAGAAACTTCGAACACTTACTTTAATCCATGTACCTTTTGCTTCTTTTCATGTATTATTAAAACGATTTCTCACTTACGGTCTCTTTTCTTTACGGTGCTTCTGTGTACAACACCGCTTCAGGAAAGCATTTCCGACCCCACATTGCTATATGATTTCGAGTTGTCAGGATGTACCCTACCCCTCTTAGAAGTTCTGAAACGGTTCACTGAAACACCCTGTATATCAAAATTTAACTCGAGATACCAAATTTCATGTCATTTGCCGTTTTGAAGTTATGAGTACCAGAAGATTAAAGTCTCTTAATGTTAAATCAGTTTCTCAGACTTTTATAGATATTTTCTCAAATAATATTTCTTTTGCACTGATATTTAATACCATGTTACTATTCAAGAACCCAAACAAACCCACCAAATATTTTATTTTTTTTATAACTTTCAATCTGAAATAATAATTATCAAATTAATGTTTGAAAAAATTACGAATCACGGCCTTATTATATTTGGATTGGAATCGATACAAAAGGACTTCTAAAATGACCATAGAAAATTTCAACTCATTCCAATAGTTAATTTTTTCGCTACATTAAATTTTCCTCATTACAAAAGGACTTCTAAAATGACCATAGAAAATTTCAACTCATTCCAATAGTTAATTTTTTCGCTACATTAAATTTTCCTCATTATGAAGGAAATTGGAAGGAATTTAGGGGGCAACCGTAAGTTTAAAAAACGTTTGACAAACGTGAGAAATGTGTAAATTTTTGAAAAATGGTTGGAAGTTTCATTTTTTCCATATATTACATTTCATTCTTTTATTACGAGCTATAGGTCATGTAGATGAACTCTACTAATCAATTGAATGACTCATATTCACTTTATGGATGATCGGAATATCAGATTGTATTAGGTAATTGTAGAGAGGCATTTTGGTTGCAAACGATTATGCCAAAAATGAACATTTCTTTTAAGGTTCATTGTAGACTTCTTTCAGTCAAGCATGAAATGATCAGTTCGTGAATAACACAGTTAATCTCGATCAAAGAATAGCAATTTTCGATGTAGAGGTGATCCTTGAAATTGAAAACAATTTTAATATTGAATATCTACAGATAGAAAGATAGCAAAGTCATGAAGTTTCAGATTCAGACTAATTTAACGATGCAGAATCGGATTACGGCAACAAAACGTGTTTCTATTGAAAATTTTGTTGTTTATGGTAAACTTTGATATGAAGACGTCCCCCAATGGAATTATTGTTTTAAATTTGAGATTTTTTAGAGTATGTTTTTTTTTGTGCTATTGAATGATTTCTTTAAATTTGCTCTTGAATAAATAGTACTGTACATAATATTTCAAGTCCATCTACTTATTGGTTAGAGCTATGTGTATGAAAAGGCGATCTTAAATTCCGATCACTCTGTATATTACAGACCGTAAAAACAATTACTTATTGCAGACTGATATTTGAACTAACAAAATGCTGATGTTTGTTTTATAACACCCCTTTATTCGAGCACTATTAATCTTTGAATATTAATCACTATTAATTTAACTAATCTTTGAAGGGTTGGTTTCAGGGCACAAGTTCCATATTTGACCCTGCTGGGTCAGACACAAGACATACAGTATCAAGTAGTAGACCCTCGTACAGTGAATGTTACTGAAGAGAGAAATACCTCTAACAATGGAGGGCTGCTATAGCAGTGAGATAACTCACTGAGCCACGACGGCTCCAATCTTTGAAGGGAATCCTTGTCCCTTCGATTACTTTATCATAAGATCGGATCACTGAAAGTATTAGAATCTCTGGAATAGCATTCAATGAATACGCATTTCACAAGCTGAAAAATGCAAGATACGCACAGCGAACTATCTCAAGCTGGGGGATTTCCTCGATAGACGAGATTTACCTTAATCAAATATTTTAAACTTTATGGCTTATTTTCTTTGGAATGTTTTTTTTTCCAATTTGAAATAACTCAACATGCCTGTGTAATAGGAAAAGATGTAAATAAGTTAATTGCAAATTTTTGTTGAGTTTTGATTTTTGAAAGGTGGTACATATTTTTTGTGTTTTGTTTTCGCTTACGTCTTATCAAAGGCAACTGACATAACCAATCCGCTGAAAAGTTAGGTTGGTTGTTTTTATGGTGCAAGGGGGGGGGGGCCATATTTGATTAGCTGAATATAAAATCATTCATAATTCAAGGGGTTTTATGTTGTTTTGGAATTGTTTTCTTTGAAGGATAGTAATTTGTTAAAGTAATATGTGTTTTCATCTAACGGATACTTTAGGTTCACATTGTGCTACTTAATCGTTAATAGCAAACCTTTAATGGCCCAAAATGCTGTTGTACGAACAGTTTCCTACGATACAAAAGATAATTAACATCCACCTAGCTTCCATCATTTACGCCAACTCCGTAGGTGAGTATAATTACGTCCAAAGAATCTTGAATAATCGCAATGCTTCATAATATAACTAAAGCATTAAGAATCTTATTTTTGTGTGCTTATAAAAACAATACACTCTATTAAGACCGTATCGGAAATTTAAGAGATGTAGCCAACACAATTTTTTTGCTGTAAAACGACACATACTTATTTAAAAAATAATTTTACATTAATTTAATAGTACCTTACAGTTACGAATACTTTTAATTGCCAATGACTTATATAATTTGTGAACAGTAAATAATAAACAAAAGCTACTGTTGTATGGGCGGAGTGTACATACAAGTAATACAAAAATTCAGCGCCCACTCTCAATATTTGTGCCCTTTCCCCTAACAATCTCTCCTGCAAGTCATTGGTGGTCACTGTCGGTATAAGTCGTGGCGGATAAAGGACCATCCTAGAACATTAAAGGTTATTTGAGCTGACAAGGGATAATCCATTTTGATATATCAATAAAAAATATAAACACTGTGTCTTGCCGCACTCTTTGACATTCGAATATCAAATGAAAGAATATTTAAATCAGATCAAATGTACAGCATTTAAATCACACACTAAATATAAAAATATTTAATTTTCATGGATCAATTTTAGGATTATTTTAATCAGATACCAAATGCATGAATATTAAAAAAAAAAACCTATCAAATGTATGATCAAGTTAATCTCAAAGTTAAATCCTATATCAAATGTAAAAATGTTTAAATAAATAATAATGTTAATATCAAATGTAGGAATATTTAAATTATGTATAAAATAAGAATATTTGAAGATGTAAGAAAAGAGTTAAATCATGCATCAAATGTAAGATTATCTAAATCATACAGATGGAGGACAAAATAATACGAACACCCGTGAAAAAGTATGACGTATTTCCCACCTGCAGTACAGCCGCGCCACCTGCAACAGAAGTCTGCCACCTAGTGGGCGTGAAGAGGAAGGTATCAGTCTCTCAACAGCAGTCACCTGCGTTGCATGCGTCTATCGAACTGTCTGTGATAAGTTGAAATGTCAGACCTTTCAGAGTTCCAAAGAGGAATGATTGTTGGAGCGCGTTTAGGTGGAGCATCGGTTACGGAAACAGCAAACCTTTTGGGGTTTGCAAGGAGTACGGTATCAGCCGTTATGACAGCGTACACGAAAGAGAGTAATACGACGTCTTCAAAGCACAACAGTGGCCGAAAGTCAAAGCTTGCTGATAGGGATAGACGGGTCTTGAAGCGCATAGTAGCCCGAAAGCACAAGCAATCGTTATCCGAGATAACATCCGAAATGAACAGTCATCTCCAGGACCCCGTTTCAACAAAAACTGTCAAGAGGGAACTTCATGCTGCGAACATTTATGGCAGAGTGGCAATTCGTAAACCCTTGGTGACAGCAACTAATACTTTCAAGCGACGCCAATGGTGCAGAGATCACAAAAACTGGTCCCCACAGCAGTGGCAACAGGTAATATGGTCAGATGAATCGTTATTCACCCTATTTCAGACGACCGGACGCGTTTATGTCTGGAGAACGCCCAGAGAAGCATTTAATCCTGAATGCCTCTTGCCGACTGTGAAGCATGGGGGTGGCTCCATTATGGTATGGGGTACGACATCTTGGCGCGGTCTTGGGCCACTTGTTATTCTGCATGGGAGGATCACATCCAATCACTATCTAAGCATTCTAGGGGATCATGTCCAGGCTGTATTCTCTGGAGAGTGACCGCTTTTTCAAGACGACAACGCCCCTATCCACATTGCTAGGTGTGTTCAAGAATGGTTCGAATAGCATGACAATGAAGTTGAACATCTCGCCTGGCTCCCTCAGTCTCCGGACTTGAATATCATTGAACATTTATGGGAATATTTGGAGTCCAAACTTCGTTCCCGATTTCCACCTCCATACAGACTTTCGGAATTAGAGACCGTTCTGCAGGAGGGATGGCTTAATATTCCTTTAAATATTGTCCATGACCTTTATGCATCTATCCCACGTCGCATTAAATCTGTACTTCAGTCAAAGGGTGGTTCAACCCCCTATTAATACTTTCCATTATTTCACAGGTGTTCGTATTATTTTGTCCTCCACCTGTATATCAGATGTAAAAATGTTTAACCCTCGATTTGGCGAGACGTTCGACAAGATATCTCGGCCATAAAGGTCTGACCAATTTTGTAAATGACGAAATTTCTAGCCGTCAGGATTTTGCAAAGTTTTTGCTGTTGGCTAGATCAAGGTCTGGTTAGTTTTTAATGGAGAGATACCTCGTTCATCAAGATCGGGACAGTTTTGCTAATACCGAGATACCTCATCAAGATAACCATCAGGAGGGTTAAATCATTTTAAAAAGTATGAATGTTTAAATCATATATGAAATATAGGAATATTTAAATCATATATGAACTATAGGAATATTTAAATCGTATATGAAATATAGGAATACTTAAATTATGAAATATAGGAATACTTAAATTATGAAATATAGGAATACTTAAATTATGAATCAAAAGTAAAAATATTTGATGACATCAAAATCAAAATCATATCATATATCAAAATATCGTATATCAAACCATATATGAAAAGTAAGAATGTTCAAATCATGTATCAAATGTAAGAATGTTTAAATCATATCAAATGTAAGAATATTTAAATTATACACATCAAATGCAAGGATATTTGAATCATAAATATTTAAATCACATATAAAATGTAAGATTATTTAAATCATATCGAATGTAAGAATATTTAAATTATACACATCAAATGCAAGGATATTTGAATCATAAATATTTAAATCACATATAAAATGTAAGATTATTTAAATCATATATTAAATGTAAGAATACTTAAGTAATGAATCAAATGCAGGAATATTTAAATAGCCATATCAAATATAAGATTATTTAAATCATACATCAAATGCAAAAAATATCTAAATGATATAAATATTAAAATCATAAATAAAATGTAAGATTTTTTAAATCATATACTATATTAAATCTAAGAATGCTTAACATATAAAATCCAAGAATGTTTAAATCATATATCAAATATATGAATATTTTAACATCAAATAGCAAGAATATCTGAATCATAAATATTTAAATCAAATATTAAATGTTAGATTATTTAAATCATATATTAAATGTAAGATTATTTTAGTTATTTATAAAATGTAAGAATGTTTAAGTAATATCTCAAATCTAAGAATGTTTAAATCATACATCAAATGTAAGAATATTTAAATCATCAAATGGAAGAAACGTAGTTACGTACCTAGATTATTAATATACACTAGATCTTAACCTTGTGAGAGTCGGTGGGACTCAAAACATCTCACCACTCCAGAAAGGTTAACAAACCCATTCACAATAACATTATTTCTTTATATGTCACATCATAATAATGAGAGTTGCAATTTTAACCTTACCCGTATTGTCTTCAAATCTTTCTTTTTAACAGTCCTCGTCGCACAAAACTTCCTTTTCATCCACCGGAAGAGATACATGGCGCTTTTTGGGGTAGGGATGATGTTGAATGGCGGTGGGACCGTCGCTCCGTCTTCAAAGTAACTCAACCAGAGTTTGGTTCTGGCGAATTTCCATTCAACGTCAGCGTGTTCCTGACAAAAGAATCAATACTTCAAGGAATACTTACTTCATTGGAGAACTACTATCAGGGGAAGTAAAACTTTTGAAATTTCAGAGAGCTGATTCGATATTATGGTAGCGCGGGGAGAATTTTATTTCAAAGAATCCAAAATTAAAAGTGGGAATATTTTATGCGAAGTTAATACCGCATTTTTCGAAAGGTCTTTTATATGTCACCAGGCTATGAACTGTTAAGATTCCTGCAGGGTCTCCATAAGTCACTTTACCCTTTAAAAGTGCAATAACCGTAAAATATTTTAAACTATTTGAAAAATCTCTGTTGTTTTCGTTGAAATGAGGTTTCACACTCCAAATGGTATCAACGAGAAATCTCGTCCATCAAGATCTGATCAGTTTTGATAATGACGAGATACCACTAGGAGGGTTGACCAGCCCGTCACTTGAAAATCCGTACTAGTAAGATTCATCGGTTGTAGCGAAGAGATTGATCTCAGGTCCGGAGACCAGATACGGTCCTCCAAATATTTCTGTTAGGCTAGCATTCCAAATACGACCTTTTGAATAGACTTACCCGTACTGCAGACAAGATACGACCCTCCAAATATATTTGAATCAGGCCCGCACACCAGATAAGGCTCTCGAAATATTTTTTTCATGCTCACTGACGAGATACAGCCTTCGGACAAGTTTAACTGACCCACAGTCCAGATTCGTCCCTCCAGACATAATAAGACACAGCCTTCGTGACTAGTTTATCCAGTCCTCAGATGATTTACGGCTCTACGGATAAGTTAATCCCGCCCAAGGCGAGCCACGATTTTCTGGATAGGATTAACGGTCTCGTGGTTCAGATACTGCTCTCCGAAAAGGTAGACCCGGCTTACCAGCTATATACGGCATTTCGAAAATATTTATCCGTCCCGCGGGTCAAATATGGCCTGTTGTAAAGTGTTCCCGATCTGTCGTCCAAATACTGCTCAAGCGACGGCTCCACCCCTGCCATTTTGTCATGCGGGAAAGGTTTATATTGGCTGTCCCATACGCTAAGAGCATATCGGACATATCAGAACTGCTGTTATGATGTATCCTACTCATGCTAAGTCAACGACTCGATTGACGATGGCTCGCGCTGACCAACTCACTTTCTGGCAAACAACGCCCTGTAGCACACTCCCACGGCGTTTGCGGCTATATATTCCTCTGTAAATATGGTTTGCTTTAGTATTTCTGACTTATCTTTAAAGTGTGTCTAAGACCTTTTGAAACATCACCAATTTTCCCACACGCCAAGTGACATTTCCCATGTCCTGAATTTTGTACCGTGCAGTGCAATAGAAAAGAAAACTAAATGTCCGACAGTTAAATCTTGAAAAAAAAATGAGCCAAATCTTACCGATATAATTTGGTAGGAATGATTCATCATAGCTATGAGGAGGTTGAGGAGGACGACGACATTGATGACACAGTAGGATCCGAACATCAGCAGTCCCCAGAATCTGGTGTAGCTCTGAATCCCAGTAAGTTCGAAGTTGTCTAAGTCAATGAGACCAAAACTCGCCCAGAATAGAGTTTGCGAAGATTCGAACAAACTGAAACACAGGCAAATATCATTTCTGATAACTCTACCTGTATTTCGTATTTATTAGGGTTACTGATGAAGAAAAGCACTTAAAATCAACATGTATCATTTTGAAAAAATGTCATGCTTCTTTTATTTATTTGGTTATTCCAACTACCATACATTTAAAACCCATTGAGATAACAGTATATGAAGGCAATGGTAAATACAAGAAAAGTAACAAAGGGAAAAGCACGAGACAGTAACAAAAATTCACAGGAAAACGATAAGCATGACATACATGAAAAGGCACACAAAAAGGATAAAACACAATTTAAGAAAATTCAAGAAACGTGATTTTAGTTTTAGAAGCCAATGATAAAGTTTTTAGAAACTTGTCAAAGGAAAGTATTCAAGCTTGATGGTAAATAAGTTTTGATCTTAATATATTAGAAAATTGTGTGTGTAGTTGATATTAATAAGACGCATCGAAAGAAAGGATTTTTTACGCGTATTGTATCAAGGAAGATAAGAATATTTATATCATCAAGAAGTCTTAAGCAACTGATTTGATAATTTAATGAAATACACTCCCAAGACAAAAAAAAAAGTTGCACTTAGAAGGAATGGTCAGAATGCAATGAATTTTACAAGGTTGATAAAGTGCTTATGAATGAGTAAATGATTGAAATTTGAGACTGAAATATGCTAAGTTTATTGAGAAAATTAAAAAAAAATGGCATCATTCAGTATGGTGTATGACCGCCGTTATTTCTAATGGAGCATGCCAAGCGTCTTGGTAGTGAGTCATTTAAGCTCTGTATGTCCTCTCTGTCCTTCGACAGTCGATTCCATGCTGCGTGAACCCTGTCAGGTAGTTCCAGCAGATTACACTGTACGGGTGGAGTGGTGACATGTCTTCCAATGAGATATCCGGGGAGTATGTCGGCCATGGTAAGATAGTGTCGTACACAAGCTCTGGAGACGGCAGCAATATGGGGTAGAGTATTGTCTTGTTGAAAAATCGGGTGAACTTGGGATTTCAGGAATGGGAGCGTAACTGGCTGTAAAATTTCTTGTTCGAAACGCTGGCCTATCAAAGTCCGTAACGAATACCAAAGAGGTGATTTGGTTTCATACGCAATTACATCCCACACCAGGTCTTCTGGACGGGTGACGCTGTACAACAAACCGTGAATCTTGACGCTGATTACGTTGCCTCCACTCATGGATTCGATTGTCATCTCCACTCAGACAGAAGCGGGATTCGTCAGTGAAGACCACTCGATGCCATTCGTTGCCCCATGTCTGTCTGGCACGACACCATTCCAGTCTTTGACGTCGGTGTATCTGTTTTTCTGACTAGATACTTCGTCGAGACAACCACTAGGAGAGTTAGAGTGTATTTTAAGTTACAGAAGTCCGTTGCACACTGATATGCAAAACCTAAGACAAAAAAATTGGATGATCGAGAGTGGTTTACACTGGTCCGTTGGATGTCTGCAACAGTGGCTGTTGTATCAATTCGCGTATGTCTTACAACACGTAGATCCTCTCTCGGTCCGGTTTCTCTAGGCCTTGTTGACGCTGGAATGTGCCTTGTTGTATCCACCACTGCCAACAGCTTACAACAGTAACATCACAACAACCAATATGTTTCGCAATCCGTCGATTAGACCATCCACCTTCTTGGCGACCAATTACTCGGCCTCTCTCTGTCAAACTCTCTCAGTTGCTTAAATTAATTGCGAACTTTTTTACCGAGGCATAACTCAATGAGAAACGACGTAACCAACATAATATGAGTCTAAATGAATTTGTTTCGCTACTGGATGTCCTTTTATGCCCCGGTATGCTACGTGTTTGAGATCTGCCCTGCGCGTGGCACATGCTCAATCGATTCTGAAAATTTGATCATTTGCATCTCCACCCCAGATGTACCACTCCTCCAAATTTCATTTATACCTAATTACTCCTTCCAGGTGCAATTTTTTTTGTCTTAGAGTGTATAAAAGAATTTATATATAAAGAATTATCTGTATTTAATTCTATAGAAAAAATGATTCATTAAACAATTTGTTGGTTGTTTGTTTTTCAGGTTTTATAGCACAAGGACCCTATTTGGTCAAGCTATTAAACGATCGGAAACAGGGACAGCTAGTTTTAAGGGTGAACCCCTCCAATGTTTTTATAGTAAGTCATCCCCAAAAGTAAAGGGATTTCCGGGGTTTCTGGCCAAAGAACGGATTTAGGTAACATACCCTACGCAACTCGTATCAACTGCATTATTGCCTTTTCGGAAATAAAAAAGATTATGTAGAATATGCTTGTTATTCTCAACCATTTTGAATGCTTAGCAAAATTTAAAAAAACCATAGTCCACTAACAAAATTTTTTCCCAAGTACTCGCTGAAATTCCTTTTTTCTAACTTCAATAATTAAGTACCAGGATAACACTTCGGTTTTGCGATGCAATGTTATATGGCGCCAAACACGGTATGAACTTTGCATCAATTTTTCATTAGTTAAAAATGTCTTTCTTTTAGCAGCAATAAAATAATTCCAAATTCAGTGGTGTTTCTATTTCATTTCTTAACCATCTGGTGGAATCACTGTAATCGTTGCAGCGAAGAATTTGGTAACAAAGGAATTTAAGACATCGTAGACTTAAACACTTTCGTTGTATTCTTCCTAAATATTCATGTTTTTTATGCGAGGAAAGGTTTTATGAAAATATAATTTTAGTTTTCCTCTTAGTCCTTCCCTTAGTTCCTTCAGTGCTGCTGTCCATAATATACCTCGAGATCATGCTTCACTGAATGTTGTAGTACGAAACTAGTAACTGATTCAAGTCCTATAACACCGCCCAGTCAATTCCTTCTTCTAACGAAAAAGGGGAAATATATACCGGTATTGAGAATATTCGTCGATGGTTTACCAGTATTGAACATGTACAGTTGCAGGAAAAAAACGAGCCTTTTTTCTTCATTCGAGTAATTGTAAAAGAAGAAAAAATCCAACGATGGCGTTCGACAGGAATTAACGTCTTCTAGAAATTCAATTGCAAACAATTTGCATAAGGGGCCGTCTTCATATTAAATTGAGCACCAACTTCATAGTTAAAAAAATCCTCACTATTTTGTCACACAATTTCGAATCTATACCAAAATGTAAGTTCAGGTACCAAATTTTATGTCATTAGGGCTTGCCGTTTCAAAGTTATGAGTACAGAAAGTTTAGATCTCCAATGGGGGGGGAGTGGGGCTAAATCAGTATCTCAGACTTTTATAGATGTCTTCCTAAATCATATTTCTACAGCACTCATATTTTGTACTGTAGAATGGGTCTTTGTGGGTTCTTTAACAGTACCATGTTACTCTTAAAGAATTCAAACTGAATCCACCAAATATTTTATTTAAAAAATAGTTTTTAGTATGCAATAATAATTATTAAATTAATGTTTAAAAAAGTATGAATTGGAACCTTATTATATTAAGAGGGGAATCGATTTAGAAAAGGTCTTCAAATATAGCCATCAAACTTTGGGCTCATTCCGATACTTAGTTGTTGCACTACAATAACTTTTCGTTATTATTGCGATTTTAGGGGTCAATCAAAAGTTTAAAAAGCATCTGAGTGGGGCTAAATCAGTATCTCAGACTTTTATAGATGTCTTCCTAAATCATATTTCTACAGCACTCATATTTTGTACTGTAGAATGGGTCTTTGTGGGTTCTTTAACAGTACCATGTTACTCTTAAAGAATTCAAACTGAATCCACCAAATATTTTATTTAAAAAATAGTTTTTAGTATGCAATAATAATTATTAAATTAATGTTTAAAAAAGTATGAATTGGAACCTTATTATATTAAGAGGGGAATCGATTTAGAGAAAAGGTCTTCAAATATAGCCATCAAACTTTGGGCTCATTCCGATACTTAGTTGTTGCACTACAATAACTTTTCGTTATTATTGCGATTTTAGGGGTCAATCAAAAGTTTAAAAAGCATCTGACAAATCTCGGATACTAATTTTCGGATCGTTTGCACTTACATAGTAAATGTAATAATGTAATTCTCAAACTGTTTGCACTTGCATAATAAATATAATTCTCGGATTGCCGAAAAGTAGTGTTTAAATTTGAAAATTGGATACGGATAACTACAATTAATCTCGATCTACGAATAGCGACTTTCTATGTGGAGATAATCCCTGAAATTGACACAAATTTTATAATTGAATATCTCCGGATATAAAGATGATAGAGTCATGAAATTTCATATTTTGACTATATTATATATATATATATATATATATATATATATATATATTATTTCCACGACTGTGTACATAATTTTTAAACACTTTTTTAAAAGGCAAATTTGTCATGTTATAACTCGAAACTAGTACCGACGATTTAAGCCCATACTACCGCCCAATCAGTGCTAACAAAAAAGGTAGGGGAGGTTGGTAAGCTAATTAATGTCGCACTGAAGCAACACAACGGGCTATTGGCGACAGTCCACGATCAATCCCTTAGGGAAAGGTCCAAGGACAACGCCTCGTGATTTTGAACCAAGGTCAGATGACGAGAAGTTACCTGAGCTTTCATCTCACTCTCCAAACTTCGCCATCACGAGGACATTTAAACCCACGAAAGATTTAACGTGCATCACCCCCGTGTACACTACGGCCTTTGACTGGATCGAGTTTCGAACTTGCAACCCTCCGGTTGCTTAACCGCCGCTCGTCCAACTGGGTTACCACCGAAAAAAGTAAAAATAAAAACTGTTGCTGAGCATTTTTTCGATGATTTACGGGTATTGAGCAGGTTCATAATTTTCAAACCGTTGTTTTAACCCCACTACCAAAAATCCCTGTAAACTCCCTGAAAGCAATATTGAAAAGGCCAACACGTTACCCGGAATAAATGAAGCAGAACAATTTTATTTTAAGGCTCAAAGAGTATTCCCGTAGCGATGTAACAAATATACAGATAATTTTCCATCCCATTAAAGAAATAAATCGAGATGATTAAAAGGAGTCATGTATCTGAGATACCGGTGGCCTTCGCAGCGGAGTGTCAATAAAGCAGAACGTCGCAAGACGTCATACTTACTTGGAGAATCTCCTCCACGTCAAACATGCAGAATGGTCCAGTTTACTGTCTTGACCGTTCTTACCCGAAAAACAGACCTGTCGTTCCATGTCGGCATAATACCATAGCAACTGGTTCATGCCACAGGCGAAAGCGAACAACACAAGGGTGTAGACGAAAAAAAACTTGATAATATCGATCACCATTCGACCAAGGCATATTTGAAGAGGTCCTAAATAGGGATTCACGGAAAAAATATACACCAGTTTCAGCGAACTGAAAGACAAAAGAAAGGCTTGAGTTCAACTTAGGTTAATCAATCCAGGGATATATAGTTTATATATTAGTGAGAATTCTTCAATAAAGTACACTTTAACGAGGAGTATTAGAGATTTTAGACTTGTTTTAACAGTATCCAAGGGACAAGTGCATTTTAGAATTGGAAATCAGTGTTTTTAATTCACGGGTATTTTCAATCCGTGTACACCTCTTTCACTTTTGACGGATTTCACCGTTTACGTTAAGTTTATTAAATTAAAACTTAGTAAATTACTCCAAGAATACTCTATTATTGTGATTAAAAATCCTTCAGTTAAGTGTTCTTTAATAATGGATATTAGATATTTAGGTGTATCATTTATGTGATTACACGAAAATTATTACTTCACCGTCGGGATCCATACAGTAACAATAAATTAGTACATTAGAACTGAAGTAAATAACTCTAGGAACACTTTACTTTTACCATTAAAAATCCTCCAATAAAGTATCATTAAACGATTATCCGTGAACATTTCCCCTTCCACATCGGGTCCAAGGAGTGGCAAAAAATTAGTAAATTAAACTTAAATTAGAACTTAATCCAACTATTCCAGGAGCACTTTATTGTGATTAAAAATCCTCCAATAAAGTATTATTAAACGATGGATATTAGATATCCGGGTTTAAACGTGTTCAGTGTACAAGGGATAAGTGTATAAGAGAATTTAAAATCGTGCTTTTATATATGGGTGTTTTCTATCCGTGTACACGTCTTTCACTTTACGACCGAGACATTTTCATTTCACGATCAAGTTCCAGGGTAATTGGTAATTTTTAGTTAACGTCGTACTAGAGCAACACAACGGGCTATTGACGACGGTCCGGGTAATTAATTGGTAATTTTTAGTTAACGTCGTACTAGAGCAACACAACGGGCTATTGACGACGGTCCGGGATCAGTCCCTTAAGGGAAAGATCCGAGGACAACACTTCGTAATTTTGAACCACGGTCAGATGACGAAGCAACACCTGAGCTGGCACCCCACTCTCCAAACTTCCACGCCAACCCAACGTGAGGACTTTCGGCCACGACAGATTTAAGGTGCACCAGCCGCCTCTACACCATACGCTTACAAACATCCATGCCCGGACCCGGATTCGAACCAGGAACCTTCCGATTTAGACGCTAACACCTTAACCACTATACCGGTTCACAAATTTAGGGGTAATGATAATTTTAGTTGGTAGTGATGATGGTAATTTTAGTTAATGTCGTACTAGAGCAACACAACGGGCTATTGACGATGGTCCGGGATCAGTCCCTTAAGGTAAAGATCCGAGGACAACACCTCGTAATTTTGAATAACGGTCAGATGACGAAGCAACACCTGAGCTGTCACCCCACTTTCCAAATTTCCACACCAACCCAACGTGAGGACATTCGGCCACGACAGATTTAAGGTGCACCAACCGCCTCTACACCATACGTTTACAAAGATCCATGCCCGGACCATGATTCGAACCAGGAACCTTCCGATCTAGAGGCTAACACCTTAACCACAATACCAGTTGGTCGCCACACAAATTTAGGGGGAAAAAATTAGAAATAATTTTTAAAAGAAAGCAAAATGAAAATTTTTAATTTTATTTTACTTACGTTTTTTTTAAATGTTTAAAAAAAAAAAAGAGAGAGAGAGAGACTATTCTTTTTTTTCACAGAACTAAAGTGGTTTATCTTGGATAAAAATTGAAAACACCATTACGGTATTTAAGATGGTAATGGTAATTTTAGCTAACGTCATACTAGAGCAACACGGGCTATTGACGACGGACCGGGATCAATCCCTTAAGGGAAAGATCCGTACGGTATTTAAGAAATAAAAGTAAGAAGAGAGGGAGAGAGAGAGAGAGAGAGAGAGAGAGAGAGGTACTTAATTAATGTCAAACTGGAGCAACAAAACGCGCTAATGGTTCACGGTCCGAGATCAATCCCGAATAGGGAAAGATAGAAAGAAAAGATCCGTGGACCACACCAAGTAATTGTGAATCAACTCAGATGACCCCTTACTCTCCAAACTTCTACTCCAAGCCAACGTGAGGACATCTGAGGTCACTACAGATTTAACGTGCACCAGACCCCTTTGTACAAGATGGTCTTAGGTTAGATTCAAACTCGCAACCCTCCGTTTGCTAATCTGTTATTCTTCCAACCGGGCTGCCGCGACCCGGTGTAGTCCTTGGATCTTTCCTCTCGAGTTTGATCCCGGACCTTCGTTAATAACCCATTGTGTTGCTCCAGTACGACATTAATTAAAATACCTACCTAGATCACAGATCTGACCATTTTTCGATTTGGTTTAGTTACGATATAACCAATGTGTGTGTTTTTCAGTGGTTTTGTAATCCTTTTCTAGAGAATTAATTCAGGGACGATATACAAATATGGGTGAAACTTTTTAATATTCTAATAAGTTCAAAGCATTTAGCATAAATTTCAGATGTGTCTCTTTGCATGGTTAAGTAATTTGTGATTCATTTCGAAACGAAATACAAAAATGGGTGAAACTTTTTAATATTCTAATAAGTTCTAAGCATTTAGCATAAATTTCACATGTGTCTCTTCACATGGTTACATAATTCCTCATTTTTAATTCGCTTTCGAAACGAAATACACATTAACCCTCCAAGTGGGTTCGACAAGATATCTCGTCCATAAAGATCATACCAATTTTGCTAAAGACGAGATAGCACATCATCAAGATGTTGCCGATTTTTTTTGACGACGTGATCACGATCTGCTGAGTTTTTGCCCTACAAGATCTTGTTAGTTGCTAATGACGAGATACCTCGTCGAGATAATCGCTAGGAGGGTTAATAAAGGCTAAGTGACATTTTTTACTTTTATAATAAGTCCAGATCATTTGGCATAAACTTCAAATCCTTCTCTTAATGGTTACATATTTTCTTAATTGAGAACTATTTCGGAACGCAATACAAGAATTTACTTCGTGAAGCTTTCTTTTCAGTCCAGACCAATTAGGAGAAACATTATAGTTTTGACTCTTTTCACCTTCAAATTAAAATCCTACTATTCTACAAGCACAACATATCAATATCTGCAGTATTGCAATGGAGTCAACAGATCCAACCATATCTCCGTTGGCTCGACATGACCTTCAAGCATAATCGAATGCGTGACATTAGATGTACTCGGTTATATGGGTCGATTCTCGAACATGGGTCGATTCTCCCAAACATAAAGACTTAGCGAAAATTTTTAACATCCTAATGTGGCCTCATCATTTGGCATACATTTCAGATACGTCTCTTTTCATGGTTATGTAATCCCTGATTTATGATTAAATTTTGGGGGACGAAATACAGTAATGGACTTTTTATGAATGATGACATTTTTAAGCGTTCCAATAAGTTCAGATCATTTGGCATAAATTTCAAATGTGTCTCTTAGGGGTTGAGTATTTTGTAATTTCAAATGAATTGTGGAGGACGAAATACAAGAAAATGAAACTTTAATTTCTAATTGTCTAGACTATTAGGTTAAAAAATCATACTTTTAACTTTGGGCTACAAGCGGGTACCGAATATCACAATCTGCTGTATTGCAATGGGGTCACCAGATCCAATCATTTCTACTTTGACCCCAGTATGACCTTCAAGCATGATCGAATGCGTGACATTTGATGTACTCTGTCGTATGACCATGAAGTCGAACATGGGTCGATTCTCCCTAACTTACGAGTATCAAAGAAACTTTCTGCACGATTCTTTTGACCAGTGGACGGATCTTACGCGTTTCGGTAATCTATTTTTACCACATGTTTCCCTCGCATTCTCTTTTGTTCTTTCCCTTTCATCATCTTGTAATGGCCACGTGCAGCTCGGAGCCCCACCAGCCACTTCGTAATGGGGAAGAAGGTGAAAGATCCAATTGAAAGAAAACATTGTTTTTACCTCTCCAGATAAGTGACCTTGCTTACGATGTTGTTTCTTTCTTCGCCTGATAACGATGGTTGTGAAACAACTTCTTGTCAACAATGATGTTAGGTATCTGTAGCCAGAGGCAAACTGGCCTCCGAAGTGTACCTTAGGAAAGTTTTAATGCTCTATATCATAAAATTTATATAAATTTGGAATGAAGGTAACCCTGAGTTTAGATATTGCTCTTCTCAGGTTAAAATAAATAATACTCAATGTACCTTTTCCCGAATCAAATTATCATGGGCACTATATATTTTTTGCCGTATATTCAATGGATACTGGTAGATATTTTAATCAGTCCCTTTGTTAAACTTTTTTGTTCATTTGTCAGCTGTTTTCATTTGCTACTTTACGAGTTGCTTTTTTCATTCTCTTCACTTAAGTGTAAATAACTTTCTACAGCTGATTTTAAAATCCAAAAAGGATGAATGCCTAAATAAATATTTCCATAGAAAAAAAAGTAATTTCAAAGTTAGATTAAGTAGTATTTCAATTTGAAGTAATTACTTTTGACTTATGGTTAATTTTATCTATTGAGTGTACAAATGAAATAAAATATTAATAAAGATGGCATCTTACACTACATTGCACTTTTTTTAGGTAATCCGGAGCTTTGCGCCATTGCCATAGCATTGCTTTCCATGCTCTAATTCGGAAGACTCGATTGTAATAAGCACTATAATTTTTTGCCGTAGATTCATAGGATACTGGTAGATATTTTAATCACTCACTTTGTTAACATTGTTTTGTTCATTTGTTAATATCTTTTAGTTCATTTTTTAACATGTTCTGTTCATGTTAACATATTTTGTTCCTGTTTTAACTGTATTCAATTTGCTCGTTAATGTGGGAGTTGATTTATATATATATATATATATATATATATATATATATATAGTTAAGTGTTCGAAGTATTTCACTTTTAAGTAATTTCACATTTGACTTATGGTTAGTAACATACAATCTATAGAGCGTATAAAAGAAATCAAATATTGATTAGAGAAATATGTCATACACTTCATTACGTTGTTATAAGGTGATAAAAAAAAAACCGGAATTCAATACCTTCTATTTTCCTTTCCATGTTTAAATGAAAACGTTTAAGTGCTTTTATTAGAATCTTAGAATAGGCACTATATTTTTGTGCCATATATTCATTGGATTCTGGTAACAGACTGGTAGCTTTAATCAACCACTTTGTTAACATATTGATATTACGAAAATGACCATGCTTTGCCAAATGCTTTGAAAAGCAAAGTTTTTAATGTATTTTTTGAGTATATCTATTTAAATACCAATAAAAGGGCTCATTAAAAACTTGTTATCAAGTCCTTGTGATTCTTCATAAAAAATTCAGTGATTAACTTTAATAGTTTCTTTAAAGGATATTGCGTATCAGGAAAGTCAGTTTTGAGAAATCAGTCATCAAAAAGAGTTTAAAAACATTTTTGTTCCAAGAAATTGCTTGTATGAAAATGTATTGTAGGAAAGTTTTAATCGATTAATATACACGTTCATATATCAACACTGGGTATGATATTATCCTAACATACAAAATGTACATATTCATATATTAACGTTTCATTACGACTTTCACTTAATGTATGTGCCCCATTCATGTATTAACACACTGAAATATACTCTCTTAATGTACACATTCATAGATTAACTCTTCAGTATATTCTCTAAATATGAACGTTCATATATTAAAACTTGAGATCAGGAAAGTCATTTGTGAGAAATCAGCCATCAAAGGGAGCTTAAAATAATTTTTGTTTCTTTATTAAAACAAAAATTATTTTTAAATTCCCTTTGATGGCTGATTTCTCAAAAATAAATTTTCAGATCTCAAAAAACTTATTAAATTTTTTTTTGCTCTTATGAAAATGTACTGTGGAATTGTTTTTATGTATTAATATACACGTTCATATATTAACACTGGGTACGATATTATCCTAACGTACACATTCATATATATTAACACTGGAGTATGATATAGTCCTAACGTACACATTCATATATTAACACTGGAGTATCATATTCTCTTAATGTGCACATTCTCATATATTAACGCTTCAGTAGGACATTCTATTAATGTGCGCCATTCATATATTAACACACTGGGATATAGTGTCTTAATGACAGTGTCATAGATTAACTCTTCCAGAATGTTTTCTAAATATGCACGTTCATATATTAAAACTTGAGTATATTCTTTTAATGTGCAATTATAGCACTCCAGTATGATATTCTCTAAATGTGCACGTTCCTATATTAGCACTTAAGTTTCTTCTCTTAACCCTCCAAGTAGTTTCGACGAAATATCTCGTCTATCACGATCTGACTAAATTTGCAAAAACGATATAGCTCGTCATCAAGATACTGGTGATTGTTTGATGATGAAGAGGTCCAGATGTTGCCAGGTAACTTTTAATGACGAGATATCTCGTACACCAAGGTCTGGTCACTTTTGTTAATGACGCAGTACCTCTTCGTGACAACAACAGAAGTGTTAACGTGCATATTCAATACAGGAGTTTAATATTTATTGAAACGGACTCAATTCAGGCAGGCGAAGACAATGCTGCCTTAAAGGATTTATTACAGAGCCGCATTTAGGGAGAAACGCGCTTGTATTCTGATTAATGTTCCTTAGCTGCATTAACTCTCCTGGTGGTTGCCTCTGCGAGATATATCTCGACTTAAGCAAAACTAAAAAAAAAATAGTGATGGACGAAATATTGCGTAATTCGAAAAAACAAGCCTGATTTTGATCCTAAAAGAAATTGGCAATATCTTAATGACGAGGTATCTCGGCATTATCAAAATTGGTAAACTCTTGATCAACGAAATATCTCGTCATAGGAAAAACTTACCAGATCTTGATCTCGTCATCATAAAGAAACTGGTAATATCTTGTTATCTCGTCATTCTCAAAATTGCTAAGTTCTTGATGGACGAGATATTTCGTCTAAACCACTTGGAGGGTTAAAGTCATAAGAACTCAAAAGTAACATACCTTATCCGTTTGAATTAAACCAAACGTGGTTCGATGTATCTAAAACGTACGAAACATATCCCACATCATCCAGCGCAGATACTTGCAACAGCCAAGCCTGTATAATATTTTCCAATATTTTTCAATGAACCATGCATTCCTGCTGCACTTGTGGTTTGTACAAATATGGGGAGCTTCGGCAAAGCAGGCTCCAAAAAAGAAACCCAAAGTTCTGAAATATGTTCGTGCGCGTAAAAAGTGTTTTACACATCGAGGCCCTCCTTTGTTGACTATGATAAAATAAGGCCGGGTGAATGCGATAACGATCCTTTGAAATGCAGGCTTACCTGAAAATATTTGCTGTTGCAAAAAGCCCCTCGGCAATGAGGATAGGATCCCAGGCGTCCCATTTTTCTCTGGGAAGGTAAGCCGTCCCCGTATCCTCAGCTATCTCCTTTTGCACCTGGAAGGGAAAAGAAGTTGCTAGACGTGTGTCTGAGTGAAAACAAGGATGGAGGGCTATTGGTAGTGAGCATTAACTGGAGTAAAAATTGCTTTGGCACGCCTTATCACACGCGACCTGTAAAAAAAAGACGGGTATAGCTGTGTCGGGGATGATTTGGAGGAGGTTAGGTTAATTTTGTACAATTTTCACTATCTAGTCCTGGAAAATAGTTCTCGATTAGGTATTCAGGATGCTATCTATTTTTGACTGATTATTTAGCAATTATATGGCTTGTTATACAATGGGCGTAATATTTATCAGGTATTCAAAACAATAACAACTACTTTTAATTGATTTGAGAATTATTATTAAAATGATTTTTCAACAAGACTTGAACTGTTGTACATCAAGAATAGCTATTTCAGGGATGATTTTGAGGCGAGAGGTCGTTTCTCTCTCTGTAGAATTTTCACGAGTCGAGCTTAGGAATAATTTATCTATTATCTATTTAAAACAATAGTAACTATTTCGGATTGATTTGGAAATAATTATTAATATGATTATTCAACATGAGTTGGACTGTTATACAATGAGTATAGAATGTTATATATTTTTACACTGCTGGCCACCGTAAATGC
Organism: Metellina segmentata; assembly: GCA_947359465.1. Lineage (NCBI taxonomy): Eukaryota > Metazoa > Arthropoda > Arachnida > Araneae > Tetragnathidae > Metellina > Metellina segmentata. The sequence goes on from OX375872.1 coordinate 11,628,298, forward strand.
AACACCCTGAAGGAAGCATGCAAATAATATGAAATGCAAATGATTAGAATTTCAGCGCAGACGCACATCACGCGCGCCTGTGGCGAAACTTCAAAGCGCTATTCAAGGCTTGGAGAATTCGACGATTTCAAGTACGGCAATTGTGTTTTTCTTGTGTTTCTTTTCAAAAAACCGGTCAATTATGCCTCGTAGAAAACAGCGATCATCCTTTGATCAAGTATCCGAGTTTGACAGAGGAAGGATAGTGGTCTACCGAGATTGTGGATTATCTTTCAGGGAAATCGGTAGTCGTGTTGGACGAAACCAAACAACTGTTATGCGGATATGTGATCGTTGGATGCAGGAGGGTACGACGGACCGACGTGTTTGATCGCATCCACCTCAGTGCACCACTTCACGTGATGACAGGCATATTGTGCGTATGGCAGTGACGGATCGTTCAGCCACATCACGAACCATAGCACAGCACATTCAGTCTGTAACGCATCATCCAGTGTCTGCGCGTACCATTCGACGCCGTTTACAGCAGAGTGGTCTGTCCGTAAGACGTCCATTGCTTCGTCTAACCTTGACGCTGAACCACAGACGTCTCCGCCGCCAATGGTGCGATGAAAGAAGGATGTGGACGGCAGAATGGAATGAAAGTGTCTTTACTGACGAGTCACGCTTCTGTCTGCAACACCACGATGGTCGGATTCGAGTCTGGAGACACCGTGGAGAGAGGATGCTGAACAGCTGCTTTATGCACCGCCACACTGGTCCTGCACCGGGTATTATGGTATGGGGCGGTATTGGATATCACTCTCGCACTCCTCTAGTACGCATTGCCGGTACTTTAAACAGCCAGCGCTACATCTCCGAGGTGTTGGAGCCAGTTGTCCTTCCTTACCTTCAGGGCTTGCCCACAGCCATATTTCAACAGGATAATGCGCGACCACACGTGGCACGCATTGTCCAAGGGTTCTTCGTTAATCGCCAGATTGAATTGCTTCCCTGGCCAGTTCGCTCTCCGGATCTTTCGCCGATAGAAAACATGTGGTCCATGGTTGCTCAACGATTGACCCAGATTACATCCCCAGCTGCCACACCAGATCAACTTTGGCAACGTGTGGAAGCTGCTTGGTCTGCTGTACCCCAAGAACACATCTTAAGTCTCTTTGAATCAATTCCGAGGCGTGTGGCAGCGATGATCTCCAACAATGGCGGCTACTCTGGCTACTGATTTTGGCAGGAACCACACTTCACAGAAGTCTATAAATTTAATCATTTGATACTTGTCAACATGTTATCTACAAAATAAATTTTGTTGTGATATCTCTTGTCTTTCTGGGTGCTGCAATTTGGGTGGCCAGCAGTGTAAGTTCGGTTTGTGTATGGAAATGAGGTGGCGAATATTTGGCGATGGAATCAGATGAATTGTCACGGTTTCACTGATACAGGGCGCATCATCATACACTTCATGTGTTAGATGTGAAAGTTCATAATAATCTCAAGCCAAAAGGCAGTGATTTGTGTGGTTAAAACTTTTTCTGCTTTTTGCAAAATTTGCAGACAATGCAAAATTTGTCTGCTTTTGTTTCGCGGAAGGACTGTACACCCACCAAAATAATGTATCCTAACCAAAATAATAGAGTGTGAAAAACTCTGGTGCCTACATATACACCGTAATTGTATGTATTTTCGGTGATATGGTTGGTCACATTCCCGAAGTACATAATGATTAAAATTGTATCAAACTCCTGACAGTCGGCTCCAGTACCAGTTTAGATGATAATCCCTAGAACTGGTTCAGGTGACGTGCGCCTGTATGTTCAGATGAAGTGTACAAGTACTAGTTTAGATGACGAGCGCCTTGTAAAAGTTCGGACGATGGGTGCCTGTATCAGTTCAGACGACGGGTTCAAGTACGAGATTAGATGACGGGCCTTAGTACCGGTTTAGATCACATAATCTTTAGCATTTACATAGATGATGAACCCACAATACCAGTTTAGATAATAACTTTCGGTTTTAGTTTAGATGATTGATCCCCAAATACCGGCTTGTGTAATAACCTTCAGTAGTTATGATGGGCGCTTGTGGGTCATTCCATGTGAAATGAGCAAAAGAAAAGGAAAAACCTGTGGCCGTATGGTAATGGATTTTCATGAAATTTGTTACAGTGGTTTAGTTTATGCATAAATAACGATATCCAAAAAAAAAGTAAGTTCAAATTAAATATTTTCGAAGTTTTAGGCATTTAGTTGCAAAAAATGGGAAATTGCTATTTTTGACAGAATTAAAAAACATTTATATGGGCTAAAGGAATTTAAAAACATCATTAAAATTCATGCAGGCTACAGTGCTAGGTATGATAATATTACTGACAAGATTTGGAAGTCGTATTTTAATTCTTTCATCGTCAAAATAACTAACGAAACTATCAAAATGACAATTTTCTTCTCTAAATAGGCATAAGAAACAGATGAAGGAAAGCTCTGACAAAACAGACATTTCACAGGAATATAGTTTAATATGTCTATTACTTGTAACAAAAAATTCGGGATTGTAATCTGAGTCCTAAAGCAACAATAATAAAATAAAAATTACAACATTTGCTTCCCAGTCTATGCATATTTCGAGAACTTCAATGATAACAGTGAAATGAAACATATAATGAAACCCTAAATCAACAAAGAAATACCAAATAATTTTAACGTAAAAAGTGAATTATAAGAGCAGCAGAAAAATAATTTAAAATCACAGACACGCACAAGCTTAAAAATTTCAACTTCGTATCATAGACATTACGACCTTTAACTGATTACCTTTTCAAATTCACTTACAATGTGGTAACATTTCCATGTTAAACTTTGCATCTTTTAAAATTTCACATTATAATTTGTGTTTAAAAAATAGAAAAATCGCTGTCTTCGATTATTTTACTTTTTATTATTTTTTTTCTTGACTAACGAATAGAAACACCAATCACTAAATTATTCCAAACTTTTAGATAGAAGTGCTTTGTTAAAAATAATTTTTGATACTGTCTTTCCCCATTTTTAGAGGTATAGAGCAATTTGAAAATTGTACCAAATTGGCGAAATCTCTATTTTTACCGATCCTTCAGAACGAGCAGTGACGGATATTAAACTATATTCCGACATTTTCTAAAAGACCTGTTACTGAAAAACGTAATCTGAAATTTTTAAATTTGTGTCTTAATTGTAATCTGATTGAAATATAGGGTTTCAAACAAGCTACTTTTAGTGCTAAAAACCTACATTTGAGTGACCTTGAATTTTAAAATTCGTAAAACAACCCCTTACATTTCTGACATCTAATATTTGGCAGCTCCATAACATGTGATCCATTTAAAAATGATTTTTCATTAAAATCGGTGATTTGTCAGTCACAGCCGAAAGGGGGCCCCAAAATGCTGTTCACCAAGAAATTATATTTTTAAATTTTTCCGCCTTTTTACTGCGTGTTTTGGCGATTAGATTTTGCCTTACTTAGACCCAAAAAAGATATCTCTGCTCACCAACATGAGATTCTAATGAATGGCAGAACTGACTGATATTTGCAACGTGCCTAACTTAGGTTTGGTTACAGTATGAATACAGCAACGTAGTCACTATACTTGTGTTTTCGCGTATATATGTTTGGAAAAATTGGTAAGAATGCAAATAATAATATTAATATTATTTGACTATAATATTTTGAGCATTTCATTAATAGATACGTGACGAACGTGCTTGGATAACCCTGTCAATTTTGTTATGTTGGGTTTTTGTTATTTCTGTAGGTAATTTTTTACTTTTTTTTTTTAGTAAAGTGATATTTGCAATGTTAAGTTTTTATGTTCTTGTAGACTTTCGTTTAGTAAATTTGAGTTTTAGAGTAAAATTTTAATAATTAATTTCATATGCAACGACTTTTTTGGTTTTTATTATTTTCTGTAAAATGTTTGGTTGGAAACAACATGGAAATATGGGATACGAGGGTATCCAAGCAAATGATATTTCGTTACGTGCTTGCATTAGCTCAATAAATAATAGTTAGTATACAGTTTACAGTATCTTTTAACAGTTTTATACTTGTACATGTAACATGTTAAAAATAATATTTTTGTCTAATTCAAGTTTAAAACAAATCCAAAAATGATTAAATGATTTTTTTTGGTACTGTGCAGATTCAATTTTTTCTCGTTCAACAATGCATTGATTCTACAATGCAATGATCGATCAAATAAAGCATTACAACAGAAAGATTTGTCAATAGATTGTGGAATAAAATCAATTGCTGAGATGGGTTTAGAACAAAGTTTTGCTGAAGAATTGAGAAGGGATTTCTTAATATTCGAAAGAGATGAGTTAAGATAATGAAAATAGATGAAACACCAGATGAAGGAAGTAACTTGACATTCGAATAATTACTTAAAATACAAATTTACAGTGTTCTTGACACTCTATTGTCTCAAATAGTTTAGCGTTATCAAAAAATGAAAACGATCTGTGACGCTGTTTGCTTTTGTTCTATGGCTTGTCTTTACAATACACAAGTGTTTCTGATTAAAAAAAACACACACACACACACATCGGCTGCAGATCTCGCTATTAAATATAGCAAAGGTTTAAAAAAAGTACGAATTCACATGTGAAATTGAAAGTTTTAAGTAATGATTCTTATACAAAATATAGAAACTGCATCTTCGCTTAATATTTTATAGGCTCTTCATGATTTTGATTTAATTAAGTCATACCCAAATATCAATGTTGCTTTTCGAATATTTCTAACTCTTCCCGTTTCTAATGCTTCGTGCGAAAAACGTTTTAGCAAGTTGAAATTAATAAAAATTTATTAAAAATCCACTATCGGACAAAAAAGATTATCCAATATTTCTATTTTTTCAATAGAATATCGTAAAAATTATTATGATGATGCAATTAATAAATTTGCTGAAATGAAAGCCCAAAAAGTGCAATTAAATAAATCTTATTAAAAATCTATTGTTTTGTATTTGTTTTATTTCCCCAGCAAATGCAAATTCTTGCTCAGGGCACATGAATGGCTACTTACGGCACTGCAAGCACCAGTTTAGAGGACATTTATCATGGCATTAAAAATGTGAATACCGAGTTCGCAATATATAACTTGTCCAAATACAATTATTTCTCATTCCTCAGACAACTTTATTACAATTAAGATGGAGAATATATAGGTGTGCTACTTGGAATAAGTACATGTACATTTTCTTAGCCCTCCCAAAGAAAAGTTCTTGGTACCCCACTTATAAGAAACGTAAATAAACATCAGTTCTTGTTTTTTCTGTGTTTGAAATTTGATAGATTTTTATTTGTGTTCACATTTTATCTAAAATAAATTAGGATTAAAATTGATTTTTATATACCGCTGCTGGAATACTACCGAAGATAGCTTTTAGTTTCATCTTTTACCAAAAGATGGCGCTCTACAAATTCCCGAGAGCATGGTGTTTCTTGGCTCCCAGCCCTCCGCCAAGGGTCCAGAGAACGGTTTAGGATTCCGAACCTTGGCAAGGCGCGTAAGCTCACGTAAGTATAAAAATGAACGGTCATATGCATAACATAGATGCCTATGCAGAAATACCTCCAACCCTGCAAGCTAAAAGCCAAACAAGGCTTTAAAGGTAGGATGGGCAAATAGGGATAAGGCCCTATCCATCCCTGGTTTAAAGGGCTATAACGTAGGGTTCACGTTGTAACGTGGTATGCACAACGATGCAGCCCAAATTACAAATAACTAACGATTTTTTTTTAACATTAAATATATAGTATCAACATTGTACAATCAGGGATCTGTATCAGTTGGTCGTGGGTGCTGCAAATGAGAAAATGGGATGTACTCCGTCTCTAACGAGCACCACAAAATAACACTTCTGTACTGTTCGAGCTCTCCAACAGAGGCCTAAAACCATAATGGACGGCAATTAGACCACCATAGACCATACCAAGAGATCTTTCGGTGTCTTTGGTGGGAGGTCGATTTGTGTTGATCTCTGATCTCCAACTTGTTGCTAGGGTCGTTACAACGTAAGGATGACATGAAGAACACCAACCTCCGGCAACATGTGTATGATGAGAAATCTGTCAATATGCGGTCGAAATGCGATGTCTGACATTCATTTCCACAGGGAGTACTAGGCACGAAGCAAAAAGTAAATAATACAAGAATGTTAGGGACGAATCCAGAAAATTACGACAAAACAAAATATTTCTAGGTTTCTAATCCCAAGGACTTTTACAAAATGAATATTATAACGTTTAACGATATTTTCACTGTTTTCAGACATACCTACGCATGTTTTACCTACTTGACTAATGAAATTTCGATGTGCGCTTAGGAATTAGCTCTACTGTGTATTTTTTGCTGTTTCTATTGAGTAACGATTTGAGACCGCTGGGTACTTCTTTCAAATGTGTCCTTAAATCATCCCTGTATAGGGAAATGGACAACGTAGGCAGGTAGGAATTTTAATTAACGTCGCAGTGGAGCAATACAACGGACTATCGGCGTTGGTCCGGGGTAAATCCCGACGGAAAAGATCCAAAGACAACGCCTCGTAATTTTGAACCACGGTCAGATGACGAGGTCACACCTGAGCTCTCCAAACTTCCACACGACGCCAACATGAGGACATTTGAGACCACGACAGATTTAACGTGCACCAGTCCCCATGTGCACGACGGTCTTTGGTTGGATTCGAACTCGCAACCCTCCAGTTGATATTCCGTTACTCTTCCGACCAGCTACCACGGCCGAGAATGGACAAGGAATTTTTCTCTTGTGCAATATTTTCCCATTTGGACTGTCAATCAACGATGTATCGTTGTCGAATTGCTTTCTATCAATTAAAAGTGCGTATGCGTAGGCTTGAACTTCGGTATTTCCCCCAAGGTCTGTATGAAGCGCCTCATCTGCACCCAGAGCTCACACCCATTACACTAGCCATGGCCCGTTCTTCAAATATTTATTTCGAATGAATATTCTTTGCAATGATCTTTGCAACCGTGACCTAGAAGTCCCAGACCCGGTCACTATATTTCCACTTTTCCCATCACAACCTATCTACACATCAAGGAACCAGCTACACAGCACTATGGAACCTGGAGTTTACTCCTGGCAATTCACCCTTTACAATGATGCAACGAAAAATCATAGAAACCGTGCACTTTGTGGCCACCAGGGAGTTTGAACTGAAGCAATCGGTTCCAATTCAGTAGTCTTTTTTATGTGCAAAATTTTTTTCAAAGACTATCTAAAAACACAAAGTTTCTGCTTTACATTACAAAGGTATTCAACATCCACATCTAGTCATCTTAAATACCATGGAATATATATATTTTTTACTTTTAATCTTTTATAGGGACGGTATCCCATGATGGTGTTGAGTTGAGTAGGTTTAAACAAAAACTAATTTGATAGGGAATTTAACGATGTATAGCATTGACGGAAATTAATCATTTAAAGCTTTCCAAAAGGTGTCTCAGTATGACTGCGTCAAAGTCAAAGAGTGGTAGAATATAAAGTAGAGATCACTTGTCATTCTAGGGTCGTGATACACATGTTTAGCAGAGGCAATGTGAAACCCATGGGAAAATATTGGATCACTAGGGAACCTCAGGTGCGTGAAGCCCGTGCATATTTCGAAAAGTCCGGTGCGAAAAGTCCAGGACATATATTTCAAAATTTAATATAAAATCAATCAATTGTCATACGAGAGTGCGGTTTTCACAGAATTGCTTGAAATAATGGCATAAAAAATTAAAAAAAAATTAACAATGTAATTGAACGTATGGATTGCACTGCACAGAAAAACAATATAAAAATTGTACACAAATAATTACAACGCATATTATAATTTATTAGAGCATTTTTGTCACTACATACTGTCATATTTAAATGTGGGCTCCCTTTGTGACTCCAAGCACATATAACCGATAGTCAATTTGAATCCACGTTTTTGCTAACATGTATTTCGGAATAGTGTTGATTACTTACGTGATTCGATGTCTTCAAATCTTCAAACAATTGAGCTATATTTTTTTGGCAAAAAAATAACTTGACGCCCTGTAAAGGTATTTAGTGAAAACCGCACACTAATGTGACAATTGGTTGATTTTATATTAAATTGTAAAATGTGTCGTGGATTTTTTTTGCCCATCTGAATTATTATAAAACATTACATTGTGTTTGTGACTCAGTGAACTTAACTCAAAAGAATACGTAACTTTTCTCCTGGGAATATTTGTTTTTTGTGTCTGTTATATGGTTTTGAAGTTAATTCATCTCATGTGATTCAGTACATAATCAAACAATACTGGTGTTAAGCGGAAATATGAACTGAATTTTTCGTCATTGCAGTGCAATTGGCCAAGCACTAAAATTTGAAATGCAACTCTAGCACGATTTTAAACAGATCACTCTTCTTCGTCTTCCGATGACTACTCGTCTTCCAAATATATTAATAAAGCTAGGTCTAGACCACCGTAGTCTGTCCGTCTTGACACCTCTGGTCACCGTTAAAACGGCCGTCTTGTTACGCCTGCCGCATCATGACGTATCCCGACAAGGGATGCGATGTCGATGTTTTCAAAACATCGATGTTTTTAAAAAAAAACATCGATGTATCGGAGTCGATGTTTTTGTAACATCGATGTTTATACTTGTCGATGTTTTTACGTAGTCGATATTTTATTTTTAAATGAAAAAAGTACCGTTTAAAAACTTAAAAAATAACCAAGTAGCATAATTTTCATAATCAGCAAATTGAACATACTTTTAGACCAAAGTGGCCAAGGGTGAAGGGTCTGAAAAGTAGGGATGCGACATCGATGTCGATATTTTCAAAACATTTATGTTTTATAAAAAACATCGATGTATTGGAGCCGATGTCGCATCACTAGTTGCTAAACCAGTTTTAAAAAATGGGGGCAAAAAGTTTAAATAGACTGAATTTTAAAAACATCGATGTTTTGCTGTCGCATCCCTAATCCCGACCGCCAGATAACTGCACCGCTTTATTAGGAAAACGTAGCTTAACTGAACAATGTAAGTTGTTAGTAGAAACAGCTCTGATTGGCACGGTGCCAGTATCGAGCTTTTATATTATTTTATTATTGTTTGTATGTTTCATTTATATTATTTAGTCTTGTATCCGTACACTCGACACATGAATTCTTCGATGATTTCCTCATTTATATGGCGATCTGACTCCCCGAGGTCTGAAAATGTTTTAGCATAGTTTTTAGAATTCCTTAAAATAATGAATGACTTGTACTTCCCTTTCTTGAAGAAAGCGGTATTAAAATTACACCCCGTAAAAGTATGAAAGGCTGGTAATGCTGTGTACATAATTCTGAACCCAAGTTTTCGTACAATTTATTAACATCAAGAAACCTTTGATTAGTCCCAGTGCCTTTGAGCATAGATATATTCAAATTTTGATGAATGAAGTTCATGGTTTCCCAACAGTATAATCGGCTGATACGATCAGATAATCCGTATCGGAGCAACTGATCATCCTATGGAAAATAATTGAAATCGACATTGTTCACATGAAAAATAATCTTCATGTCGGCCTCTGCATGGGATGGACACGACAGATTTTCTTGATTTGATACCACTTCATCATTAATCACCTCATATTTGAAACAATCCACATAATTTATAAACAAATAATAAATGTAACGAAATAAAACACAAAAAAACCTCGTCAAATTTTTAAAGTGTTCCCGATGTTTGCTAATGATTTCCCAATCAAATCAATTTTACGCCAAACGAAACTCGAGTATGTTATCGTTTGAAAGGTAAAGTTTAAAAAATCCCAAGCTGGCTCGGAGTGGTGGAAAAACCATCAGCTGGATGATTGAAGATACCGTACGGCGCTCGAATATAATTTAGCGCGCATCCACTTCACAGCCTCAGCTGAAGGTCTTTCCACCACTACCGAACTAGCTGAACATTAACCAAACGAGAAGCTGAAGTCCCTCAGAATACCAGTTGAACACCTAAAAGCATCATATAGTCCAAATAACGTGTAAATAAATTTTCAGCCGGTGTAAAATATTTTTAAAAGCAACTTTTTTTACATGTTACGTACGCCTTCCCCCCCGCCTACACCCACCGCATCGTGCCAGTTGAATTTAATTTTTGACATTACCTGTAAATTAGCTAATTATTGTTACACAAATCAGTCGGTATAAAATATGTGACCCAAAAGTGTTGCTGCCTCCCGGACTACAAGAAGGTTAATATTATAGTACATAAATGTGTATTAACAAAAATCACAATGTGCTATCAAACATTACATATTTGATCCCGAACAATAATTTTAAAACTGCATAAATATTATTAGTTAGTGATGTGTGTATAGTGTGTGTTGACCAAAAGTACATATTGTTTTGGTTTGAAGTCAATTTAAAATCCTTTCAAAGTATTCCCAGAAGTTTCTGTAAAATAAAGTTGAGAAGCAAATATACGTCATTTGGAATGCAACAAGAAAAATTGTATCGTCATTTCCATACTGTCCTTTTAGCTTTTCTTATAATCTTACAGTTATATTTGGTAAAGAAATATCATCTGGCTTTATAATTTTCAAGGTGTTTTTGCAAATGAAAATGGGCGTATACAAGAAAAGACACTGAAACTTATATTAACAAAAAGCAAGACATTTCCAAAATGAGAAAGCCCAGAAAGGAAATATAAGTTACCTTCCCGACAAGTGGTTACTACCTGAATCTATCCACTTTCCCAAGGTAAAAGTTGTATAGATTTATTGACCGTACCTGAAAGTATGCGATGATCCTTAGGGCTACAGTCGCAACGTAAAGTGAGTTTGTGATGAAGTCTATGATGTTCCACATGTCGTTTATATACTGCAGAGGTCCACTATCCCAAAGCTGTTTGATTTCACTCCAAATAAGGCCTGAAATTATAGCATGAAAAACTAGTATATATTGATTCATCAAACCAAATGAAGACATCAGTATCAAATAAAAATTCTACTTCACTAACTGTGAAGGAACATCTTAAAATTTTAACATAATTCTTCGCCTTTGATACATCGTATTTGTAGGTTTTACTATAAGCCTTAACTATATATGACACTGTTTGCATACTCAGTGCGAAAATGTATCGCACGTATAAAGAGGGATTGTATTCATTGACCTAAAATGTAGAAAAATAACTTAACAATCGAATTAATAAAAACAACCCCTTAAAATTAATTAATTGAATTTAATTTTGATTATATATAATTCACACACTCACACATATTTATATATATCAGCAGAATTACCCTCCGTTGCTCGAGTTGAATTGATTAAATGTTGATTGAAAAGTGATCGGACTAACTTTAACTTCACTATTATAGAAAAGGGCAAGAACCTTTTAAGTGTACAAAAAATAATATTTTAACATCATTTTCACTTTTTCATAACTTCTACAATTTATTTCGTACTCAAATTTGTGTACATATAATATATTTCACATCCATCCCTTCCTGCAGTAAAACAAAATACAAAAGTTTATTACTCAATGACTACTACAGAAGACGAATTTTGGGTTTTGGAGAGATTCCGAATGCCCTGTTAGTTCATTTTCAGTAGTAAAAAAAATGACGAACTTCCGACGTATAGTCTTGAGATCTTTTCGAATTTTATCATCATTATGAGAGGTTGGAAGATTTAATTTATTTTGAGGCAAATGCATTTTTTCCCTTCAAAATTGCATTCATTTTAACGTGGAACAACGGAACTCTTGTTTGAAAAAAATGCCGTCAGTGTAGACAAAACAAACTTAATCGATTCCAATATTTCAAAATACAGGATGCTGAATTTACGGCGTTTTCAAAAAAGAAAATGGCTCTTTTCAATGAATGTTACACAAGCATATGAATTGCATAAGAACAGCTTCAACTTGTAAAGTAAGCAACCTCCAGGGTTGGGCCGTTACTTGTTTAAATGTAACTTGTTTTAATTACAATTACTTTTCGTAAAAATTAAAGAATTACTTGTAAAATTACTACGTTTCAATAGTAACACAATACAATTACAATTACTTTTAAGATTACTTTTTACGACAAAATTCCATACGTACAAAATGTTTAAAAAATAATATAGGAATCAATAAACGAAATATATTTTTGTACACTAGATTTTCTAACAAATAAAATGAAAATAAATTGTAACGCGTTACTGTAACTAAAATTACTTTATCGAAAGTTATGTAACGAATTATATGTTAAATTACTGGTTTTCAAATGTAACGAATTACCTGTAAGATTACTATAAAAAAATCAATTATTACAAGTAACGCGTTACCGCCCAACCTTGGCAACCTCGCCCTTCTGTAACTCACTTAAAACCATAAATGTGAATTGAAAATTCACATTTTTGCTACTACTGCCATTCACTACTTCAAATACTTGACTGATATTATTCCAAGAACAGCAAAATCTTACTTAAAATCGCTTTAGTCCAACAGACATTCAGTTTTAAATCGAATCTTTATGACACATTTTTCAATTTCGAGATTCGGTTTTTAAATGGAAACCGCGTACCTAGTACCAGGAAATGATAGATGTATTTACTTGGCTATGAAGTAAGCTTTCACTAATACCCTTTGAAATATGAAAAAAGAAATGTAAATTTAGATGATTTTAATCATCAGGTAATGAAAATCAATTTCAAAATTTAGAAACATCTTTGATGACTACTCGTTTTAATTGAATGTAACCTATCTTTACGTATTTTACTAGACCTAAGAAAATTTGTAATTTGCTTTGTTATTTGGAGGGTTAGAAAGGATTATCAGCCAGTTCTTTCGCTCCTCGAATTTCTCTTCATGTGACTTATGGCTGTGAGAGAACTTAAAATTAGTTGTGTACGTTGGTGGCAAATTTGAATGCCTTGAAAGAAAGAAAAAAAACCATTACGCTCAGATTAGACACCAGATGAAACACAACGAAATAGGTGTATGGTATGCACTGGTGAAGAAAAGATTGTTTCCTGTGAGTACAATCTGAATATCAACTAGGTAGCCTAGTTGGAAGAGCAACTGGAGGGTTGCGAGGCGAGGCTCAACCAATTGAACGTTAAATTTGTCGTAGCCTCAAATGGCCTCACGTTGGCGAGGAGTGGATATTTAAAGAGAGGGTGCCAGTGTAAGTGTTGACCTCGTCATATGACCATGCTAATCCGTTGGTCTTCCAATCGGGCTACTAGGGCCCATTGATATTATGAGAAATGGTGTTTTTCGGACAGTAACGCTTAGCGAAAATTGTATTTCGAGAAAAAGCTAAAAACAATATAAACCTTCATCTCAAATATAGACGTCAATGCTTTAAAATTTTTTTATATCTCTAGTTCTAATGGAGTAAATTTGAAGCGATTTGAATAGCTAGAGTTAAAGTATAGCAAAACATAAAATTTGAAAAAGGTGAAATGTAGGTGGAAATGGCGTACCAAAGATATACAAGATACCTAAAAATAGTTTTCACTGCGTAAATTAAATTGCAATACATTATGTAGCTTAGTGTTACAGTTGTTACTGTAGTTCACACTGTGGAAGCTCTTGCAGTGTTTGCGAAAGAAAATCACGTCTTCGCGATTGTTGAAACGCAACCGAACCCAATCAGCATTCGTATGCACGGATGATTAAGGTAAGTGCTTTTGCGTTGTAACTGCGCTCACTGAACGTGTCTGATTAGAATAAATCGGATAGAAATTATTGAAGGAGTTCTGTAGATTAGTTTCACTACTAGAGGGCGTTGGAAGTGTCACCGACCAAACAAACGTATGGATGAATTATATGCACTCACTCCCTTGCAATACTACACCCATTGTAAAAAAGAGGGCACTAGTTGAGCAACCGGAAGGGTGCGAGCATAACTCGGTGCAACCAAAGGGTGCAGGTGCATGTTAAGTCTGTTGTGGCCTCAAATGTTCTCACGTCGACGTGGAAGTTTGGAGAGAGGGTGCCAGCTCAGGTGCTATTCTTGTCATCTGACCGTGGCTTAAAGTTGCGTGGTGTTGTCCTCATCTTTCGCTAGGGAATTAATTCCTGACCGTCGCCAATAGCCTGCTGTGTTTCACCAGTGTGACGTTAATTAATTACGCTTACCACCATTGTAAACCAGAGAACCGTGCATGACATACGCTTGACCTATCACGTTATCACGTGGGGTAAGTGCGACCCCATGAAAAAGTATTGGGAAGTATATTTTTAAGATTAAATTAATGGCACGTTTAAACAAGGGTGCAAACATACTAGTATTAGTAACGGATCTGTGTGTAACGTTGTGCGGTAAAAATACAAATTCTTTAACCCTTCTGGTGGTTGTATTGACGAGGTAACTCTTTATTATATATAACCAAACCATTAACAGATCTTGATGTTATTAGACAGGCCTCTATAAAAATATCAACACAATCTTGATGAGGATAACTATCGTCATCAGCGAAATTAAATTGGTCAGATTTTGATGAACGAGATATAGTGTAAAAACCACTTGGAGGGTCAAACAATGCAAGGGCCAAATAAGTAATTGGTTCAATAGAAACTAAGAAGAATTGTGTTCACGCTTGCCTTACTTCAACGTACACTATTCGTTAGGAAGAACCTATCTAAGAGTTTGGTTGATTGGTAGTTTCTGGGGATTTATTTCGCAAGGACCATATTTGGCCATACAATATCAAGTAATAGAAATACACACACAATGAAATTTTTACTGACACAGAAATGCACCTGACAGTAATCGAACCTGAGTCTTTGGAAGTAAAGCTGTTTGAAAACAGCGTTGATAAGGGTAAGAGATTTATGGTTTGAGAAGCATTTATTTTTTTGGATATCACATACAATTTTTCAAACCTTTTCCAGTGAGTAGTTCAATGTCATTAACCTTATGCGTTCCGCGAGATTTGAGAACAGTGTAGTGTTGATTTTACCCCATAACATACTCTTAGTGACTAAATAACCACATCTATTCGGTGAAAGAATCTCCGAATTATTTCAACCTTTAGCACGATTCTATTGCCTCTTTCCTTGGAAGTGAATACTTTAGAAAGATTCTATTGGTCAAGAAGATCAAAACTGGTTAAAGGTTATTGAAGGAGAAATTATGTGTGTAAGCCCCTCATAGGGTTAAATTAAACACAAGTTTTCAAATTAGGTTTGTGTTTTTAAAAGCTAAATAACCACATTTTATTTTAGAATTTTTTTATTTAGAACTTTTTGAAAGAGTTTTTCTTGGTCATGTCCTGATAATAGAATCTTTTTTTGGTACGTTGCTATTCTAGGAAAGAACCAAAAATATAATATATTTTTTAAGATTCTAGTAGCCCATTCTGTAGAATAGAGTCATTTGGAAAGATTCTGTCGGCCCTTTACTTAGAATAGAATCCTTTCAGGTGACTATATTGGTCCTTTCCTTAGAATAGAATCCTCTGGAAAGATTCTATTGGTTAAGAAGGCCCAAATTTGTTTGAACTCATGTGTGTGTGTGGGGGGGGACAGTGCAGTTACGCTTGTGAACCCTTCATAGGGGTAAAGATATAATGTAATGTCGTGAAAAGCATTCCTATGAACTTTATGGCCAAATGAATATGTATTTTCTTTTGTATAAAAATGATGCTTTTGCGTTTGTGTCAAATTCATTTGGTGTTCCGTATCTGCATACAATTCTTTCTAGTCGACGATTTTGACTATCCTTTGTTTTATTCAGAACTGTTTCACACATAAATCTTAATTAGATTTGCTGTTGCATGCAAACAAAAACATTCTCTCACTTTTGGAAATCTCAAAAATCAAAGGTTCTATATTACATGCCTCTATTATAACACAGTCCAAAATATACACGAATCTAACAAGAAATCTATCATCTATCTAGAAATTTAACGAAAATAGTTCTCAAATTGAAAAAATATATAAAGTACAAAACTAATTACACACTCCAACTTACAGTTTCAATTTTAAGTTCTTTAATGCATAAACTCGTGGATAATTTCACGAAACTAAAGTATCGATTTTCAAAGACAAGTAAAGAGAAATCTCCTATTAAGACTTTTTACCCCATTTCAATACTATCCCCAAAGCAATCAGGAAAAGACTTTTAAATAATCATTTCAAGAAAATTTTATGAATAGCTTTGATAAAAATCGGCGGCAGGACAAAATATGGCGAAATAATCTCAGTCGAATCCAATTCAAAAGAACGCATCTAATTTTTTTATCCGATGGAGTATCATTATTTTTAAATGACCTTTAGAATTGATTTCCATTTTCCTAGTAGCGTAATGTCCATGTTAACACAGAAGCCTGGGATCTCTTGTTTATTGTTATGAATCATTGACCGAATGAAAAATATGATGTTGAAAACGAAATTTGTTTTTGACACAAGTCTTAACAGACATCAGCTTCATTTTTAAATATGCAATGTCTCTTCACTCTATCATTGCAATTTATGTGGCTTCTTTTTCACAGAACTACGCGGTTGATATCACATAAGTGATAAAAGTAGAGTGAGCAATGATAACGATTTTTTTGTGCTCAGAATCACGTGACAGATACTAGTAGTAACTTGACTTATCGTAGTGAATGGAAACAAATTTTCATCGTTTGATTGGTCTATTGACATGTAATGGTAATTTTAGTTAACGTCGTACTAGAGCAACACAACGGGCTATTGACGACGGTCCGGGATCAATCCCTTAAGGGAAGAAT
The DNA here is from genome assembly GCA_947359465.1 of Metellina segmentata. Lineage (NCBI taxonomy): Eukaryota > Metazoa > Arthropoda > Arachnida > Araneae > Tetragnathidae > Metellina > Metellina segmentata. The sequence goes on from OX375872.1 coordinate 11,645,040, forward strand.
CCGAGGACAACACCTCGTAATTTTGAACCACGGCCAGATGACGAAGCAACACCTGAACTGGCACCCCACTCTCCAAACGTCCACACCAACCCAGCGTGATATTGACAGGAGAAGACGCCAATCTATTGATCCATCTGATTACACAACGCACATAGTAGTATACTTTGGCGATTTCACCATTTTTGTTTCCACTCTAAAAATGCGCATTCACACATTTACCCTGTAATGGAATGTTATACCACCAAACGAGGCTATAAGATGCCAAATCGGTTAAACATATAAATTTATTAAGCAGCAGTCACGTGACTACACATGTTGGTCACACTTTTTGAAGCTTCCTTCAATGGCAATGATCAGTCGATTTACATTTCCCGGCCAAGTTCTTAGCTCAATGGTTTCATTTTCAAGGAATTTGTCAACTAGGTTTGCTCGATGTGGAAGAGCATTGTCGTCCATAAATAAAAAATCAGATCCATATACACCTCTGAAAAGTCTTACAGAACGTTCTAAGACCTCACACCGATATCTCTGGCCGGTCACAGATCCTCTGTTGAAAACGTATAGTGCGTACGTCCATCGATCATTATTTCATCCTACACCATCACACCTGCACTACCAAAACAGTCACATTCCATAATGTTCGAAGAAAGATTCAGCGTTCCTGAGTCCCTCCAGATGTAAAAACGCTTATGATCAGATATTAAACTAAACCTCGACTCATCAGTAAAGAGAACATGGGTCCATTGGTGTTGACTCCAGTTCTGATGTTCTTTGCACCAGTTAAAGGGATCCCTCTTGTGTTGTGAAGACAGTGAAACACATACCCTTTGCTTTCTGGTAAAAATGCCCTTTTCATTAAGCCTTTTGTATACAGTTTGTCGTGATACAACAGTTTCCATGACGGTTGCAAGCTCTGAACGTAACTGCCGAGCAGTAGACTTCATGTTATTACGGGCAGTTACTACCATATATCGATCTTAAGAAGCAGTTGTTATGCGTTTATGACCTTGTCGAGGCCTCTTTACAACAGTTCCAGAGTTCTGACATTGTTTCCATAGCTCAGAGACTGTTTGTCTTGATATATTCACACATCTCGCTGCTTCCACGATTGTCTGCCCTCTTCTAAACGGCCGATAATGCGCTGCTTCAGATTCATCCAAATGATACTCCAGATTCATAACAAACCGTTTCTTGTCCTTACACACTGAAATCAAACGTTGCATTGCAGAAATTTACTCAGATATTCAATTTGCGCAAAGCGCTTGATTCACGATCGGATATCGTAAAGCCTTGATTTGCATATCAGAAACCGTTTGAACACTTTTGATTGGGTAATTCTAATTAGGTTGTCTTTCACACATTCCCTGCAAAAATGAATTACATCGATTGTGTATTGCAAGGAATATAATTATTTTTGGTTATGTAAAGATAATTTTGGACATGAGTGTATTTTGAGAAATCGAAATGCACAGAAAACAGATGTTGCTCTTCTAGTTGGAGACAGAAAAAGCAACTTCATTTTTAGAGTCCTTGCATCCTGTAAATACTTCCAGAAAATGAAACGTACAGGAGACAGATATAGCTACTCCAGCTGAAGACAGAAGCAACTAAGTCACGGTACTGCATTTTTATAGTCCAAGTGTCCTGTACATACGTACTTTCAGAAATCGAAACGTACAGGAAATAGATATAGCAACTCTAGCTGAAGACAGAAAGAACAATATCACGGTACTGAATTTTTTATAGTCCAAGTGTCCTGTCCATACTTCCAGAAATCGAAACGTACAGAAAATAGGTATAGCTACTCTAGCTGAAGAAACATACTAAGCAAGGCAATACTACTTCATTTTTCAAGTTCAAGTGATATGTAAATGCATTGAGAAATCGAAATGCAGAGAAAATAGGTATCGCTCTTCTGAAGACTGAAAGAGTCAAAACAAGCCAGTCTAATTCAATGAAATTCACATAATATAGTAGTCGATACACAGATTCGTTCGGAAAAGTTCGCGTTGTGTGATACATTGGTGCACTTTTCAACTTCTGTCGAGAACAAATCAAAATATATGAGACCTGTCACAGTAGTCAATTGAAATAACTTTATATACCTTTTCGTTATTCTCTATTGTTCCATCAGTCACGAAACTCAGCTTGAATAAGGGATCGAATCATTCAAGCTGGTATAAAGCACTGCGCAATCGGCATTTTCTCCAACTTTTGAAAACATTAGAGACGTTTTTTATTTCGTTTGGTTACCGGCGGAGTTTCTTTTTCTACGGCACCACTAATTAGAGTTCGTTATTTTTTTCCGAGGTTTTTCCCCGTTATGTTAAGAGGTGTTACGGTACGAATTAGAAATACAACAGTGCAGTTTGACCGTGCTTTACGAAAGAGTTATCTAATTTGTCAATATCTTCAAGGTTTTAAGTTGACGGTTGTTAACCTTCTGCGTGTAACGTGATTTCCGAGAATTGTTCCACTGTTTTTACCCCCAAAGCATATCTTAATGCTTAAACAATCATAACTATTGAGTAAAAGAATACCCATGTGGACTTAATAAATATTTATTAATTATCTTCTGTATGTTTCTTAATTGTAACTTAATTTCTTAAATTCTAGCTTAACTGTTTGAACAAAGAGCCTATACTATATGTCCTCAAAATGTCTCACGTTGGTGGGGTGTAGAAGTTTGGAGAGTGGGGTACCAGCTAAGCTGTTATCTCGTCACCTGAACGTGGTTCAATATTACGAGGCCTTGCCTTTGTATCTTTTCCTTCGGGATTGATCTCGGACCTTCGCCTATAGCTCGTTGTGTTGCTCCAGCGCCAAGTTAATTAAAATACACACCTATCTACATCAAAATGTCTGTTACAAATTATTTTTAAGAAATAAATAACAGTTGTACATGAAAAAACACGCAAAAATGAAAATAAAGGAAAAATATTTTGAAAAATAAAAAGCCCAGATGTAAAAATCTTAAAATTTAGAAATATTTTGAAATTGAATTTTCTAGTAATTGCTGATGTAAAAACGATTTTTCTTTTGTAGTTTATGTATAGTGAGTATATAATACTGGAATGCTGTACACTAAAACATGTTGTTGGAAATGCAAAACAAAAATTAAATGTTCCAAGGGTAGTGTGTCCCTTTAAATGGGACAATACCTTTAAACGCTCAAGTTTCAGTGAAAAGGGATAGTGATTTGAAATTTCTATAAAAATGTATTCTTTTAGTGTATTCTTTTAAAATTTAGAACTTTATAGTAAAAATGTTATGCTTAAAAAGAAAAACATTTTAAATCTTCCATCATTTACATATTTTAAGTTTACCAACAAAAATATATAGGAACTAATTTTGATCAATTGTTGTTTTGTGGTCCGCAAGAAACTCAAAAACTAATTGCTCAACAAAAACGAAATTTGCATATTTAAAGGACTCGTTACCTATAACATGACCTTATATCAAAATCCTAGCTTAGTTTTTTCCAGGGTGTAAAAAAATCATGATTAAAAAAAAAATCAATTAATCGGTTTTATTTGATTTAAATCAGATTTATTTGATTTTAATCAAAAATCTGATTTTTTTTATTTAAATTTCTGTAGGGCCTATAAATTTGTTAAATAAAAAATTGAATTTCTGACATGACATGTAAACCAATATTTATTTAAGTAAACAATCTGAATTTGTGATATGATAAATTAATATTTATTTTACTAAAAATCACTGTGTGTTACATGGTAATACATTTAAAAAATAAATTTTCAAAACAAGAGCAAAATATAAAACATTTGTTTAACTTTAAACACAAATTGACATCCTACATAGTTTTTCTTGAGTAAATTAACATCATCATGTTAACAAATGTATCAGTAAGTGTGAGACCTAAATTAGTCTGATTAAATAAATATTTGTTATGGGTCACTACTCTTAAAGTGAAAGCTGACAGTTTCAGGGTGCATTTTGCAAAATAAAAGATGTTAATAGTGTTTAAACTTTCATCCTTTCAAATAGAAAGCTCAGTTGAATTTTTTATTTAATAAATTATTAATCACATTAATTGTGCTATTTTGTATTTATATCTCAATTAAAAAAAAGTAGTTGAAAAATCACTTGCTAAGCCATTGGTCAATCAATTAAAGGGGTAACAAGTAGTTTAGGCCTACTTTGTGGGGATTTTCTTTGGCTGTCGACATTTACGTAGATGTTGACTTACTGCTTTATTGTTTGTAACATAAAATTATGTATGAACATTGTAAAAACTTTCAAATAGATGTCAACTTATTTTTTACTTTACTGTTTGACAGAATCCCTGACTCAACACTCAACAGATTACTTAGTCCATAGACACCTCAGATTATTTGCAAGTGTCCAGTGCCAAACATTTTTTTTAAAAGCTCATCAGTACGAGGTGTAGCCATTAGTGCTGAAATCACCATGAGTGCAGAAAGTTCAAAGCATTTGACAAATTCTGTGATTTTTCTAGGATGTATTTACTTAGTTATAAAAATGTAAAATTGGTTGTGATTTAAATCAATGATTTAAAAAAAAATCATTTGATTAAAATCATGATTTTAATCGTTGATTTAAATCAAGTGATTTAAATCTTGACACCCTGGTTTTTTCTATGTTTGAAATATTTCGATGCATACATCAATGAGGTAAAATTGAAACATTTCTGAATTGCAAATCAAAATACAATTCAAAAAAGATTATTCAAATATCTAACTATATTAATCCTATGAAATACAGTGAACAAGAAACATACCCATTACCCAAGTTAGAATAATTAACTCGACTACGCTAGGGGGAGCTCCTCGCTTAGTGGTAACATCACTGTGAAGGCGATGTCGCATTTCATCGGTACCAAACCACTCTACAACTACAGTCTCGATCCGCTGGGAAGCCAGTATCAAGAGAACTGTGGAAGAGAAATCACATTGAAACACTGCTGAAAACGAATTGTAAACTAGGAGCTTTTGAAAGCAAATCACTTTCATTGAATAATAAGTGAATACATAATACAGAGGTATACAAGGATGGGTTGTGGAGTAGATGGATATCATGGGCCCTGAAGGTCTTCAATCTCCTGTGAAGCTTGCTTGTAGCTCAACTGAAGAGTTGTTAGTTTGAAAAAACTATTTTTGTTTTGCTGGAAAATGAGTTGCAGTGGATGGGTGGAAGAGGTACACTGCATAAGTCATGGGCTACAGCACCAACGAGGCTTAACCTTCCACGAGATATCAGGATCGTACAAGAAAATTGATGACTAGAACTTACATTAGATATTCTTATAGAAAGTTAAAAAAAGAAAAATCTAAAACCTATCCCACAAATCATACATAGTAAAGAATAAATGAGCACCTTAAAAATATTTAAGAACTATTTAAAGAGAAAACTATGAAAAATTGAAAAGTGCTATTGAAAAGAGCATTATTAATATAAAAAGAACTATTGCAAAGAGCACATTATTAATATAAAAAGAACTATTGAAATCACGCAGATTATGAAAAATTCGGCAATTCCTAACGAGGCACGTTTAAACGGCACGCGAAATATTTTATTCTTGCGAGTACTATGATTCAATAAAATAAATCGTACTTAAAAAAACAAATTACACGTTAATCAAAGTTAACACAACAATTTACAAATATTTAAATGACATTTTAAGTACACCAAACATATAGTTAGTCAAGAAAAATCTTTAATATATTAAACAAATTGTACTAAGTAAAAACTGTATTAACACAAAACCCCTTACCATTGTTAAAAACTAATAAAAGTAAATAACAATAAAAAAATGAACTATGGAAGAACAAATAACCATTAAAAATATAACATTCAAAGTTAAAAGAATTATTAAAAAAGAGAACTATTAAAAGTATAAAGATCCTTAAAAAATAGAACTATTGAAGTACAGAACTATTAAATAATAAAGAAGTTTAAGAAAAGAGAAATATTGAAAAAAAAATTATTAAAAACGAAAACAATTAATGTAAAAATAATAAAAAGGAGAACTATTAAAGTAAATTATAAAAATAAAACTATTAAAATATAAAGAAATTTAAAGAAAAAATAATTATTAAAAAGTAAAAAGGTAAAAAGAACTTAATAAAGAGAACCATTTAAATAAAACAAACTATATATAGAACAGGTTATAATTAAACTGATCTTACTCTGCAGCTTATACTAATCAACAGATATTGATGAAACGTGGCATATCTACTACTCGGATCATGGGATAAACATTAGAAATTAAACAAAAGCTTAAATTCTCGCCACTAGGTGAAAATATGGCAATGAGTATTTAAAGAACAGCAATAGGTAATAGCTTAAAAAAGTGAAAGTTTTATTAGAATAGCAAAGTGTAATTGAGTTATAAAGTTGTGTGTGAGATGTATATGAGTCGACTCGATGTTGAAATTGTCATGAGGCATCACCAATAGTCGCACGTGCATTTCGGCTGAAACAAGAGACATGCTGGCCTTCACTCAGTTTCCGAGTATCCTACAAATTTTCTGATATACGGAAGGAGGATAATCTTTGAGGAATCTTTCAGAAGTCATAGGAACTTGTCCGTTTCTGAACCTAAGCCCTAAATTCCTTTCTATTCCAATCCAGATGTCATAGGGGGCTGAAGCAAGAGAGACATACTGGCCTTCATCTCAGCTTCCGTGTAACCTAAAATTTTTCTGATATACGGAAGAAGGATAACCTTTGAGGAATCTTTCAGAAGTCATAGAAACCTGTCCGTTTCTGGACCTAAACCCTAAATTACTTTCAATTCAAATCCAGATGTAATAGGGGCTTAATTCGGGGGAACATGAATGTCAAGTATTTAGAATGTCTCGGGAGATAACACCATCATCACCAGAAGTTGGCACGAATCCCTTGCCAGAGTCAAATTTGCATAGCATTTCTGTTGAACGAGCTACCTAGTGGTGAGAATCTGAACTACCTTTTCTTCTCTTATGGTTTATACATGATCAGAGCAGCATATATATCGTTTCATTGTTGATTAAAACGAGCTCCGTATGAAAGCAGTTTAAGGCGACAGTGGAATTTGAAAACAAACTCTTACAGTCAATATTCGGCAGATAAAAGTTTTCTTAAGCTATATGTGTCTTAGCGTTTTACTAAGAAGCTATATAACAGAAATTATAAGCCTGCAGTCGTGACGGAGTATTAAGAGTGGTATAAGTAAAGAGCAGAGGAAGATCCATTGGTGTGGTATATATATATATATATATATATATATATATATGAAACGATATACCAAAAAAAAACCTCATACAATTTTCACCAGAGATCCGTTTCCTAACATCCCACCTTCCTCTTAGTCTTTTGTCACTTTTGTAAAATAGGTCAATATATCTTCCAATCCCTTTTCACCTTTGATCTCAGGACTTCTCAGAATTTTGACTTCCTACGAACACTTTTCCTTTCAAATCGCCTGTCTAAGATTACGTTACTTATTCGTTTAACTAACGACTTCTATCAATGAAATTTCTTGCTAGATCCCCTGATCCAATAGTCTCTCTTTTAATTCTTATCCCTCGGGCGAGTTCATTGTGAACTATGCACTTTTCCATGAGCCCCTTGGAATAGGGAGCTCTCAGAGTCGTTCCAGACACCGTCCCCTCAACAACCCAATGATGTTATTGAATTAATAAAGAATTGTTATGGAATTTCTGCCTCTCCATTTGTGGAATCAGCATTACACTCCACACCAATGGATCATCCTCTCATCTTTCCTTACACCATCTTGCTACTCCGTCACGACTGCAGGCTTATAATTTCCATTAGTATGATATATATTCACTACCCTACAATAATGGACTGGACAGCAAGATGTGATGGTATAAGGCAAATAATACATGCTTTAATAGGAGGATGGTCCCTCACATGCTACAATTACACTAGCAACCCTTCTGGGTATACTTTCAACAAGGTTTTGATAATCAGCTATGGGTATTTGTGTTGGGTACGTAAGCTGCTACGATGTATGGGTACGCAATACTTTAACACAGAATATGCTTGCTCGAATTTCGGCACGTGATTCTTTGCTGAAACGAAACGAAGTTCCTTTTTTGAAACGGCTCATTACTGGAGAGAAGTGGATAATATACAATACTGTTACAAGAAAAAGATCACGGGGTTAGCCAAATGAACCTCCCCAAGTAACATCGAGAGGGGGCCTGTATCCCAAAAAAGTAATGATTTGTGTATGGTGTTACCATAAAGGAATTGTTCATTATAAATTGTTGACACAAAATCAGACAATAAATTGGTGCCCAATCGTCGATATGTTGTTTTCAAGCAAGACAATGCGCGGCCCAACATTTCGCCGAATGTCAAAGACTTATTGAGTATAGCTGATATGTAGCTGTGTCACCTACCCATATTCACCAGACCTTGCCCCTCAGATTTTCAGTTATTCAAGACACTTTAAAATTCTCTGAACGGTATGTAGTTCAATTTCTTGGAGACTGTCAAACAGCACCTTAATAACTTCTTTACGAATAAGCCTAATGATTAAAAAAAAAAAAGAAGATTTTTCCAGGTGCCGGAAAGACGGCAAAAAGTCATAGAACAAAATGGTGCTTATATTGACTCAATAATATTTCTTACGTTTTTGTACTGCTTCGTTGGTATTTATCATAAAAAAACCCCGCAGAACTTTCCGGATACCCTACAATAATGGACCAGACGCCAGCGGTTTTGCGTAAAATCCGACTACTTGTTTGGGAGTGCTTTTAGTGGTATGGCCTGGGCATGATGTTCCTGGTCAATTGAACGCCTACCTGAACATTTTGGGCAATCAGGTTCTTCCTACACTCTGGCAATTTTATGGAATGAACGAATGTTCCTTCCAGGACAACTCTCCATGTCGTGTCAAGACCTCTGTCAAGCTGTGGTATCAAGATATGGATGTAAAACGTCTTCCCTGGCCTGCTCAGAGTCCCGACCTAAACCCCATAGAACATTTGTGGGACGAGTTAGAGCGACGCGTACGGACCTGGGAACCACGTCCGAAATCGACAGCTGAGCTGGCGACATTCTTGCAGCAGGAATGGACACACATACCCATAGCTGTGTTTCAAAACCTTGTTGAAAATATGCCCAGAAGGGTTGCTAGTGTAATTGCAGCACGTGGGGGACCGTCCCCTTTTTAAAGCATGTATTATTTCTCTTATACCATCACATGTTGCTCCATTATTGTAGGGTAGTGTATATAAAAAGAGAGAGATAAAGCTTCGTATAAAAATATTAAGTTGTGCTGAAGTTATTGCATAAAACTTGGTCCACAAATTTTAGATTAATTACAAAATTGACAAGTCCCATGAGCAATAATTTTCCAGGTATTGTGACAATTTTGCTTATATAATGCTATGTAAACAAATAAATCAAGTTAATTCAATTTTGTGTTGTCGCTCAGTTGCGAAACAAAATGAAATTATACAAAATACCTAAAAATGTTACAAAAAAGTATAGGATAAGTAACATTTTAAGCCAAAATTGACATGACAAAGGATGAAACATGACGAATTTCTCCTTTACATTTAACAGGGTGATTCATAAAAGATGGGTAAAACTTTAATAGGTGATAGTACACATTCAAACAAACAACTTTCATCAAAGAATGCGTGGTCGGAAACAAAACGCAAAGGTGCTGGCACATTTGAAAACTTGATCATTGCAAATGTTAAAGCTCTATTCTTGTTGTGAGTTATTGGTAGAAGAACGACAGTAATAGCATGCAAATGTGAATTTGGGAAAAAGAACTCATATGCAAATTTTCGCCTTGATTAATACATAAAAGCAGCTGATCCGAGTGTGCAACTATCAATCGCGGTAGGAATATATCGGAAGACGTTGCCCTTCACTAATAAGGAAAAGGCTGATGTGCATTTTATCTACGGACTTGCAAATGGAAACGGTTCAGAGGCTCAACGATTGTACGGAGAGAGGTTTCCCAACAGGCGGTTGCCCGACCGTAAAATATTAGAGCGCTTGCACCAACAGTTATACGAGACGGGGTCCTTTCTCGCTTCTCGGTCGGATGCAGGTAGTGCAAAGACGGACAGAACGTCAGTCGTGGAAGAAGCCACTCTGGATATGGTGGTTGATCAGCCAAGTACAAGTACCCGAGCAGGGGCTAGGCAGTTACATGTATCACACTCCACGACATGGCGAGTACCGAAGGTTGAAAGTTTGCATCCTTACCATGTTCAACGAATTCAGGAACTGACTCAAAACGAGTATTCTCGTCGTGTGGAATTTGCTCGCTGGTTTCTGCAGAAGAACGCAGTAAATCCAGATTTTGTGGCAACTGTGCTATTCACGGATGAATGTACATTTACACGTGAAGGTGCATTTAACACCCACAATCAACATGTTTGGGCGGATGTAAATCCACATGTCACTTATTCACATGCTCATCAGCGTCGCTTTTCTATCAATGTTTGGGTAGGAATAATTGGAGACCACCTACTCGGACCTTTTCTTCTGCCAGAACGCGTTGACGGGAAAAAATACCTCACGTTTCTGCAACAGGTGCTGTCAGACATGTTGAAGGACGTTCCCACACACATCCAGGATGTAATGTGGTTCCAGCAAGATGGAGCACCATCCCATTATGCACAAGAAGTGCGAAACTATGTGGATTTAACTTTTCCGAACCGATGGATTGGGCAGGTGGTCCTGTAGCTTGGCTACCACACTCGCCATATCTTTCATGTAATTATTTCTTTTTGTTGGGACAGCTGAAGGCTCTTATGTATGAGACCCCCGTTCAATCTGCAGAAGATTTCGTCGCCAGACTTTCGGCCGCTGCAGGATAAGTAAGCAATATGCCTGGCGTTTTTCAGAAAGTTCGCCAATCCTTCCTTCGCCGTTGTACCTCATGCATAGCCACTGTCGGTCACCGTTTCGAACACATATTGTAATCACTTGCTTCTGTTACTTATTCTATCTTTGTGTGTTTATGTCTCTTATAATAACAACACCTTCGGCACCCTCTAGCACCTTTGCATTTTGATTTCGACCATGCATTCTTTGATGAAAGTTGTTTGTTTGGATGTGTTCTATCACCGCTTAAAGTTTTGCCCATCTTTTAAGAATCACCCTGTATAATAGGCAATTGCAAAATAATTTCGCGCTGGGGTAGCCTAGCTGGAAGAGAAACCGTTTAGCAATCAGTAGATTTTGAGTTCCAATCAAGGTCGAGCCAAAGACCGTCGTGTATCACGCCGAAAGCAGTCGTGGCAATATTTCTGGAATACTACTACTCTTTTTTCAGAAAATCCATTTCTCTATCTAGAGTTTGATATCAATTAAATCTTTAAAGCTAAAATTAAAATATAGGCTTAGACTGACGAGATATTTCATTGAAACCATTTGAAGGGTTAATTATAAGTTTCCTGTACTGAAATATATAATCGAATCAATGTCTGAGAGGCAACTAGACAATTTTATACTTACAGTAACCCCAAAAGCATTTCAATCAGAAATTTACTTGATGACGAGATCTCCTTATTAGCAAAATTTGTCAGAACTTGATGGAATATATCTCCTTAAAAACACTTGTAAGGTTAATTCGAAGTACCCTGTACTAAAGTATAAAATATAATCAATGTCTCAGAAATACTTTAAACGCAACGACACAATTTTATACTTGCGACTAACCGAGAATCTCAATCAAAATTTTACTTCGCTCTTTTTGCCTGCCGGTAAAACCTTTTCAAATTGCGAAAGTTGAAGCTTTCCTCTTTTGATACTTTTGCATCAACACTTATCCTTTGATCGTGTCCTGAGGTGATGCTAAAAGTCTCATTTAAAAATTCCTATTTTTATCAGTTTATCTTCGTCTTTAAGTCCTCAACTTATTTCAGCCGTTTACGCCACTCTATCAACGAAGCTGGGAAACGATGTGATTTGGGTAGTGGTGGGAAAAGAGAAGCAAAAGAGGGGTGATTCCAGTGTTGGCGTCGGGAGATTCATTCGAAAAGAATGGGGTGAATGTTACGTGAAGAATATCCTTTTCCTCCTTTCAAGAAACATTTAGAGAAATTCTGAAGCCGTTGATTGAATGATAGGTATTTAAATTAACGTCGCACTAGAGCAACACAACGGGCTATTGGCGACGGTCCGGGATCAATAATGAAGGGAAATATCCGAGGACACAATACCTCTTCATTTTGAACGAGATGACGAGATCAACACCTGATCTGGCACCTCACTGTCCAAACTTTTACACCACGACAACATGAAGACATTTGAGGCCACGACAGATTTAAGGTGAAGCAGACCCAGCGTACACGACGGTGTTTGGTTGGACCGAGTTTCGAAACCGCAAACCCCTTCTTGTTAATCCGTTACTCATCCAACTGGGCTACCGCGGCCCCTATTGACCTTCGGACCGTTACCAATAGCTCCACATTGCCTACCACCTCAACTATCTATCACCAAGTAGGTAATTTTGAAGTTACTTATAAATGGATATGTGGAGTAGATTAGGAGAATATTTGCAGTTGGAATCAGCATGTGTTTCTACTTTCTACAAGTAGAGTTGTTCATTTCACACAGTACAGTAAACTCCATGTCATCGGTTTCGCTAAAGATCTAAAACTTGCTTACACAAAAACGTAACATATGACGCCGAGTGACAGATGAACTTTATGAAAGGCTTTCTCAGAGTCCGCCCCAAGTAGGACTTTGGGGCGATGATGTAAGCTGTGCAGAAGACAGGAAACATGAGGCCTATCCGCGTGATTTCGGCCATCTGGAGTAGGATGTTTTTCCGTCGAAAGCCTGGAAGGCCTTCGTACCAAATGGAAGCAAGAAGTTGCTGGACGTTTGGATGAGCACAAAACTGGAAAACAAAAAGAAAGTCACTGCCAAGAAATATTCATTTACAAACGCTCAATCAACAGAATTTCAGTAACTACTGTGGTTGCAAACCTTCCTACTGTTTGTCACGACGAAAGATTGCTTCATTAAAATAAAGCTGACCAAATCATGATGTATGAGATATCTCATGGTTAGAAGAAAACTGACTAGATCTTAATTTCGTCAACATAAAAAAATCCGCAATATATTGGTCATATCTTGATGGATGAGATATCTCCGAAATCAAAAACTGCCATCAGTGTATTGCAGACTTTCTAATGACGATGAAATCAAGATCAGGTCAGTTTCTTTCAAAAAATGGGATATTTCGACTATCAAAATCTGGTGAGTTTCCTTCTCATGCCGAGATACCTCGTTCATCAAGATCTATCATAGTTAATTTTATTTTACTGACAAAATATCTCGCCAATCAAAATCTGATCAGTTTCTTTCTAATGACGAGATATCTAGTCTATCAAGACCAAACCAGTTTTATTTAATGACGAGATATCTAGTCGATCAATACTAACCAGTTTTATTTTAATGACAAGATATATCATTCATAAAGATCTGGTGAGTTCTACTAGTGACGAGATACCTCGTCAAGAGACATACCAGGAGGGTTAGGAAGACCATTAATTTCAATTGTTACGACCAAAAAATATTGTGCAAAACAGCATGTGGCGATTTGCATTACAGAGGCTATTTAGTTAAAAGCTGGAGCATATTGAAATTTTCTTAATCGTGAATTACAAATCCCGCTCCTGTTTGGGTGGAGACGACAATCGATTCCATGTGTGGAGGCAACGTGGTCAGCGCCAAGATTCACCGTCACACGTCCAGAAGACCTGGTGTCATGGTGTGGGGTGCAATTACGAATGATGCCAAATCACCTTTAGAATTTGATACGGGCATTTTGACAGGCCAGCGTGACGTACAATAAATTTTACAACCAGTTACTCTCCCATTCCTGAACTCCCAGGTGCACCCGCGTTTTCAACAAGACAATTATCGACCCCATATTGCTGACGTCTATAGAGGTTGTCTACGAGAAAACGATATCGCACCATGGTCGGCATACTCACCGGACCTGTCCCCGATCGAGAATGTATGGGATGCCATTGGACGAGGTGTCACTACTTCACCCGTACCGTGTAATCTGCTTGAACTATGTTACAGGGTTCAAGCAGCATGCAATGGACTGTCGCAGGACTTCATAAAGAGCCTGTATGACTCACTACCAAGGCGCTTGGCATATTGTCTTAAATAAGGGCGCTCATACGCCATACTGAATGATACCACTTTTCTTAATTTTTCTCAATAAAGTTTGCGTATTTCAGTCTCAAATTTTAGTCATTTACTCATTCATAAGCACTTTACCAACCTTGTAAATACAATTGCATTCTGATAATTCCATCTAAGTGGAACTTTGTTTGATGTCTTAGAGAGTATTTTAAGCTACAGAAGTCCGTTGCACTATGATATGCAAACCTATCTCTCCTAGTGGTTGTCTCGACGAAGTATCTAGTCAGATAAACAAAATTGACCAGATGGACGATATATCTAGTCGTTAGGAAACATCGACAATATATTGATGAAGAGATACGTATATCGTCATTAGGCAAAAATTGTCATACGTTGTAGGACTATATACCTCCGTCTATCAATAACCATTTGAAGAATGGTATTTGTCCACTTTGCAACTCGTAGTTCAATTTATGTTTCAAGTGCATGAACTGTTTCTAAAATTCATTTTACATACTATTTGTATGACTTGTTTTAGCATATATTGGTTGAATAGAAATCGTTTCTCTCTAGGAACTCAATCTCAATCTCAATACGCTTAAAACGTTTTCAGTCACAAAATGTTTTTCATCAATTTACTAGTATCTACTGAAACAGAACTGACACTGAATGGGAATCTACGGAAACGATGTTAGTTCCCGATTTTGCATAAGAATACTAAAACTAGCTTTGTCTATGGTTGGTTGTTTCCGGGTTTTTTGACAAACACTAGACAGACAACACAATGAGGAAGGAAGAAAAAGCAGAAGTGTAGGTTAGGGTAAAAATGAAAGGGAGGAAAGATCACTTGAGGGTACCTCGGAGTTGTGATGCACCTCACACACCTAAAAAAGATCCACCTCTTAGGGCCTTTGTGTATGTAAATTGAAGTTTTGTTATGCCTATAATATAAAGTATGGACATGTCTGAAAATAGTTATACATACCTCCAAGTAAAATGCTCATCTAACATTATTGCAATTCTATTAGTCTCTGAAACAAAGAACCCGTGCATGACGACCCATGTATGGCTATTATGGGAGACTATCTCTGAAAGGGGAAGATTGCGACCACAAATATAGCTTTAATCTTGATTTCTCGTCGTAAACACAGGGACGTATGGGAGGGAAGCATCCATGGGGATCAAGCCTACCCAGAAGTATATATTTAATTTTGAAAAACATTAAAAAACACACTCCTGAAAACCAATTTAATCAGCTCAAATCGAAGTTAGGTTGAAAACACAAGTAGGACATACTTGATGCGTTAATCATGCAAGGAAAGTATACTAGATAGGTTAATCAAACAAGAAAACATACCCGATACGTTAGTCATACAAGTAAAACATGCTTGCATCGTTAATCATACAAGTAAAGCATTCTCCATATGTAAATCATGCAAGTAAAACATACACTCTCGTACCACGTCGGATACAGCTTGTATCCGACGTGGAATTGACAAATACAAGTCACGTACAACATTCAGAGGGATACGCTCCCACTCAAATTGCAAAAAAGTCTCTAATTCAGAAAGTGTCCTTGGAGGGGGGAATAGATTCCAAAATACCCCACAAAGGTTCAATTATATTGAGATCAGGGGACTGAGGGGGCCAGATGAGGTGCTCTATTTCATCGTCGTGTTCATAAAACCCGTCTCGGGCAATTCCACAGGTGTGAATGGGGGCTTTTAAATCTTGGAAGACTGGTCGTTTATCAGGAAACACAGTTTGCACCATTGGGTGAAGATGATCGGCCATAAGACTGACATAATCCTCTCCTGTAACACGGCCTTTCAGAACAAGTGGGGCAAGACCATGATGTGATATCACACCCCAGATCATCACTGTACCGCCGCCATGCTTAACCGTAGGCCGAAGACAGTCAATTTGATAAGCTTCTGGTGGCGTTCTCCAAACGTAAAAACGTAAATTTGTCGGGAATAATGTGAACGACGATTCGTCTGACCATATTACATTCTCCCATTGTTGTTGTGTCCAATTTTTATGCACGTCATCATATTCGTAGCTTCAAGGTGTATGGTGTAATCAATGGTTTTAAAATAACCGCTCTACCATGAATATCAGCCATATGCAGTTCACGCCGGATAGTTTTTGATAAAACTGCTTCCTGTAGATGTGTGTTCATCTCAGTTGTTATCTGGGATACTGTTGTCTTGTGTTTTTTTGCCACAATCTGCTCCAAAACCCTTCTGTCTCTGTCATTTAGTTTCGATTTTCGACCACTGTTGTGCTTTTTAGATGATGTTTTCCCCTGTTTCAAATATGCTGACATTACAGCCGACACTGTACTTCTCCCAACACCTAGAAGGGTGGCCGTTATCATTACTGAGGCTCCAGCAAGACGGGCCTCAACAGTCATGCCTCTTTCGAAATCAGAGATGTCAGTCATAAAGCATTTTTAACACAGAAATATATTTCGCATCCGACTTCTATCACTGCTAGTAGCAGACTGATGTGTGTATTTTCTCATCCGCTAGGTGGCACCCTTCACCGCTAGAGGGCAGGAGTATATGAGAGGTTTCTTTCGAGTGCTATTTTTTCACAGATTATTTTCCCGGAAAGGATTTTTACACCGGATCAGTCGCTTTTTTCACTTTAAATTTCATTTTCGATTACTTCCAGAAATAGCAGTCAGTTCAGAGTCATGATTGTCATAAAAACTATCAGTAAAAGACGAAAACGAAATACATTTTTGCGGTATTCCATTGAAAGATTAGTACTCTGCGCTTTTACACAAAATTGCTTTTCCTAGGGATACAACGAGTGCTTCAGTGCGGCAGTTTCACAATGAGTTTTCGGAATATTTGTGCCGTGTATGATTATGATTGCATCCACACCCACAAGGGATATAAAAACACGAAATGCATTTGCAAATTTTGATCTCGTTTTTAATGAAAACAGTTTTGCCTTTCTTAGAGATCGAAATGCTTAATGGGTTTATTAAGAGCTTTATTCGAATATATCCGATGATATTGCGTTTGTGTGTCAAGTTAAATGGATCTCTATACCATAGGCGTAACTAGGGTTGTTGAATGAGGGGGGGGGGTTTGGTCCTTCCTTCAAGTATGGAATGTACCCCAGCAAAAAGTGGGAAGAATAAATTAGTTATTTTAATATAATTAATTACTAATAAGTAATTATCTCACTTACTAATAAGTAATTATATTACTTACTAATAAGTAATTATATTGCTTACTAATAAGTAATTACATTACTTACTAATAAGTAGGGCAACTTTTTTGTTGCAGTAAAAATGGGAAAAGTTGTATTTATAGAAATAAAGTTGCATTTAATTTTGATACACAAAAATCAAAAATAAATTATTCGTAAAATTTGAAAGAAAAAAAAAATTATTGACAAACACAGAACAACGTTGATGTCGTGGAATTGCCAATATTGGCAGGTAATTTCTTGAACAATCAAAATCTGTGAACAACAGAGGCTGATGTTGCCTGACATAGTTGCAGTAGCAAATACTGACTCGGGGGTAAAATCATCTCGGGAAAGTGTAGCAATAACCTTCAGGTCATTATACTTTCCAATCGTTTTTTTAAGATACGCTTTAAGGTTGCCAGGATTTCTTTAAAATCCATCGATCTGATATCTTCATACGCTGTCTCGATGCTGTACGCTTTCGATTCCAATTTTTCTACGAGACGAATCAAACATTCGTAGCTGCTTTTGATTTTCAGCAAATTTTTGGCAGGTCACACACTGCTTTTATTACACGACACACTAAAATGTCGTCGTCACTGAAACCGCTAGCATTGTCCTTTACAGTGGGAAAGTGGGCTGCGTAGTACAATGTTGTCCGAAGCCACGTTGCCCAGGGTGTGAGTACTGACTCAGCTATTGGCCAATGTCTGAAAAGCGGCTTTTCGGAGCTTGTTTTGTACTGTGGATGCCTTAACACAAACGATGAGATTGTCCTGATTTGTGCAAAATCCGCGTACTTTTTCTGAAGTTGTGAAACAATTGTGCCACGCAAGTTACTTCGAGCAATCGCGGATAAAGCACCTTGAGTGTGTTTCCAGCCGCATTCATATAATATGCAGTATCAGATAGCAGAAGCGCAAAATCCTTTCGCTCAACATCCAGAGATTTTAAAAAGTCATCTACAAGGCGAACTACATATTGATAATCGATACTCACATTGCAAACTCTGCTGTCGATTACGCAAGTTTCCTTTTGGATTATCAAGAGTGCCAACCAATGTAATAAAGTACTTGCCATTTATTTCACTTTCGTCTGTTAGAACACACTTCTTTCCATGAACTTGTTTGATCCGTAATACTTCGGCGTTAGCAAGATCAGACACACATGATAGAAGGGTTGATTATGAGGGCAAAAATGAAATATTAATTTTATATTTGTTAATTTTAAGCTAAATTTTAAAAAGTTGCAAATAGTTGCATTTATGT
The DNA here is from genome assembly GCA_947359465.1 of Metellina segmentata. NCBI lineage: Eukaryota > Metazoa > Arthropoda > Arachnida > Araneae > Tetragnathidae > Metellina > Metellina segmentata. Next base: position 11,663,648 of record OX375872.1, read on the forward strand.
AAAAAGTTGCATTTATGCAGAAAGTTTCATTCATGTTGCGGTTATAACTTACTTACAATATATCCCAGGTAGGTGGAATTTTGGTTTTAGTACTTTACATGCAGCGTAGAACGAGTAAAAAAAAGTTGCATTTCTTGCAAAAAGTTGCCCTACTAATAAGTAATTATATTACTTACTAATAAGTAATTATATCACTTACTAATAAGTAATTATATCACTTACTAATAAGTAATTATATCACTTACTAATAAGTAATTATATTAAAATACTCTATAATTAATTAATTAATTAATCGTATTAATAAATATTCCTTAATTAACACTTGATTTTAAAAATCACAATTTTTTTTTATTTGCACAATATTTACCAGATGAATTTATGGTGAATTTTAAAACTTACAAAACATTTAAATTAGAAATTAAAACGTCGATTTTTTTCATAAGCGTTTCGATTTTTTTCTGAACTTCTTAGATTTAAACTTGATTTGCTTGAAGCAAATCAGTAATAATTCTCTCGATTCTGACTCTGCCGCCTATGAGTGCTCATAATGTTTAAAAAGTGTAATTACTATATACTTGTGAATAACTACATGCAACTATAATATTAATAATGAGATTAAGACATGAAATCCTTCATTAGTGTACGTAGAAACTTAAATAGAGAAATTGTTGTAATGTCAACATGAAGAAAAATAACTTATACATTTCATAGTAACATTTCTATTTAATTTTTTAAGTAAAAAAGTCATCTCCCGAAAGTGTTGTTTAAATTCCAACAAAACTGCATTAAATATGTCTTACCTTTAAACTGCAATAATGTGTTTTCGCAATGTAATTTTTAATTCCCTAACATTTGCTAAAGCAAAAGAACAGAGATTTGCTACGGACTACTGTTTGTAACAAAATGAATCAATAATTCTTGAGCTGACACAAGAAAAGAAATAGCCAAGAAATACCACACTGCCTTTCTAACACGTTTAATAAAGCTGAATGATTGCAGAACTAAATGGCTTGTCTAATTACACTGTAATCAATCAAGCAGCTTTAAAGAGCCCCTTAAGGAGTTTAGACTTATAATAATATGCAGGCTGTTAAGAAACCATGTTTATAAAGTGAAACTAGTAGAACTTAATGAGAAATAAATAAATGTATGTCGAGAAATAAATGAACCACCAAAGATCTCCCTATTCATTGACGAGTGTAATATCGAGAATTCGTTTGCGCGGACCCTTATAGTACAGAGATGCCAACTACTACCGATTCTCCGTAGTTTCTACGGAAGTGAATCGGGAACTACGGATTACGGAGTCGATGATTTTTCGTACGGAAATATTCTATTTTAATTATTTTTCACAGCACATCAATTAGTTTACTTATTACTATATTTTTTTCATTATTATTATATTTTAGCTTTGATAAATGGGAGAGAGTGCTTAAATTTAATGTTTTTATGAACAAAATTTCAATTTTTAGTAATGTGATATAATTTTTTCCACGCAATTATTGGTTCTATATATCTGTTTTCATGTATGACATACCTTACTAATTATAAATAATATAATGTGTTGCATATATGTTTCAAATTTGTAATGAAATATTTGATTTAATGATATATGCGTGTTATTAAAGCCGATTTCTTAAACATTTACTTGACTACTGAAAAAGAATTAAAATTACGGATTTTTCCTTTGGTACTACTGAAAACTTCCATCGCAGGTTGGTATTAGATATGCGACATCGACAGCAAAACATCGATGTTCAAAATTAAAACATCGATGTTTTTAATACATCTCCCCAAAACCATCGATGTTTTTAAACATCAGTGGGTTTAAACTTTTCCCCCCATTTCTTAAAACTGGTTTAGCAACTTTAAACATTAATGATCGCCGGGGGGAAGGAGATTTAATTTGTCATTTGCCGTGTTTATTAATTTATAAATAAAGACTTTTTTAAACTGTCAAAACAAAGTCAAAAAAATTAATAGGAACAATCAACAAATATTTTATTTTCAAATTGAATAATACAAAAGAAAATAATATTTACAACAATTTGACATAGTTACTACTAACTACAAGTATAATTAGGTAGGTACATAACATTAATTATTGTTAGTTATTATTAATTACTTATCAACTTATGGGGAGGGGGGGAACACAACAAGTTTATTTTTATTTACTGCAAAAAAAATATTTGGGCCTATAATTATTACAGGCCCCAATATTTGTTATTTACAGTTTGCAAAGAAAGAAGTTTGTTAACTTTCTCCCCCTTAAGCCGGTTTCTTTTTTCACTAACTATCCCACCATTTAGGGAAAAAACTTTCTGATCAGGCAGATGTCGCCATCACTAACAAATACTTAATTGCACGTTTTTTTCTTCTTAATTTTTACTATGGTACTTTTTTATTCAAAAATAAAGCATCGATGTTAAACAAACATCGGATCCAATAACTCAATGGTAAATACTACAATGTTTTTATAAAACATCGATGTTTCGAAAATATCGACACCTCTGTCGCATCCCTACTTTTCAAACTCTTCACCCTTGGCCACTTTGATCTAAAAGTTTGATCAATTTACTGATTATGAAAATTATGCTACTTAGTTATTTTTTTAATTTTTAAAATGGCACTTTTTTTCATTTAGAAATTAAAGTATCGACAACGTAAAAACATCGACAAGTATAAAAATCGATGCTTAAAAAACATCGACTCTAATACATCGATGTTTTTTGTAAAACATCGACATCGATGTCGCATCCCTAGTTGGCATATCTTAATACTCAAAGGCAAAGACGTGAGTAGGGTTGATGAATGAAGGGGGGTGGGGGGGGGGCAGTCCCGCGAAGTATGGACTTTACACCAATAAAAAGGTGAAGCATCTGGAGACCTCTCACGGAATTTTTGTATTTTTATGTGAAAAAACGCATTTATTAATAAATTTTTTCGTAGTACATTGATAAAATTATTAAATATTTTGCTTCTAGCAAATGTTACACATTTTTATTTCAAATAAAGTCATTTTAAACAATGTTGTTTTATTGTATCAGAAGTGAATAAGAAGCACATTGTTTGGTTTGACAACAAATTACTTAAGGAAAGTCTTGAATTACACTAAAACCCTACTAATTCAACCCCCCTCCCGTTAATCCGAGAGTTTGAATAATCCGAACCAACTGTTTTTAAAATTTGTAAAACAAGATACAGTAAATCATAACAACATAATACATTAACATTATCGAAATAAAAAACAACATTGGTACGAATATACAATCTTTTAGATATTTAGATTATCATTAAATTAAAAAGAATAGAAAAATAGTCACTATATAGAACTTCATGAACTTTTACATCTGAACACAATTAATTAGCTTTTTTCTGGTAAATACATACAAACATTATTTTAGTTGGTTTTTCGAAAAACATATTCTAAGTTAAACAGAAAAATCTATTGAAAAAAAATTTCACTTATATGCCGTGCAATTACTTATATTATGAGTGTAAAAATAATTTTTCATATAATCGAGGTTAAATAGCCGTAAAGCTTAAAGCTCCGATTGCTCGTCATTAACAAATTTGATTATCTTGTTCTACGAATTGAATGGGGGAGGGGGGGGTGAAGCTTCAAATCCCCTGGTTACGCCTATGAACTATTGTACTATTGTTTCATTGATTAAATTGTTTAACATTAATTAAAATTCAATTAATTACAATTAAATTATGAGTAGTTTGAGTAGTTATTAATTTGTGAAAACTCAACTTAAAGGGAAGGGGGTTTGAACCTCCAACTCCCCTGGTAACGCCTATACTCTATACCTTGGTATTTTGAAAACCTTCACAAAGCTTTTTTGAAAAGAACATAACCTTAGGACGTCTTTTTTTGTAAAATACATTACCAGCTTTTCGCTTCTTTTTAGAAACGTCAAATAGTTTCTCAGAGTAACCTCCTAAATACCATACCTGGTTGCTCCCTTTACACACAAAAATGACAGAATTCAACTAAATTTATTCAAAATGAAGTGTGGAGAAAGTTTTTACTATACATAAAATAGTACTGTACAAGATTTAACAAACTGAAAACATTACCACATAACTTTAATTTTGTATCATTCCTAGTTAAATACGTGTAGAAGCAATGGCGTAACTAGAAGAGGGGGTAGTTAGAATGCTTACGGCTTAACCCCTTAAATTATTTGTGGCACATAATAATCTATCCTTAATTAACTCACATTTACAAATTCCCTCCCTATTGACTTTACCCTATCGCACACATATATACATATCGCATTAAGGCTTAAAAAGTGATATAAAGAAAAAAAATTGCATTTCGGAGTATAAAAAGTGAACAAGTGCATGCAATGCAACTTAGGTATTGCATTCTTTAAATAAGATAACGTAAATTTCATTTATAACACTTCTTACATTAAATTAATCATTACACATGGCTTATGAAAGTATGCAGCTATGAATTTATTTTTTATTGACTGTTTGATTTAGAAAATTCGTTTATCTACATGTCGCATCAATGCTTCAAAGTAGGGATGCGACATTGACAGTAAAACATCGACGTTCAAAATTAAAACATCGATGTTGATAATACATCGTCCCCAAAACATCGATGTTTTTAAAATTCAGTGTATTCAAACTTTTTTCCCCATTTTTTAAAATTGGTTTAGCAACTATTAATGCGACATACACAGCAAAACATAGATGTTTTGAAACATCGATGTTCAAAATTAAAACATCGATGTTGATAATGCATCGCCCCCAAACCATCGATGTTTCTAAAATTCAGTGTATTTAAACTTTTTCCCCCATTTCTTTACACTGGTTTAGCACCTAGTGATGCGACATCGACAGCAAAACATCGATGTTTTTTATAAAACATTAATGTTTTGAAAACATCGACATCGATGTCGCATCCCTACTTTTCAGACCCTTCACCTATGGTCTAAAAGTATGTTCAATTTGCTGATTATAAAAATTATGCTACTTGGTTATTTTTAAAATTTTTATAACGGTACTGTTTTCATTAAAAAATAAGACATCGACAAATATAAACATCGATGTTAGAAAAACATCGACCCCAATACATCGATGTATTTTTAAAAACATCGATGTTTTGAAAACATCGACATCGATGTGGCATCCCTACTTCAAAGTGAAAAACAGATAAAAAGTGCTTTTCGACAAATAATATTTAAACGTTGATTTCAATTATTAACAAGCATTATGTGCTTGCAAAATATCAACCATTTTACAAAGAATATAGAATTCCCTTGCACTATAAAAAAGGGAATTCAGTATTCTTATCTACCGAAATGTGCCCTTTCTTCCTTCCAGTAGTTCCTAACTACACTGCTGGCCATCGTAAATGCAACACCCTGAAGGAAGCGTGCAAATGATGTGAAATTTACAACATGCATTAGCGGAGGTGAGATATGCAAATGATTAGACTTTCAGCGCAGACGCACATCACGCGCACCTGTGGCGCCACTTCAAAGCGCTATTTAAGACATGGAGATTTCGATGATTTCAAGTACGGCAATTGTGTTTTTCTTGTGCTTTTTCAAAAAAACGATCAATTATGGCTCGTAGAAAGCAGCGATCATCTTTTAATCAAGTATCCGAGTTCGACAGAGGAAGGATAGTGGCATACCGAGATTGTGGATTATCTTTCAGGGAAATCGGTAGTCGTGTTGGACGAAACCAAACAACTGTAATGCGGATATGTGATCGTTGGATGCAGGAGGGTACGACGGAACGACGTGTTCGATCGCATCCACCTCAGTGCACCACTTCACGTGATGACAGGCATATTGTGCGTATGGCAGTGACGGATCGCTCAGCCACATCACGAACCATAGCACAGCACATTCAGTCTGCAACGCATCATCCAGTGTCTGCGAGTACTATTCGACGCCGTTTACAACAGAGTGGTCTGTCCGCAAGACGTCCATTGCTTCGTCTACCCTTGACGCAGAACCACAGACGTCTCCGCCGCCAATGGTGCGATGAAAGAAGGATGTGGAAGGCAGAATGGAATGAAATTGTCTTTACTGACGTGTCACGCTTCTGTCTGCAACACCACGATGGTCGGATCCGAGTCTGGAGACACCGTGGAGAGAGGATGCTGAACAGCTGCGTTATGCACCGCCACACTGGTCCTGCACCGGGTATTATGGTATGGGGCGGTATTGGATATCACTCTCGCACTCCTCTCGTTCGCATTGTCGGTACTTTAAACAGCCAGCGCTACATATCCGAGGTGTTGGAGCCAGTTGTCCTTCCTTACCTTCAGGGCTTGCCCACAGCCATATTTCAACAGGATAATGCGCGACCACACGTGGCACGCATTGTCCAAGCGTTCTTCGTCAATCGCCAGATTGAATTGCTTCCTTGGCCAGCTCGCTCTCCGTATCTTTCGCCGATAGAAAACATGTGGTCCATGGTTGCTCAACGATTGACCCAGATTACATCCCCAGCTGCCACACCAGATCAACTTTGGCAACGTGTGGAAGCTGCTTGGTCTGCTGTACCCCAAGAACGCATCCAAAGTTTTTTTGAATCAATGCCGAGGCGTGTGGCAGCGGTGATCGCCAACAATGGCGCCTACTCTGGCTACTGATTTTGGCAGGAACCACACTTCACAGAAGTCTATAAATTTAATCATTTAATACTTGGTCAACATGTTATCTACAAAATAAATTTTGTTGTGATATCTCTTGTCTTTCTTGGTGTTGCAATTTGGGTGGCCAGCAGTGTATAAACAAAATTTTTTGGAGGAATTTTAATAAGGAAATCATAATGTTGAAGAGCATGGAATGATTCAGGAACTTGGAGAGGGGCACAGGTTGGAATAGAGGGTCCTCAGGGGGGGGGGGGGGCATGAGATTGGAGTTGGGAACAGAAAAGCGAGGGTCGTCAGTATCAAATAGAAGATGGAGCAGAAAGGACAAGGGTCGTCGGTATAATAGAGTTAAGACAGAAAAGAAGTTGGTTGAAAAAAGAGTGCAGTGGTTCACGAAGCCATGGTCACAATGCAAGAGGCAGCGTCACTGAAGTTGCGACGTCGAAGTAAACACAGTAGAGATATTTGAGACATTTGGATAAACCAGAGAGGAATTCTATATCAAGACAAGCGCCGACCAAACGGTACATTGGTTAAGGTGTTAGCCTCTCGATCGGAATGTCTTGGTTCTAATACGGGTCAGGGCATGGATGTTTGTTTGCGTATGGTGTAGAGGCGGCTGGTGCACCTTGAATCTGTCGTGGCCGAAAGTCCTCACGTTGGGTTGGTGTGGACGTTTGGAGAGTGGGGTGCCAGCTCAGATGTTGCCTAGTCATCGGACAGTGGTTAAAAATGACGTGGCGATACTCCGAATAGCCTGGGACGGTAGTAATTAGTCGAATATCAAGACAAGCATCATGTGCCGGAGCATGGAATGATTGGGAAACTTAGCACATATATTGGCACATTAAGGTACACATTGCAACAGAGCATCGTCAGTATAAAAGAAATTTGGGTTGATAAAGAGCTCGGTGGTTTATGAAGCCAGTGGCCACAATGCACAAGGCAGTCACATAAGCTATGACGTCGACGATGTCCTCACAGCGAAAGATACACGAGTGAATATATGTGAGACATTTGGATAAACCAGAGAAGGATTTTATAAAGGTAAGCCTCATGTGCCTGATCATGGGATGGATACAGAAACTTCTCTGGGATACACACGTTGGAACAGAGCGTCGTCATCCTAAGGTGGGAGTTAAGACAAAAATTACTTATGTCGGTTAAAAAAGAGTGCAGTGGTTCTAGAAGTCAAGGCATAATGCACAAGGCAGAGTCACTTAAGTTGTGACGCCATAGTGGAATAGATCAGCTAATTTCAGGAAACACTACGGTTATTTGATCCAAATGAAATGAGTAATACTAGATGAATATTTTTCAGTTTAAGTATTATATCAAAACTATATTCTATTACCATATATTCAATCATGTTGGCGTGGAAGGTTTGAGATTGAGGTACCAGCTCAGCTGTTATCTCGTCATCTGAACTGTGATTCAAAATTACTAGGCGTTGTCCTTGGTTTGATCTCGGAGCGTCGCCAATAGTCCGTTGTGTTACTCCAGCGTGATGTTAATTAAAATATCTTCCTACCGTGCATTCCGAACTCAAATTTTAAACACCATCCGAAGATCATGCACGCATTTCAAAATAATAAATCCCCTTTTGTTTTCTTTCTGTCATGTGATCTATTTAAGTATACTTCCCTTGATGTTCATTTCTCTTTCTGAAAAAGCAGCTCTTCCGAAGGATAAAAGCGATATCTTACAGGGAAACAGTTGGATGTTCTGTGACACCAAAACCTTTCGAAAATGTTTTATGACCATTCGTGCAAGAACACAATGCATTGCGTTTCCAGACAGACGCAACAATATATCCATGTCAGTTATCTACAGTAATAATAGAAATGATGGACCTAAAATGGTAGAGTGGGGATTCTCTCTTTCCAATTCTATTCACCCCAAAACATCCGAAACAAAAATATTCATGCTCCAAGGTGTCTTAGTTGGTGATCTAACAAAAATTGCTTGACAATACAAGTGGTTTCCACGAGGTATCTCGTCCATCCAAATCCAAGTTGACTGATAACAAGATAACGGCATTAACAAAATCAGCAATATTTCGTCATCAAGGTAAGACCGTGTTTTGATTACGACGAGCGCAATATCTTTTCAGTGTTTCCTTATGACTCCACATCTCGTCTATCAAAACCTGCTGAGTTTAAGATTACGAGATTAACGAGATTACCCGTCGAGACAATGTCTTGATGAGGTATCTGGTCATTAGTATCTCGTTATTAATTACGGATGGACAAGGTATCTCGATTTTAGGATTAAACTGACCAGATCGTGATATCTTTGGAAAGATTCCATTACATATTTTCTCAGAATAGAATCCTTTTAATACATTCCATTACATGTTTTCTCAGAATAGAATCCTTTTAAATATTCCATCGGTCATTTACTTAGAAGAGAAACCTTTGGAAAGATTCTATTGGTCAACAAAAATCTTAATTGTTTAGATGTCATGAAGGAAAGACTGAAAGGTGTAATTATTCATGTAAATCCCTCGGGGAATACATAAAACTAAGATAGATGTTGAAAATTTAAATATACTCTTTCGAACAAAAAAATACAAAAAAAAATCGACGCACCAATAAAGAGTTGTCCGATTGCGATAAAAAAAATAGGATGGATGAGAAGAACATACGTAGAAAAAGAAACGATTAAAATTTCAGAACAATTGAATGATTGATTTCAGAGTTTGACAGTTACAAAAGGAGGAAGTCAGTAAGGCGTTGGTGCACCTGTGGCCTGGATGCGTCACCCGGCGTGGCATAGACTGAAAATGTTCCCGGATGGTGTCCTGCGGAATTTCTTACCAAATTGTGTCCAAATGTCGGGCTAAATGGTCAACATTCCGGTATGGTTGCAATCACCTTCCAACATCGTTCCAAATGTGCTCTGTGGGAGATAGATCAGGAGACCTAGCTGGCCAAGGAAGTTTTGCGAAAGCTCAAAGACAATTCATAGCAACTTGTACCTTGTGCGACTGGGCATTATCTTGCTGAAAAGTAAGTCCGGGGTGTTGCAAAAGGAACGGTAACACAACCGGTCGGCTGTCAAAGGAGATGGCACCCCAGACCCTAACGTCTTGTTGTGGGCAGGATCCCCACGCTGCCCTGGACGTTTCCAGAAACGTCTGTGGTTGTCGTCAGTCACTGTTGGAAACGGGATTCGTCACTAAAGACTATACGTACCCAGTCTTCATCGTTCCAAGTTGTTCGAGCCCGGCACCACTGCAATACTGTGCCTTTTTGGTGCGTCGATTATTTTGTTATAGAGTGTATTTTATATAGATAATCTCAGAGAACTGGTATGTTATGTGTGATGGCGTTTTGAAAGTGTGTTGGATATGCTATAATTATGTAATACAGTACAGTCTGTTTTCATCAATGAGTTTGCAAATTTCCGATATTCTCATTGCTGGTAACTTATGAATTCGTATTCCGAAAATTATCGCTAATACTCAATGCTATGATACTACTCTACAGTAGTTTAGTTTTTAGGTGACAGGTTTTTCCTTGTCCTGTTTCATTCCTTCTCGTGGTTGTTTCGACGAGGTATCTTGTCCTAAGCAAAAATGACCAGATATTGATGGGCGAGATACGAGTGTGCAATATAATTATAAAATCAGTTTGGATTCAATTTAAGTAGAGTTCAAGCGGCTTCGATGAGATATGTCGTTCATTTTACCAATTTTGTAAATGACGAAATGTCTTCAAGATAATGCCGAATATTTTCGGATCATGAAATAAAGATCTGGTAAGTTTTTTTCTAGTGACGAGATATCTCGTCCATCAAAAAAAATAATTGGTCTGTTTTACCTCACATACCTTGTCGAGACAATTATCAGTACAGTTAAAAATGCTGTACTCCCTGGCAAAAAAGTAAGTGCCCTGTTTAATACCTGTGGTAACTATCTTAGTTTCTTTTTGGGAGTAATGATAAACTAGGCTAGCAGATTTGGTACATTAATACTCCATTTCCATCTCTACTATTATAAAAGGAAGTGTTTCTCTGTCCATCTGCTTCTCTGTACGCAGTGTTCTGACGAATCTATGGCACTTTCAATAAAGAAAGTTGATACACAGGAGGTCCTAATGTTTTGCAATTTTTGGGTAGAGCCCGAATTTCAAAATTTAATCTAGAACATTTTAAAATTAATTTGTTATTTTTTTCATCTTTCGTCCTTTGCTCAGGAATGTGACGATGTTTTTGCGATTTTCGACAGCTGACGGCACAAGCGATTTTCGTTCAATGCCTTTGGAACCATGCTAAGTTTTCCGATTCTAAAGTCTTTTGATTAACGAAGTTGATAATATCCACTTCGAGGCCACATCACGGCGTTACCCGTGGAGTTCGTTTGCGAAGCAAACCAAATGGGAATACGTAGCAATCACAGGGGGTTAGTTAGCAGTGGTCAAACCTGACCCCACGAAAAGAACTGTTACGGACAACTCCGTGCTAGCCACGCAGTGGCTATTTAATAATAAATACACATAAAGCAAAAACATAATTTCAGGACCGCACGTTTTCACAAATCCTGTGCTCTGTCATTCATATCATTCGCTGGGTTTCCCGTTGGATCGGTTGAAAGAGTAACGGATTAGCAACCAGAGGATTGGAGTTCGAATCCAACCAAAGAAGTTACAAGAGGGGCTGATGCACGTTAAATCTGTCGCGGCCTCAAATGTCCTCAAGTTGGTATGGTGTGGATGTTTCGAGAGTGGGGGTGCCCGCTCAGGTGTGACCTCGTCATCTCATAGTTTTTCAAAATTACGTGGTGTTGACCTGGGAACATTCCTTTCTGATTGGATCGCAGACCGTCGCCAATAGCTCGTTGTGTCGCTATACTGCGACGTTAATTAAATAAATTCCTATATTTCTGCCTGAAAATATACGGGGAATACCGAATATGTAACCTTGGTAATGAGTGTGAAAGGTTAAGTTTGTTCTTAAGGTTCCCTCAATGATTATTTTCCACACCTGAATCTTATTTCAAAATAACTGTCACATTTGTAAATGAGATGATAAGAGAAAGGATTTAATAGTAAGGTAGGTAGGGTTAGTTAATTAACGTGTCACTGAGGCAATACAACGGGTTACTGGCGATGGTATGGGATCAATCCCGAAAGGAAAGATTCGAGGACAACGGTGGTAATTTTGTTAAACTGTCAGAAGACCAGAACAACAGCTGAGCTGGCACCCCACTCTCCAAACTTCTCCACCACGCCAACGTGAGTTATATTTAACGTGCATAGGACGGTCTTTGGAATGTATTGGACCGAGTTTCAAACTCGCAAATATACGTCTGCCGTTCCTATTCCTCTCCGGCCCATTGAATAGTAAATTAAAAGGTTTATTTCCTAGGAGGGATTAAAAATTACAGACTTAAACAATCTTTGTCTGACCATAAAAATATTTAATTTCAGTTTCTGATCTCTACATGTTATAGTTCCTAAAATAAAATTTCGTTTAAAATCACCTGAAAATTTCTCATTTTCCCAAAGGTAATATTTCATCAACTGACGGTGGTTAGAAATTACGAGGTGTTATCCTCGGATTGATTTCCACCGAGATTTATCCCAGAACATCGCCAACATTTCTACAGTGGTATGTACAAATTCAACTACCTATATGTTATACCAGCAAACGAACTTTTGAAACGTTCTCTTATTTCAGAAACTTGAACACAAAATTTAAAAATAGATTATTTTAGATCATAGTTCTTTAAAATTAAGAAAATTGAAAAGTTTATGGATTTTCGTAGACATGCTTAGAACTTATTCACTATCCACGATCATATCCTAGTTATCTACGGCTAGTAGATACTACAGATTATTCTTGTCTTGTACGGTACGGTTTTCCTTTCACTATTCACTGAATCCATTGTAACTCATCACGTAAATGAGGCGGCATTCACTATCTACGATCACATCTTAATTCCCTACAGTTACTAGATATTAGAGCTTATTCTAGTTATCTACAGTAGGGATCTTATCCCACTGTTGCAGAAAAACAATTTAAATGAAGCGGCATTCACTATCAACAATCACATCTTTGTTACCTATATGATTAGAGTTATTACAGATTATTCTAGTTACCTATAGTTACCAGATATTACAGCTTGTTCTAGTTACCAATAGTTACGAGATATTACAGCTTGTTTTAGTTACCTATAGTTACGAGATATTACAGCTTATTCTAGTTACCTATAGTTACGAGATATTACAGCTTATTCTAGTTACTTATAGTAGGGTTCTCATCCCACTGTTGCAGCAAATGAATTTAAATGAAGCGGCATTCACTATCCACGATCTCATCCTTGTTATCTACGGTTAGTAGATATTAGAGATTATTCTAGTTACATAAGGACGGTTCTCATCCCACTATTACACTGATCCCAACGTAACTAATCACGCAGATGCGGCGGCATTCAATCTGAGAAGGCGAAGCGTTACTTAAGTTCGTCTAATAATGACGTTGCGACCACTAGATCAATTTGAGTTTGTCAGTTGCAGGTGGCAGAGTTGGAGACAAGCTTATTTGCTGAGCAACCTTACACGCTGGGATTCGTTTGGTTTCAGCTTACATTGGGATGGGGAGTCGATTAGGGTAAGATTTTATTGATTACAGTCTGATTAGATGTTTCGGAAATAGATTCCATTTATTTGAGGAGTTTGATAAGTTGATTTTTAACCTTTGTTGCACTCATTTTCTTGTTTATGCATGCCTCGAATAGAAAAATATGTGAAATAAAGTCTTTTTACCTTACATATCAACACTGAGAGCCATGAGATTTACGAGTATTTATTTCATCCCTCTATACACGCATAACGATTGAACAACCTTATCTCTATTGGCTGAAACAATCCATTGATTCTTTCAATCTATACGAAAATTCTCGTAGGTCTTTTCCTCAAAATGGAATCATTCAGGATTATTTTCATTCTTTAGAGAGGCCCGGTAGCCCTGTTGGAAGAGTAGCAGTTTAGAAACTATTTTTTTTACTATTACTTTTAATTATAGGATTTTACTTTTGATTTTTGAAATTTATTTGTGATAGGATTTTAATATTGATTTCAGGAATTTGCTTTTGACATCAAGAGCTGACCGGTTCAGTCCGTTATAATTGCATGAAAAACGGTAAAGTTACCACGTTTTATATTAATCGCATTCTTGTTACTCATTATTCCTTATTGTTATTTCTGCTTATTTATCAATAAACTTTATATCCATGTTCTTATTTATTTATAATTTAATAGGTCAGTTTCTTAATTTATGATAACAAATATTTGTAAATGAAATATTTTTACCCTAAAACTTTACCCCCAAATCATTCAGGGGTTTATACGCATAGTTCCACTTTGAAACATCCAGTCTTCCCTGCATGACTTTCAAGCAGTTTCAATCTTCTTGATTAATAGAATCATTTTAAATGGTTTTTCACAAGGAAGATATGGACAATCATTCAAGGATTTCACTCTGTGGAAAAAAACTGTAAAATCATTTCGAATTATTCTATTCTAGTGGCTTAAACAATCCATGGATTCTTTCAAACACTGGAAATATATGTATTTTCGTTAAAATAGAATTTTTTTGGACATATTTTTCTAGTTCTTTTCAAAGGATTCTATGCAAAGGAAAGGACTAACAGAATCTGTCAAAATAATTCTATTCTAATGAAAAGACATGTAATATGTCCATAGTTTGAAAGAATCCATAGATTCTTTAAGTCACTAAATTTGGTTATTTAGTATAGAATTCTTAGCACGAAATCCTTTGGAAAGATTCTGTTAACCATTGTTGAGAATAGGAATGTACCACGTGGGTGTTGTTGAGAGTGGAGCTTCTTACTGACACTCTCGGCGAGACCACGTGATCGTTCGTAAAGTAATGTGATTCAAAACAATTTAAAAGACTTCCTGAATGGCACGGCTTCGGGTGTGAGCTTTCTTGATGAGCTCCCTCCTTTTTCTTGAAACTTGAAGTTATGTATCTCAGCGTAATATTATCGTTTGTTGTGTTGTTGTACCGTTTGTACTGTTTGTTTGATGTCCGAAAATAAATCACAAAAAGACATTATTGGACTCGATGATTCTTGGACTCGATGAATCTTTACAACCATTCCTTTGGAATATAATTCTTTGGAAGATTCTAGTGGCCTTTAATTAGAAATGAACAATTTGGAAAGATTCCATTGGTCCTTTCCTTGGCATAGAATCCTTTGGAAAGAACCAAACTCTATCCAAACAATTCTTTTAAAGAAAAGACATATGTAATATTTCCAATGTTTGAAAGAATACATAGATTATTTATGCCACTAGATGTGGTTATTTAGTCGTTTAGTGGGTTGTAAAAACAATAGTACACTACTCGGAAATGTCGCTCCGCTCAGTGGGTTAGAAGGAGGAATTATAACGAAGTTAAAAGAAAATAAGAAAGAACACACACGCGGCAATTTACTTCACGCGGCAGTTCCACTGAAGCAAGGCTTTTGTCGACTCATCACCGAGCACCTTTAAGTCCCATTGTTAAACGGTACTGATGACAGCCCTTTCTGACGTGTAACTAACTTTATGCCACTATTGCGGGATTATAATAGACATTTCTTTTGTCTCGTGAGATGTATTAGCGGAATTATCGCTTTTTTAATATTGCAGTAAGGTGGAAGAGCTTATCAGATCGTCGATATGATGTCAGAGGAAGCCAAGTTTCAGGCGTCTATTGGACAGTATTTCGAAGGCTCGTGTCAGATATGAGCGAGGCTAGGCATAACTCTTCCCTGTTTATTTCCTGCGACAACATATCCCAAATACACTGATGTGTTGGTATGTATTTTAATTAAAGTCGCACTGGAGCAACACAATAGGCGATCAAACCCGAAATGTAAGGAAAACAACCCCAAGTAATTTTGAATCCCGGTCAGATGAGGAGGTCGCACCTGAGCGGTTCCCTCAGTCCAAACCCTCACACCACGCTAACGGGAGGACATTTGAGGCTGTCACACATTTAACGTACGTCAGCCTCCTTTGTACACGAGCATTGGTCACATCTGACCCCACGAAAAGAACTGCCACGGGCAACGCCGTGCTGGCCACGTAGTGTCTAGTTGTTAATAAATATACAAAAGGATAAACTAGATTGGACTCGTATAGATTTCACTACACGCAACTTTGTTGAGCTGATTAGGACTAACGATGTGATTTTATTACAATATATTTTGGTGACCTAGGATCTCATGTGGAATTTATCGCAAAACGTTTCGGAATAAAAAGACGGTACTTGGATTTAAATTTTACTGGACAAGGAGGTAACGCTGAGATTCGAGGTAGGCCCATTTGTTCTTTGTTTCAATATTTTGAATTGCTTGATAGTTAATATGTAATCAGAAAGAGATTAAAAGGAAAACGTAAGGGTCTGATAACTTCTTGCAGTAAACATTTAACAAAAATCAAAAATACTTTAGGTATGGAAATTTCGGAAGGGTACACGAAAGAAATAAAAAATGATGACCTCTTAAATTTAAAATCTCAGCTCGAAGAGAAATTAAAGGACTTACTTTAAGCTGACGAGATAGTGTGATCAAAAATTAAAATAATCGATATGGAAGATGAGATAGCCTTGAGTGAAGAATATAAAGATAAGGGAATATAGGCAAAATCAATACTTGAAAGGCATTTAGAAATATTATGTGGTATACCGCATAACGTAATTCAGGTAAGCAGGATAAATGATCAATTTTCGGCTAATAACAATAATTAAACACAATTTGCGCAAACGCATAGTAACGTTTCCCTTGGAAATTAAACTAAAAATGTTGTTAAGCTAATATTAAATATTGAAATCTTTTTACGGTGATGTTAGTAGATATTTTGATTTTTGGAATTCCTTTGACGTGGTGGTTAATAATAATGATGTATTAACAAAAATTGAAAAATTTACATATCTAAAAAGTTATCTTGTAGGAGTTGCACGAGTGCAGTTTCGGGATTTTCGCTTACCGATCAAAATTATGATGCATCAATACATTGTTAAAAGAAAGGTTTGGTTGAACTGACATAATTATGTCATCGTATATGCATAAATCTTTGTTAATAAACTCAGTTAAATCATGTTCTAATATAATTTGTTTGAGAAAAATGTATGATGCACAATAGAAGTTCAAATACGATCACTGCAATCATTTGGCGTAGCTACAAGTACATACAGTAACTTATTGTACCCAGCCGTTTTGCAAAAATTATCCGAAGAATTAAACTTAAGTTATAATAGTCAACGTAAGACACGAATTATTTGAAAAACGGATTTAGTCGAATTTATAAGAAAGGAAGTAGAATGTAGGGAAGCTTCATTAATATTAGCTGATCCAAGTATTCTACTGCAAAGGAATATATTCATTTCGAAACAAAAACAATCAAAGTTACCCAAATAAGCCTCACTATTAGAATTCTAAAAGAAATGATTATTTAGGCAATAAATCAAGCGCGGCAGTTTTAACAACTCAAGTAGATGAAAAGTACTAGCATGCTCGTAAATATGAGCATAACGCGAAGTTTTACTTAAGGCTAAGGTTGCAAGAACATAAGAGAACATGTCCTCTTTTTCCGCTCGGATCTTTTTTTCACTCTCTTTTTTAAGTCGGATCTTTTTATGTCCTCTTTTTTTCGGTTGTTCACTTTTTGTTCTCTTGGTTCATTATTTAGGATTGTGTTCAAAATATATTTCACATTTTAAACTTTATGCGCTAAAAAATTCACATCGGATACTATATCGTTATGTATACTCACAGCTATTCAAACACGTACTAGATCTAGTACACTGTACGGAAATCGTACGTATTACTGAAACGCATCAACAACGTATAAATAGGAAGTTCAACCTCGAGTGTATAAATAAGCTCCTTGTTAAAACGTCTCATTAGGATATCAAATAGATAATCAATGAGAATCTACATTCGTGTTGGAATAATATTAATAAGAAATATTACTCTTATTATATCAGAATGAATAGTAAGAAATATTGTTCTTATTATATCAGAACGAATAGTAAGACAGACGATTCGCAGCCTTTTTTAGTTTGGAAGGAAAACGCGTTGCTAACTTAGCCACCTTTTAGCATTTAATCGAAGTCGATAACTCAATTATGATGGCTGCGCAGAATTCTGTGAGTTATAATTATGTATTGGTGTATTATTTACTTGTGTTTATCAGTATTTGTTTTAGTTTTGCCCATTGTTAAATTATAATATTTAGTGTTTGCTTATGTGAAAAAGCTAAAAGAATATAATATTGTTGCATTGAATTTATTAATATAAATTCCAAACAAGCTGTACATTTGAATATAGAATTGTGTAGGAGGTATAGTCTCATCTATGTATTTTGAGACATAATTTTGTTAGTAATTTTTCCTGCAAGCTTTTCAAATGACCGAACACTCATTCGGAAGTAATTCAAAAATTTCTCTGGATTTTCACTTTTCCTGTCCTCTTTTTATCAAAATAATTTTACCAAATGTTCTCTTTTCTGATATTTATCTTCTGGAAACCCTACTCAAAGCGAAACTTTAATCCTTCATCAGTTGCTAGACACATGAGTAACGAAAAATATATATTCTAAAAACCATATGAATCATGATTGCTCACTAAGCGTTAATGAAAAGAAAAAGGCATTAATGGCTAGCGAGGTTCCGCCATTAAATATGTTTTTTATTTCTCTAATTCAAGTATCTATCTTTGAGACCTGGCAGAGCCCTGATAGCCTCGCCAAACGCGCGTACGCGCCTCATGTGAACGGAGCCTCAGGGTTTATGCTTTTATCTGCTTTCAAAATCATTTAAGAAAATTCTGTGATCGCAACTATCAGAAATGTAAATAATGTTATTCCTTTTGTCATAACTCTATTTAATTTGTGGGAATGAAAGCGATTGAAAAAATACTTCGGCGCCTATCGTAGGAGACTGTTCTAGGGAAGAGGCGACACAGAGGGAAAAGAAAGATTCTGTGTCGTGCTTGGTTTCATTCTCCTATAAAGAAAATGATAAAAAAAAGGCGAAATCGATTATATTGCAAACATTTTCAGCTTTAGTCATAACAAAATCAGGAAGTAAAGTTCAAATGCGTTGTATTTTGGATGGAGGCGCCAATCGACCATTTGTTTTAAGAGAAATTGCTGACCCATTGAATTTGAATGTGATTAATAGAGACGCGTTAGTTATTTACACGTTTGGGAGCGGAACCCTGGAAAGGCGCACTGATGATGTAGTCGAAATAACATTGCAAAATATGAGAAATTCTAATCGTAGCTTAAAAATCGAAGAGCTAGTAATTGATTCTATCACTTTGGAACACATTAAAATGCCTTCACAATGCTTTCGAAATATCGCGTCAGAAAAGGGAATTGAATTGGCGGATATTAGTACTTCCGAAAGTATACATGTTTCGATTGCGTCAGATTACAATTCAGAAAATTTTGGGTGAAAGAAATTTAAGAATTAGTAAAAGATTAATAGTGGTCGATAGCATTATCGGATATTTACTTCAAGGAAAGGATGAGGAACCTTATTGCCAAGAGCAGGTACCAGTAAATCATCTAATGGTGGAAAAGGAAGAGCTGGACTGTGATAGGAATGCGACATCGATGTAGATGTTTTCAAAACATCTATGTTTTTTAAAAAACATCGATGTTAACGATCATTTTTGTAAACATCGATGTTACATCAACGATCGATCGAAACAAAGCATGATGTGATTATTAATGAACAATTAAGGAATGGTATTATTGAAGTGGTGGAAACGAATTTAGATCAAAGTATTGACACAGGGAATTTTCTTCCGTATCACGCCGAAATACGTGAACAAAAGAATAGTACAAAGGTTAGAATAGTCTTCGATGCATTCTCTGAGGGTAATGGAGCGTTATCATTAAATGATTGTTTAGAAAGCGGGCCGAATTTTAATCCCGACATGCTTAAAAGTATCTTAAAGTTCAGATTACACAAAATTGCAATTTGTGCAGACATTCAGCGCGCGTATTTAGAAGTAGGTATTGCCGAGGAAGATTGGGAGTTTTTAAAATTCTTATGGGTGAAGGAAAAGGTTCCTAATTCGATCTCAGCACTCAAATATTCAGCACTCAATTCTGATATATAAACGAGTAACTTTCGTCGTTAAGAGCAGTTCATTTATACTGACAGCAACGATACGGCTGCACTTACAAAAATACCAGAAGGATTATGAAGAAGCATGTCAAATGCTTAAAGAACTCTATGTGGACGATTTAATAAGTGGAACTTTCGACGTACATGATGCCATACAATTGAGTACAGATATGATTTTTATACTTAGTCAGGTCAGCATGAACCTATGTAGATGGGCTTCAAATTCCCCAACACTCGATGAAGCATTGAAACATGCAAACATAGATTGCCGAGAAACGTCCGAAAAACTAGGAGTGCCTTCAAAGATCTTGGGCCTTATATGGGTCAATATTAATGATACCATGAAATTCGACATCCATCAATTTGAAAAACTGAGAAATTCTGAGATCATAACAAAACGAATTATTTTAGGAGCTTGCGGTATGTTATTTGACCCCAATTGGCATAATGAACTCATTTTCACTAAGGATGAAGCTGCTATTACAAACGATTTGGGAAAGAGCCATACCATGGGATGAGTGCGTTCCCACTGAAATAAAAAGTGCATTTCTGGAATGGCTCAGTGAAATAGAAGTAATAAGAAACTTTGAAAACCCTGGGCTATATTTCACTGAGATTGATTGGGAGTCATTAGAGGTCTATATATTTTCAGACGCAAGTGCTATGGAGTTGTAGCTTATTTTCGGAAAGAGGATGTTACAAGTTTTAAAATGTCAATGTCTCTCCTGGCCCCATTAAAGAAACTCACACTACCCAGATTGTAATTGTTAGGCTCCTTGATTTCAGCAAGAATGGGATGTTAGGAAGAATTATTGAGTGTCACAGGGGACGTTACAGTAAGGTAAGGTCAGATACAATTAAAACGTCTTCGGGCATCATAAAACGCCCGATTAAATTGTTATATAGCTTAGAAATAGTATCAAATGAGTAAGTTCATTTAAATTGATTATCGAACTGTACACATTTTTTAACTATGATTGATATCATTGTTGTGTAGTAAATTGTAGCATATATTGTTTACTTTAACTGTGTCAAATTTAATTTTGTTAAAGAAAAGGAGAATTAAGAAATTGTCGTAATTCATAGTGTAAACTTAATAGTTACACTGAATAATAGAATTTTGTTTTTGGAATTTATATAATTGAAATGTGAATGATAATTTAATTGTATTTGAATGTTTATTAGATGAATTGCTTCATTGGGGCGGAACGATGTGATAACTTAGCCACTGATTTTATGATAATTCCATTGAAAGGGAATTTTAAACGCGCAGCTTCCTTATCCGATGGGAAATACGCCAGATTGATTTGGGACGTGGTCGAAGGAAGACTACGCTGGTACGGACCTGCCCATTTTCTTTGTTTTCTTGTATTCGCCCTGTCACTGTTAATAAATGCAATCTTTCCAGAGAATAAAATCCCTTCGAATATTTCTACCGATTTTTCCTTACGACTGAATCCTTTGCAAATATTATATTACTCCTTTCCTTAAAATGGAAATCTTTGGGAAATATCCCATTGCCTCCTTATCTTATAATTAAATTATTTAGAAAAATTATATTTGTCCTTTCCTTGGAATAGAATCCTTCAAAAATATTCAATTCTTAAATAAAATCCTTTGAAAATATTATAACGGCCATTTTCTATGAATAAAATCATATGGAAATATTATATTGATCTTCTCCTTAGAATAGAATCCTTTGAAAAGATATTTTTGTCAAGAAAATAAGAACTGGTTAGAAGTCAGGACGAAAAGACTGAAGGTTTAAAGGTTGAATTATGCTTGTTAATCACTCAGCTGTGTAATAAATTACATCTAACGAGATATATGATCAAGACAGTTGTAAATTCTCCAAGGTTAATTAATGGTGAAGAAACAAACAACAGAATTCATCAACAAAATTAAAGAAAATATTTTATCACTGAATCAGTAAGTTAATTTTAAACTACCCACATGAGACTAAAAACCGAAGATATGGAGATAACAGTATCACTGGTACAACCTTAGAACGAAATGACATGGTAAAACATTTTACCTGACAAAACTCTTATCAGCTGTCTTAAATCGTATTTCATTTTTGGGGAATTATTCAAAAATACCTCCTTTACAAAGACAAAAAAAAAAGATAACGTCGAAAGACTTGAAAGAATTTTCAGCTGTCAAAAATTAAAAACCCAAAACGCAAGTAACTTAACCTAAGAGAACAAATTGAAGTTTGAATTTGGAAATGCTTAAAAGGAGATTACCGTCTTCTGTTTAGAGGAAGAAAAGATTCGGACAACGATACCGCAAAAAAAAAAGGTATCTCTAAAGTGCTTTTTATAAATGTGATGCTTCAACGGAAATAAATTAGATCATTTGCATTTCGGTTTCTGTTGGGCTGCGTTCTCCATGCGCTTGGGTTATGACAAGCTTTTAACGTCATTTGCATTGCTTACAGAAAAAAAAAAGAACCCATCAGTACAAACGTTCACTCGTAAAATGCGACTCTCCATTTAACCAAAAGTGTCTAATTAACCCATTAACGACCGCACTACTTTTCGCTGGAAGGAAATGAACAAAAATCATTTTTTAGACGTATTAGAGTCTAATTAAGACAAAAAAAAAGTTTATTTGTTTTAAAGATACAAAATGTTGCGAAAACGCAACGTCAGTCAAAACCGACTACTTTTGGGAAAGATGAAAATCTTCGAAGCACTTGCTATGTAAAGGCAGATTACATTTTTTACTAACAGTTATTGTTTGGCTACTACAGTTTTTGCA
This sequence comes from Metellina segmentata, assembly GCA_947359465.1. Taxonomy (NCBI): domain Eukaryota; kingdom Metazoa; phylum Arthropoda; class Arachnida; order Araneae; family Tetragnathidae; genus Metellina; species Metellina segmentata. Next base: position 11,686,197 of record OX375872.1, read on the forward strand.
ACTTTATCTTTCGTTTGTTTGTTTTTTCTCGATAATATGATTTGTGGGATCCTTTCTCGTTTCACTCAAGGCTAAATTCTGAAAGAAAGATGGCCAGCCAACACAATGAGCGAATGAAGATGAAAGCTGGGAATCTTCAGAATATTCTTTCGTTTTCAGCAATGCTAATGCAAAACTTCTTTGAAAATCTAACAGGGAAATGTTTGGGTCTACAGCAATCTTACATTGTTTCCAAACGTTTGATTTAGTTACGTCAATGAAGTTCGCAAAAATAGGCCAGCACCATTTCTTTCCCTTTACTTGCATTCTATACATTCCAACGTCAAGCAGGTCCACCCCACCCATATGTTTGCTGTAATCCCCTATGAATTTAGGTTGCTTTACAGGTACGGATTTCTTTTCTTTTCTTGAGTATTTCTTGGCTATTGAAGGTGGATGGATTGTACCAAAGTTGGTGGCCATAGAGAAACAACGGAATTGTTCCAACGAACTACTGCGATACCATTATCCTTATCAAAGGCGGAGTCATATGTTCCACGTTGTTCTTTTATAATTTGGATTACAGGTATAATAGGACATTTTCCTAATCTTTTGCCACGGATCGTTCCAGTGGTATGAAACCACGACTTTTTCAATTCCGACAACAACATATGTGATGTAAAAAGTTGTCAAAGTTATACATAGTGGTTTGAAAAAACTTCGACTACACTTAAAAGACGTATTACGACGTCTCCACTTAAACCTCGATCCGTCGTTTTATCTGCAGATATACCCGAGTATGTATCAATATGATATAAGTACCCTTCAGAAGAACACAAACACAAAAATTTATATCCGAAACGAACGGGTTTTCCTTTCCGAAACATTTTGCACGAATGTCTACCGAAATAAGGTATCCTTTGTTCATCGATAGAAAGATTTGATGAAAAACAAAACCCCACTGCATCAAATTGGCTTTTAAATGTTAACACGTACAAACTTCAGCCATCTTATATGTTTTATCCAATGCTTTGTTATCCGCTAAATGCAAATTCTGTTTGATAGTAGTATACATAGAACGTGTTAGTTCTTTACGTACTAATGGACAACCGACATCTTTTGCAGCTGACTAGTTAAGTCTCTCTTGACGAAGGCATATATAACCAGTGTAAAGAAGAAAGCCTATAAAACGCTTCAACATAGGAACAGAAAGAGAAACATTGTGAAGATTTTTCTGTTGTGCATATTTTATACTTTCTTGAGTAACATGTTCCAAAATATTCTGACTGTACAATTGTAAAAATACATCAACTCAACTGGCTCTAGAACGTACAATTTTTGTATGATTACTTCCTTTTTTGCTTTTTATACGATTTCTTGTGGCATTACTGTGTATACGGGAGGACGATTTCTCCAAGCAATATTTTTTTAGGTGATTTAGACAAATTTTTATCATTTTGTGATGAATCCGATATATTTTTAAGTTTTTGTGAAGAAAAAAAGTTCGATCTCATCAGATATGTCTTTCGGTCTCGGCAAATTATCTCCTAAGATATAGTCATCAATACATTCATTCCTCGTCGGTCAGTAAGTCAGGGGGTCTGGAGGGGAAATCACTACTAAATCTGCTTGACCTTGACAATCTTCATCGGATGAAAAATAATTCAGAAACATCTTCATCATCTAACTCTTTCATAATTCTAATGCTTCATTCACAGTTAACAAATCGTTTTCTTCGACATCCGTTATTTTCGGACAAGTGTTCATAGAGACACTGCTTTGGACTGTGCGTTTTCGCAATATTTCAAAAAATGCATATTTATACAATCAAAGAAAACATAGTAACCTTAACCTTATTTTTTTGTGCCATTTTGCAGACTAATGTTTCTAGAACATAAGCGTCTCTTTATAAAATCCTATGAATTGTACTGCCATATGTGAGATCTTTTCAAAATTAGAGTAAACAAATCGCAAAAAAATGACAATTTTATAAACTTATTTCATAAAATTTTGCATTGAGAGAAAAATAGTATTTTCCCCCTGGTGACACTGAAGCTTTGTGGACTTGTGAGTCTTTTTTTTAGTGCTGAAGTTTCTAGTGTTTATATTTCTCGTGAGGATGTGAAGTTTTCAGTGCTGCTTTTATTGTATTTACAAAATTACAATTCGTGTACAAGTGACGTTTCAGTAATTCAGTTATGCAACAGCATAACTGCCACTAGGAAATATCTTCCCAAAACCTCAGACAAATTGACGCAATGCACTATTTGCCTGAAGTCCCTGGAAACATCTGGCAATACTACAAATTTGACTGGACATCTGAAAGAAAAATAAGGTAATATTTATACGCAGTATTTTGAGTCATCAAACAACCCCAAGGCAAAGGGAAAACCACACAATCCAGATGCTGTAACTATTCCAAGCACTTCGTTAATTAAAGAGTAACATAAAGAGACAGTAAGTTCCTATTCTGGTGTTGTGGCTAATCATGATGGTCCTGTTACTAGGTTCCATCAAAAAATGTTGAAAGATAATTTCACCAATATAATTTCTTTTAAAGATGGTGATGATATGCACAGTAGAGTTACAGAAGCTATTCTGTACATGATTTGCAGAGATTCTCACCCTATTTCGATTATTGAAGAAGAGGGTTTTAAACACTTGTTAAAGGTAACTGTGCCATTGTATAGTGTTCCAACACGAAAAACTATTAATTCATTGATCGATCAGAAATACGAAACAGTGACATTGATTTTAAAAGAGCGATTGAGTAATGTGTCAAATGTGTGTCTCAGCATGGATATTTGGACTAAAACGCACCAGGACGAGAAGCCTTCTTGGTGTATCAAAGCTTATTTTATTGAAAATTAAAGCTAATTTTATTGAAAATTGGGTGATCGAGCCTGTTATTCTCGGTGTTCAGGATTTACATGAAAGTCACACAGCACAAAATCTGGCTGATCATCTTACGTCAATGAAACCGTGCTCAGTATGGGGGTTCACACCAGATAAAATTACAGCTGTCGTTACAGACGGGGGAAGTAACATCGTCAGTGCAGTAGAAAAAGGATTTGTTAAAAAAAAGTACAGCATCTGTTTTGCTTACTTTCTTAATTTAACGCACAAAAATCGTATGAATCCCTAGCAGACGTTGTTGCAATCATAGATAATGTGAAAAGCATTGTGAAAGCTTCGGAAAAAATACAAAACTTACGTTGATTGAGAGTGTAACAACAATATGTGATTCTACTTTCTACATGTTAGAAAGATTCCTTCAGTCGAGGGAAGTTGTTGCAATTATTGTAAACTTAAACAAATCGGCTTCACCAATGCTTTCAGTCACGGACATGGAGTTTTTACAAGAATGTTGTACACTGTTCATAAGTATTGAATTCGCAACAGCACAAGCATCAGGAGAAAAATTCGTAACAGCAAGCTGTGTCATACCGGTTGTAAAAATGACGCAAAATAAAATAAATGCAGTGTCGTGTTGTTCAGAGCTAGGAAAAAAGCTGAAGGGAAATGTTCCAGCTCAATGTAATAAGAGATTTGGTAGCATTGAGAAAAGTCAATTTTTTGCAATGGCATTCTTATTGGATTCACGGCTTAAAAACCTTCACTTCCAATACAAGGATGTGTATTAGGTATCTGGATCAGGAACCTTAACAATGAGATCAAGGAAGAGAGTGAATCGTCGGATTCGTAGGGCAGACGATTGATTCTAGCGCCACCTTTTTCTCGACGTAAATAAATGTTCTAAAATTCTGCTAAATAAATTAAAACATTTAAAATTTTATTTATACATATTTATTTTTCTGTGGCAGGATATGATTTTTGGGAAGATCACCACAAGATGATAGAAGGTAACTGGATTGTAAAATAGAGGTCGAAGCTTTTGGAGCAACTTGACACAGGTAGTTTGGTGCCCGAACTTGCAGTTTATACTTCACGATTCCTGTTCTTAAACTAAATGATAACCCACTCACACATTTTGCTGTGATAATTATAATTATAAGAATTCTGTAATGGTTAAAATTGCAACTAAGTATTTGTCAGTGATGGCGACAACCTTCCCATTAGAAAGAGTTTTTTCCCTAACTGGAGGGATAGTTAGTGTAAAAAGAAGTCGACTTACGGGGGAGAAAGTCGACAAAAAACTTCTCTTTTTACAAACTGTAACTAACAAATATTGGGAACTATAACAATTATCGGACAATAATATTTTTTATTTACAGTATATATAAAATAGGTTTGTAATGTATTCCCCCATAAGTTGATAAATAATTAATAATAACTAATAATAATTATTGTTATGTACCTACCTACGTATACTTATAGTTAGTAGAACCTATTTCAAATTGTTGTAAATATTATTTTCTTTTGTATTATATACAGTTTGAAAATGAAAGATTTGTTAGTTGTTCTTATTGATTTTTTAAAAAATTGTTTCGACAGATAAAAAGAACATTAAGTTATAAATAAATAAACACGACCACTGAGAAATCAAATCGCTCCCCTTCGGGCGAACATTAATGTTAGAGGTTACTAAACCAGTTTTAAAAAAAGGGGAAAAAAGTTTAAATACAATGATGTTTAAAAACATCGATGGTTTTTGGACGATGTTTTAATGTCGATGTCGCATCCCTACCCCCTGGAGAACCAAAAAACAATCTGACAAGTGGCAAAATTGTCCGTTTCAGCTGTCACTCAAACTGTCAACTAATATTGAATGTGTGAGGGAGAGAAAAACATGAAAACCATCTGTCACGATGGAAAATATCCAGACAGATTCAGTCATAACAAAAGTTCAAATGATGTACTAAAGTAAATCAGAATACGTACATCTCATTTTAAGTGGCCTTGGTTAACAAGTGAACAGCTTGTTATCTCTACAATATTGGAATCACAGGTCTAGACACTAGTGATGGGGAAAATGACTCTTTTCAGGGATCGGATCGGAACCGCTCACTCACTAAAAAGAGCTAGCTCTTTTTGATGACTCACCGCTCCTTTGAGATATATAATAATGTATATAACATATCGAAATGTATACAATATGTTTGGGCCATCGAACATCCCTCGTCACGTGAGCGCATGTGTCCAGACGAAGAGGCGCCAAGCGTGCTTGAAACACCCACGCACACAACACTTGAAACACTCACTCATCTTGCAATTGCGCAGTTCACCTCTAAAATCAACAAAAGGAGGGAGACGGGGCCCGAGGACGATAGGCATTGCAGCATAGGGCTGCTAAGCTGTAAAATTTAATTGCTAAGGCATAAGATGGCCCAAAACCATGTCAATTCATATAACTTTGAAATTGTCCATAAAGAATAAATTACTTTGAGGACACTTCTACTTTTGTAATTCCCGTCATGAACCCGTTGAGATTACAGAAGTAGCAATTAAAATATCCAAACACATTAAAAATCTCATTTTTGACCAAGAATTCTAAAAAAGTTTTCGATTTTATTGGATAGAGTATTTATTTGACTTTCCAAAACATATTTAATTTTTTCTCTGTTAATTACTTGAAGAAGTATTAAGATTTTAATCAAGGCCGGAAAACAAGAAGTAAGAATGGAAAACACTGGAAATGGCCATTAAAAGGCCAAAAACATGGCAAAATAAAAAAAAAACAAAAAAAAAAATAGCACTTGAAACTACCTTTAACTCTAAATTAATATTTTTGCATTATTTCCTCACTTCAAATGTTATAATACAAAAACTTATAACTGGATTCTAGTAAACTTTTGAGAGTTTGTTATTTATAATGTTGTCAAGTGAATGAACTAGAATAATTATGCTGAGTTCAAAAGTTTCTAAATTATTACTATTTATTTAAGAAATAGGACTGTAAAACCATAAAATATCTTCTATTCATTTTTCAATCACTTGTAAAATTGTTGTTTATTTAAATATCCTTTTATTCTGGTTCATTCCCTAGAAATATGCATGTAGTTTATTTTCGTAGCATCATTTTTCAAATTGGTTGAATAGATTTTCATGTAGCACATTTGAAGTTTTTGACACATTTCTTTAAAATTTCATACATAATTATCATATTTTTACAAAATTATTAATATATACTTTTAATATTTATAGCCCATTGCTATTGTTTAAAACACAAAACATAAAAATATCATTAAAATGTTTCTATACCACATTTAAAAAAAGTGTCTTGGACGTGTTTGGATACATTAAGATTTCTTTCTAAAACCACTTAGTTACCAAATGAGACTTCCTAATAATTTAAATGATATTTTAAAATCAAATAGTAAAAATATTAATAATTTATTTAAGTACTTAAGATTTTTAACTATTTATTTTAAGATATAGGTATATAATACCCTCGAATACTCGTTGTCCCAAAGATTTTCAAAATCCAAGTCCCCTCCCTGTCTTTTGATAAAATATTTTCAAAATGCCTTGTTTTGTGAAGGCAATGCAATAAAAACGAGTTACGTTTAATTTAATTTTGTGTAGCTTTATTAAAATGATATCACTCCCGAGAAATCAAGGTTTTATTATAATTATTATATTAATGTTAAGTGAATAACATAATAACTGTTAGAATATGTTTTAATAACAACCTTAAGACTAGTTTTAATTAGTGCTAAAAGGCGTGATATGACTTAAGCCGTAAAAACACCCTTTCAATCTAAAATTGAATTAAATTTAAAAAAATAACATTTATGATAGTACATAGATATTTAAAAATTTGAAACTTCAAAAAAGTAACAAAAAGCTAGGGAGCGCAAAAGAACGAATGCGGAATTGACTCTTCGAGAGCGATAGTTATCGAAAAGAGTCAAAGAGTTAACTCCCAAAAGAATCAACTCCCAAAAGAATCAGTGAGCGCAAACGATCGAATGCGGAAATGATTCTTCGAAAGAGCCAACTCTCGAAAAGAATCAACTCCCAAAGAATCAACTCCCAAAGAATCAACTCCCAAAAGAATCACTGAGCTGGTGATCGCATGCAGAAATGACTCTTCGAGAGTGGAAGCGCTGATTCGTTAAAAAAGAGTTACCGCTCTTCAGCCCTGATTGTTTAAAAAAGAGCTATAGCTCTTTTTTGACGAATCAGCGCTCGCTCACTCCGTCAAGAGAGCTAACTCTTTGAGTCAGCTCCTGAGCGGATCGCCCATCTCTACTAGACACAGCAGAAAGACATACACATTCTCATCGAAATCAATTGGAAGGTTAAATATCACAGGCTAATAGAACGGTGTATTTTATATGTCAAGTAGATAAGTTACAAAACATTCTTACATTTGGAACATATTCAGGAACTGAGTCCGGGAGTTGAAAACAAAAGGATATAATGATTCGATTTGAAACTGCTTAAGTTACAGCAACGCACATTTTAAACATAACTTTGACGATCATGAAAATATATGAACGAAAAAAAATATATTATTTAGGAACTTCATAAATTAAAACTCGCAGTGATTGAAGATCGGGGTTAAGGTATAATTTGAACCCCTGTGGGCCTATAACTTCCAAATGTAATAATTTCTGACCCTCAAAATACCTTGAATAACCGATAAAATAATTTCTAGGTGTGGGTTTTTCTAGGAACTGTTTGAATGTGTGTGTGAATAGGTTAAAAGGAACGACTTGGAGGATATTTTCTTGAGGCACAGCCTACGGGGTTCCTGATTATGCAAGGGCCATCCGTATTATTCACGTGCTCAGCTGGTGAAACGCCGAGTAAATAAAAATTGAATCGGATTTAATATCAGATGTATGTGGTTCCGGTGTCATTTTATAATTATTATAAATGAAATACACGATTTTCGAATGGAAGGTAGATAGAAGATAAAATCATTTGTGACTCTTGTGCAAGCTAACTCCTGTTATCATTGCCAGAAATCTATAAATCATGTGTATAAGAAGTAATAAATCCTTTGTTAGGATTTACAAGAAAATTTGTTTAGGGACTCGTACATAAAGTACTATTACTAGACTCAAACTATTTATCTTCTATATAAAAATGCCAAGAATATATTTGTAATATAAATTCGTATGAAAGTTTCCAGTTTATAAACTGTGACCTTCACATTAGTCATATTTTCTTGAAGGTCACTTATATTATATGCTCAATTTTATTGCAAGTTTTGTGACAAAAGAAATTACATGAATTGGAAGCCTAGATATTTGTTTACAGAACCCTTAACAGGAAATGATGAATTCCTCTTATCTTTAGAAGTGACTCAACCATCGTATAAACAATTTTAACTCCATTATATCATGCGAGTGTGTGATAAATAGTTTTTTTTTCAATCTGATGGAAGTCCTTAAAATATTTCGTGGAAGCTTTTCGTGATTGTTTCTTAAGAGAACTGGGGTGTATATTCTGACATTTTTTGACCAACGCGCATTATTATTTTGAGTACTTAATTGTACGCAAATAAATTATCCTGTTTTTCAGGAGTTGCAATTCATAAAATTAGTTTATGTAACGTTACATATCTATGTAATAGTTTGAATTCCATTATCATTTCACGGAATAAGAAATAAAATGCCAGTCGACTGGCAAATACTTTTCTATCACATTATATAGAGTAATGATTTGAATTTCTATATTATAATTTCATGGGACGAGACGCAAAATGTGAATCGACTAGGAAATACTTTTCTATCAGACTATATTGAGTAATGACTTGAATGTTGTCTATTATATCACGGAATGAGAAGCTTAATATCAATCAACCAGAAAATGTTTTTCTATCAGAATACAGAGTAATGATTTGATTTTTTTCTTACATCCGTGGGTTGGGACGAGAAATATCAACAAATACTTTTCTATCAGACTAAACAGAGCAAATATTTGAGTTTCTTCATTAATTCACGGTATGGGAAGAAAAATACCAATTGAATAGCAGATATTTTTTCTATCAGAGTATTGAGTAATGATTTGAATTCATTGCATCACGAAATTAGGGCAAAATGTCAATCGACTAACAAAAGTTTTTCTAACAGTTAGATAGTTAATTACCATCGCAATGGCGCATTACATCGGGCTATAGGCCCCCGATGACCCGGATCAATCTTTAAGGAAAATATCAAATGTTTTACTATCAGAGTATATTTCGTCATCTGACCGTGGTTCAAAATTACTTGGTGTTGTCTTCGGATCTTTCCCTTCAGGGGTTCATCCCGGACCGTCACCAACAGCCCGTTGTGTTGCTCCAATGTGACGTTAATTAAAAAAAATACCAAAATCAAAGTATATTAGTAATGTTTCGAATTTCTGTCATATAATTTCACGGTATGCAAAGCAAAATATTGTTAGCCAAAGTGTGAAAACATGCAAGTTAAAAAAATTGAATTTCGGATGTTCCGTAAACATGTGCAGTTAAATCATCTGCATCTGTCTAGTCAATTTTTAGTTTTTTCAACTAGTATTATCTAGTTGAGAAAACTAACTTATTTGAGGGGATGAGACGCAAAATGTCAATCGACTAGCAAATGCTTTCATCAGACTAAAATGACTAATGATTTGAGTTTCTTGAAATAGCAGAGGATCCGAAGAAAAAAGACAATCGAGTAGAAAAGGTTTTTCTATCAGAGTATAAGAAACAAAATCCCGATTGACTGACAAGCAAAAAGTTTTTATATCAGAATATAGATAAATAACTTGAATTTCTCTATTATATCACGGGATAAGAAGCAAAATGTCAATTTACCGACTAGCAAATGTTTTTCTATCAGAATATATAGAGTGATAGTTTGAATTTTTTCATCAATTCACCGGGATGAGGCGCAAAATATCAATCATTTATTAATTCGTTGGATGATAAACAAAATTTCAATCGAATACCAAATCCATCACGTACTATAGTAAAACGATAAAAAATACCAGGGATTATTACTTAAATCAGCAAAAACTTTCCTAAAACTATGTATATCAGCTAACAATCAGTTTATGGTGATGAAACTGTCAAGAAATATAGCTATCAATAATACTTAATAAATATGTTCTATATTGTTGCCATTTTTAACTCGATAAATGAAAAAATATAGATTCGAAAAATTAACAAGAAAGACATCTGGGGTTCAAACGTAATATCAGAAATAGAAATATACTCCACCAAGATACTCTCCCTCACAAACCTTTAGGTTTGGAATTCGGCAATAGGTGTAAATGCCCACAGGCATGGATGTCGAAAATCCCGAGGGCTAAATTATGACTGAACGCCCGATTTATGGAAGTGATTTTTCTCGTGCTTATATTTCCAAGGAGTAGAGGTGATTCCCTAGGGTCTAAACAACAGCAATCATGTTAGCTCCGACGGCTTCCAGGTGACTTATGGTGATGATGAGCTGATTCTAATGGATGTAGGGTTTAGAAATTGAACATAAATAGAACCATTGCTATCAGAGATCAATGAATGTCAAAGAATATATCGTAGCAACACAAATAACATGGAGTTACTTGCCTTTAATGCGGAACCTAGTGTGGTTATTATCGCAAACATATAACTTCATTCCATAGCAACGGAGTCACCTCATTTCATGTCTGTTCTTTGTAAAAGTGTACATTGCGTAAGGACGCTCATTTTGTTTCGGAATAACTTTTAAATAAGATTGTTCTGGTAAAAATTAATTTGGTTCGCCGATTTGGCATCCTATCGACTTGATTGGCACTATGACATTTTGTGACAGGGTGGAAGTGTGAATGCGCATTTCTACTGAGTAGCGACAAAAGTGGCGAAATCGTCTAAGTCTATTACCATGACGCACAGACAAATCAGATGATGAATCAATGGGTGCGCGTCTCTCCTATCCCATGGATTCTATAATACGCACGGAGATGATGAGCTGGTTGTAGTGGATGTAGGGTTTAGAAATTGGACATCAATCGAAACATTGGTATCAATGATCAATGGGTGTCACTCAATAACTCGAAGCAACAAGGATAACATACAGTTATTTTTACTTGCTCTCAATACGGTGTCTAATGTGTTTATTGTTGCAAACATGTATCCTTATTCCATAGCAACGGAGCATGATAAGTGCAGTGTGTTCTTTGTGTAAGGGAGCTATATTGTTTCGGAGTAATTTTTAAATCAGAGTGCTCTGTAAAAAAATTATTTGGCTGATAGATTTGGCGTTTTATCGCTTAGTTGGGCGATATAACATACTATAACAGGGTAGATGTATGAATGCGCATTTCTAGAGAGGAGACAAAAATGGTGAAATCATCAGTCTATTTACTATATAATGCGCAGGCCAATCAGATGATTAATCGAGGGGCGGGCATATTTTCCTGTCCAGCGGTCCAATCAGATTATGAATATTCGTTTCCAACAGCACACGAAAGTAGTCTGAGCCACGTTACTTCTAGTTGTGGTCATATGATCCTACACATTACCATACCCATGCTACTTTAATATTTTCTCTGCGGATGATACCTAGATTGAATTTTCTTCACCATGACATGCGTGAATAAAAGGGGATTGTTCGTTTTCCCCCGGCAACTGTACATCTTAGTCGGTCAAGGAAACCTCTCCCACAATGAGAGATATGTCAATACGTGTATTTTGTTTAAATCCATAATTGATTGCAAAGGGATCCTTTAGGCAACAAGCAAACGTAATTCTTCGTTCGATAATTGATGTACAACAATCGTCATAAGCGTTGTGGTTTGGGGTGCCATTTTCTTTGATAGCTCCTTGGTAGTTATTTCTGGCACACTTACATCATAGCGGTACGTATTCTACGACCGGTTGTGTTACCGTTTCTTTTGCGACAACCCGGACTTACTTTTCAACGGCACGTGTTGCTATGAATTATCTTCAAGCTTTCACAACATTTCCTTGTCCAGCTAGGTCTTCTGATCTCTCTCCCACAGAGCACATTTGGAACGTTATGGGAAGGCGATTACAACCATCCCGGAATGTTGACCATTTAACCCGACAGTTGGAGACAATTCGGTAAGCAATTCCGCAGGACTCCATCCGGGAGCTTTACAGCGTATGCCTAATGTGACCATACGTCCTGTTTTGAACGGGACCGTCCCGTTTTTAGGTAGGCTATCCCGTTGTACAGTTTCTGCACAGTTTCGGGACGCCGAACCCGTTTTCAGAATGTGATCAATCACAATAACAACGGTAGATGCGAAAATTAAAAAAAAAACAAAAACGACGGACCTCATCTTTTTGTACCTATTGTAGATAATTCCGGAAAATCTTGAGCACAAAAAATAATTGCCATAGTTTTCGCGGTCTACGATTTTTTATTGGGTTAGACAGTTTATTCTCTTGTTTTTACAGAAGAAAACGAGATGATATTGGACTGAATATTTCAATTCAGTACTTGTAATCACTTTAGGCGTCTAGAATTTTGGAATTCACATTGTAAAAGAACAGATTGTTATTATTTCCCCATCCCTAGTCAGAAGCATGCTAGCTTTGGCTCCTCGATTAAGAGTACGAGTTGACAGGTGTGGTGCATCTTTCTTGACGATTGATTATTGTTTTTTTTTATCGACGTGTTATTATAGTAAATTTAAATTTATTTTACGCGAAACATTCATTTCAACAATGCCTAAACACACACACAGAATTGCAATTATAATGTTAAAAATACAAAAGTAAATTTTAAGAAATCCTGCCAAGAATTTCATTCTTATTTAAAATCAACATCAAATATACAAAAGCAAATTTGTTCTTCAGAAAATATAAGACCACATAAATAAAAACTATAAAGAAATATGTGTTTTCTTGAATACTCATATTATTACCTACAAATGAGTAGATGTCCCGTTTTGAGGGGGGAAAATATGGTCACGTTATGTATGCCACACCGGGGGACAGCTAGCATCCAGGCCAGAGGTGGACCAACGCCTTATTGACTTCCTCCCTTTATAATGGTCAAACTCTGAAATAAATCATTCAATTGTTCTGAAATTTTAATCGTTTGTTTTTCTATGTATGTTCACAGAAGACAAAGCAACGGGTATAGAAACGTGTTACGTTCAGTGTGACGTAGCTACCTAACCTAACCGAACGGCAAGTTGACCGAGCATCAATCCCGTAATTCGGCAACAAAGTGGCTGCATGGTGTCCCGACGATAGTGTGCGTGGTGAGACGATAGTGTGTGCGGACGATAGTGTTTCACTCAGAATAGTGAAAAAAGCGAGCCTGTTAGCTTGAAAATGGAAGAAAAACTATTAATATCCAACAACAAAAAAAGTCTGCAAAAATGTAAAAATTTGATTTATTTTGGAACAAAGATAGTAACAATTTTTTAGGAAGTGGATAAACATTTCTTTTCACTGTTCAGTTACATGGAATGTAGAGAATCATTAAATGTACTAGAAGTGACGCTTGATTTATTCATGAGAAATAGTGAAGTTTCAGTCTTAAGGTTTGAATGAAGATATTTTAATTTTTTTTATCAGGTATAGAAAAAAAATTGTTTTGACTTGCACCACTTTTCCAGAAGCAAAACGAGGTGCAGCACTTTTTTAATCTTGAAAAATCTTTAAAAAAAATTGTTTTGCATAGCAGTATAAATTTCGTAAACATTGAGTGTAGAAATTGGTTTTGCACAATCTTTAATATTTAGTTTAGAATCATTATAGATAAATAAGGTTCATTTAAAGTGTGTGTTAAAACCTTACGCCTTGAGTAGTTCACACGCACAATTACACCTTGCCCCCCAACCAAGAGCCTTCCTTACTACTAACTAATTTGACCAAGTTGACCAATATAATCTTTCCAAAGGATTCAGTTCTAAGGAAATGAGCAATAATATATTTTCAAAGATTTCGACTTTAATTAACTGAGTAACAAATTTTTTCCAATAGAATCTATTCTAAGGACAGGAAAAGCAGAATCTATTTCCAAAGATTCAATTTCCTCTATTCAAAGGAAAGAAACTGGAATCATCTTTGCAAAGGTTCTAAATGTCTCTCTCTACGGATTTGTTCAACTGATATAGGTAGTTATTTATTCATTAAATGGTTGTGGGGTAAAAGCAATACTAAACTACTCGAAAATCTCGTGACGCTCAAGAGATTAGTTAATGAATCTATGAAATTATGTTCTTAATGGAATCAAAATGCACATTAAACGTTTTTCTAGTGTGTATTGGAAACTAATTGTAGTTTATATTTACCCGAAGAAAACCATTGCTGTGATTTTACTTTAAGGAGGAAGCAACATGTCAAGATGATAAATTATTCAAACACTTTTTTGTCATTTAGCTTACATATATTCCACTGAGAAAAATTATTTAATCAATTTTTGGAAACTTCTATGCAGTTCAAAATACAATAAATTTCTGAATACTTACGACTGAATCTTAAGTTTGAATTTCTTTCTCTAACACAGGTGTCGCGTCAAAGAATACGTTTCTATTCCCATATTAATTTTATTATTAGCTAAGCATTCAAAACATTTGCATTCTTACCCATGTGCATAGTAATTTGACAAGCAGCAAAAATTCAAATATGTCATACAATTTTCCAGAATCTTCCACAGCATCATAGATTCAGACCTTGATCCATTCATTTTTAAATTAATATTTTAAAATTTACTAAAATATATAGAGCGACTCCAACGAAATGGCAGTCGACCTTGGATCAGTCGATTTTTTGAATAGGTATAAAAACTTAATAGAAAATTGCGGTATACAAAAGGTATGAAAGGTCACAGCTGTCGCTTTCAGAACCAGACATGAAAGATACAATTGGCAGGCACTTGATTTTACGTCATTTTTCAACTGGTTTCTCCATACTTCTGTACTCTATTACTAAAATTATCAAGAGCAGTGCATTGTAGAAGTGTTGAGCCGTTATATATTGTCTACTACATAAAATACAGTCAAGAAATTAAACTATATTACAATAAATTAAGTGTGCACCGAGGCAGTCTTGTCCAGTGTGGAAACGAAACTACGCAACTGGAAGAAAGAAGGTATTCCCAAGATTTATCTTTGTTAACATTGACAGATATTTTTTTACTCAATGTTTAAACCTCTTTTATGCAAAGTTCCGATGTTTGAAAATAAATGGTTTGAGGCTGTTTTAAAATGCCGTACAAATTGCTTCGACCTCTCCTTCAAAATGAGTAGAATAACTGCCGTTTGCAGAAAGAGAATATAATTTACAGTGAATCCCAGAGAGCCAACCCCCTCAAACCTATCAAACAGAGCCGTACCTATTTTAAATTATTTCCAATGTTAAGATTTTCAGCACAAAAGAAGAATCCGCGCTGAAGACGCCAATTGTGAAAGCGCTTTGTTTTTACGTTCCAACCTATCACCTTATCTCTTGAATAGATTCGTTCCACGCGATTTGATTGCCTTCTCGAGGGGGTGGTAGAACTATGGAACGAGTAACATAATATTCAAAAAGAACGCAGGAATCAACAGTCAAGATTGGTTTTGCAGGAACTAAATTTCAAAATGTATAGTCGCATGTCTCAATACGAGCCTAATTTTTACAGCCTAAAATTTAGTAATTAATAAAATGTAGTTTTAAACTAAATGTGTAACTTACTTTCTTTTGCTTGTACTTGATAGCAAGCTTGAGTCTGCTGAGATGCATACGGTCTCCATGCTCGAATGCGGGTCCTGTGGGGTCGTAGTTGAGCATTGCCTCCAGTTCGTACGAACTGCGTGTGTGGTCCAGGAGGGCAGTTGCAAAGTTCTGGCATTGCCGTCGAAGCTCCTGAAAGGGAACGATATCAGAAACACTCACCTTGCCAATGCCACAGACCGGCCACAACAGATTAACAAATAAAACAGTCACAATACACCCATTCCTCCGCGCGATTTTTACCGTCCTAATGGAATGCTCAAACTAGATGGCGAGATGTTACACTTTTGTTACTCGCTTTAGGTCTTGCATCAGAAATTTGTTTTAGGTGTCATGTTATTGTTAGTTAGTATGGTTATGTTATAGTTGGATCATGGCTAGTCAATTTGGCCATAGTTAAATTAGATCGTGGTTAGTCAATATGGTCATGTCCTAATGTAATGTTCAAATTGAATTATTAGATGCTGCACTTCTGTTTAGTGGATCTCGCTCAAGGTCTTACATAAGAAATTTCTTACAGGTGTCATGTTATTGTTAGTCAATATTGTCATGTTATAGTTAGACCATGGTTAGTAAATATGAGGATGGTTATAGTTGGTCCTAATGGAATCATGTTGTAGTTAGCTCATGGTTAGTCAATATATTTATGGTTATGGTTTTTGTCCATATGGTAACCACGTTATGGTTAGCTCATGAATTGTCAATATGGTCATGCTATAGTTAGGTCATAGTCAGTATGGTTATGTTTTTGACAGATAACTTGTGGTTGCTGTATCTATAGTCCACTGAGTCAATGTAACACAGCATCAGGGCCGTTTGCTTAACAATAAATTCAACTAGTCCTTGGTATACTAATTTGAAAATATAGTTTTAAAGAAATCGGGAAAAAGTCCTTTACATTCCAGTTTTTCAAAGTTTAAGTGTATTATTTATAAATATAGATCCAGCTTGATTTTAAGTTTCTCTAAGATTTGATTTCTATGATTTTCATGTTTGATTAAGAAACCCTGAAATTTTCATTGTTGATGCCTTTGGGCTTATACCAGTGGCATTAAACTTCATATTGAAAAGAGGATATTCAAGGAAGACATCTTAGTTTTCCAAATTAGCTTCTAATATTCATGATTATTTACAAGTTATATGTACATTTAAAAGAGCAGTGCATCATTCCTCAAAGTTCTCAATAGGAGGGATAATATGAGGGTTTGAACCCTTTTTTATATCAATACTATATTACGTAAGCTCTTTTTAAAATGTTGGCTAAACTATTAAAGTTTATATTGGTGTACATACCTCTACACCACAATTAGAAGAGGAGCCTGCGTAATAGAAATTGTATCGGTGAAGTTGTAAAGAACTCGAAATGACTCCACTTGGTCTGATTACAAATTAATTCAGGTCCATAGTAGATTATTTTTAAGATAAAGGTAGATTAGGTATAAAGGAGGGCAAGTATAGGTTAAAGTTGGATTCGTTTGTAATCCCCTCAGAGCTGCGAAGTTTTTGTTCTTTCAATAAAAAAACAAAAAATACATTTCGTGATTTTTTCAACAAAGTGATCAAAAACAAATTTGAAAATGGTAAAATTGGTGTTTTGAAAGGTAGTTAGACCAATCACTTGATTGAATATATTTTCTCCATCTTTTTTGCATGTGTAGCGAGACCAAAAGTGTATACGTTAAACTAAAAAGATTTAACTCTGAATCGTGTAAAACAGCATAAATAACGCGTGTTTATCGGACTTTGAGCTACACCTTAGCTTACGTCAAATCATTGAAAGTAACTATCGATAGGATGGAGGAATGGTTGCATGATCGTTTACCTGATCTTTCAGCTTTTCCGGACTGAAGATACTGAATTTTCTGTACTCACTTAAATAATCCAGTAAATGACCAAGGAGAGAGAGAGAGAGTATCGAGGAACTGGTCAGATTTATACCAGATGTGTGACAATAAAAGAATGTGTATGTACAAATGATTTGTATCTAGATTAATATTAGATAGTGAATAATCTTTTATTAAAATTACGAGATTAAGCGTTTGTTAAAGGATTACATCGCTGTTCCGAAAGAATCATAATGCAACTGCAAATGGGTATTTTGACTTAAGCGCATAGCTTATGTTAGATGATTCATCCTATGGGTTAAGTACAGAAATGTAGGTGGCTCCAGTCTTAGTTATGCCTCAGATTTTGACGCGGGAGGTTTAGATTCTTTTTACAACAACGACGCAAGTGCTGTTTCGAACGATTCGATCAGAAATTTTGTATTAAATTTGACTGGAACAACGACATTAGTGTAAACCGTGTCATTCTGTCCGTTTGATTATGTCAATCAACTCAATCAATTGCAAAACATGTTACATAAATAAAATGCTTGCAGAGTTAGTGACTTTGTGTTGAATATTTCATTCCGAGACCAACGACGCTACTGTAAAATGAAGCTAAATATTCATTGAAATGTAATATAAATATAGTATTAGCCTTACAAGTGCTTTAATGAGGTCTATTGTCCAAGATCTGATCCACTTTGCAGTGAATGAGACATCTAGTCGAGACAAAGCTGCCCTAGTACTCAAAGGGAAATGAAAGTGGAAAAAATCAATTGTTCTTTGCTCAGAATTGGAGGCAGTTTGTAACCGGCTTTTGTACTAGAGTTGTAGAGCAGTTTTCGACGAGAAGGTAAGAGATCCACTTTCATTGTCATCAAAGTTTCTCACTTTTCACACTTGGTATTCAGTATGAACGGAATTTTGAGTTTTCCGACCCAATCGATCCATTTCACTTGCGTTTTTTTTTTCCGGAACGTGTTAGAAAGCTGTTAGTCTGACTCAAACATACTACATTAACTATGAAATAAATATAATGTTAGCACTCACCGCAGTCCTGAGGGGTTTACTTGGTTAAATATCCTAAATAATCAACCTTTTGGTCGTAGCTCATTCAAGGCAAGTTTGAAATGACATATAAGTGTGGGAATGATGGCGCACTGTTAAGATGACGAAGTAGCTATAACTAGGATGTTGAACGAAAAATTCTTTTTTTCTTTATAGTAAGAAGGGGGAATTATTCTGCAGAAGATTTTGGTGTGAAAGCTATGTCGTGTTTTTATCAAAGCCACAGCTGTTGTAGAATTGTAAGTTTAAAAAAGGGCTTTGTTATTTTAATCCACGTAAATGTCTTTATCGTACCTTTAAGAGTTTTTGTTTCATTGTTTGTTGCTGTTGAGGAATCGTTTGGTACTTTTAGATGTAAAATGTGATATTGACCATATTGCCATTTTCGTTATCAAATGGACGAGTGCGTCATCTTTCCCTGACATTTTATATAGATGACGTGTACTTATTGACAGGGTAAGATGACGCACTGATGTTTGTTCTATTTTCCGTAGAAAGAATATTGGAATATTTTCATTGCCTTTTGATTGTTCAAGAATAATTATTTTGGTAGCATAATTTGTTAGCCTTCTGTAAACACGTTTTAAACATGCTAAACAATTAGTTTAATATCCTTGATAAATCAATCATTTCACCTGTTCATTCTCTATACTATTCCGAGTTACATAGGACTACTTGGTCCGGAAAAGCGTTAGAGTAAGCTGTTTCTCGTAACAATTAGTGGAAAATCTGTACCCATGAATCATGAAATCACCAGCAGGACCCTATTAAAAGAATCTATTCCAAAGAAAGAAGCAATAGAATATTTCCAAGAGATTCTATTCATAGGAGAGGACCAAGAGTTTTTCTGAAGGTTGAAGAATCCATGAATTATTTCATCCAATATATGTGGTATTTTAGTCATTTTGTGTGTTGTGGAGTAAAAACAAAACTACACAACTTGACAATCTCGTGACGCTTAGATGACTAGAAGTACTAAGGACTAGTATCGGACAGGCTCATCGGATAATCGGGAAATTCCCGAGAGACGGGTCTTGAAGGTCAGTAGGATTTTCTATAGTAAAATAGTGTGACAACAGAAAAAGGGAGTTCATAGTTGCTTAAATGTTTTACCAATTCCAAAGACAGTTTGCTATTACAGATAAACAGTGGAATCTACTCTGTATATCGTAATACAGAGTAGACTGTAGCAATAGTTTTCTGTTGTACTTGTTCTGTTTCTGAGAAAAGCGAATGATGGTTGGACTAAACTGTCAAACTAAAGGTGTAGAGAGTGCAGAAAAAGATGCTAGTGTTGTGAGACATGTCTACCACATCGATATATAAGACATCTTTAGTTCAAAAGGTGGGAAAGGATGATAATCTTTCCAAGGTATTCGACACCAAGGAAATGACCTATAGAATCTTTGAAACGGTAGTAAGAATTCGTGGATTAGAATATTTAGTCATTAAAGTGTGTAGTGGGGTAAAAAAGCAATAACACACTACTTGGAAATATGAAGTAATTCAGAGGGTTTACTTCATAGTTCAATATTAGCACCGCAGTAACAATAAGTCGTCATCAAGGGACATAGTGTCATTTTTAAAGGGACAGTGAACTTTCAAAAACCGTTTGCAGTTATTTCTCTATCGTTATGAAATTTCTACATATTGTTTGTTTCCTACTAAAAGACCTACACATAAAGTTTGATTCACAAATATTATGTCATCCGGAAGTTGTTAAATAATGTGGTCAAAGTTTTTTTTGGAAAATTCTGCATACTTATAAATTAAATTAACTCAATTTGGTAAAAGTATCTCTCAGTTGCAAAGCAAGAAAAAACTGATTTTGTTCTAACACCTGAAATTTGTCAAACAAAACATAGGTAAAACAACATTTTAAACCAAAATTTCAAAAGATGATGGATTTCTCATTTGTACTCAAATTTTTGCTGCAAATTTCAAAGATAATCCTAAAAGAATTCAAGTAAATCATTCTCGATCGGAGATAAACGCATATTTTTAGTAAACTTACCATATTTATCAGCTGTATCTTTGATGTATATTTAACTCCATCAAAAATTATCGCAATGGAAAAATTTCTTTCACTATCCACATAATTTGATCTAAATTAGTTTTTAGAGAACAAAATTTAAAAAAAGAATGGACTTGGAAGTTCCACTATCTCGTCGATCAAGACAAAGTCAGTTTTGCTAAACCTCATCTAATCAACGCCAAGGAGGTTTAAGGTATTCTACTAATAATGGTTTGCATCTAAACAGTCGTCCTCGTTTCGATGCCTCTTATTACTCCTAGTGGCTGTCGCCATGCAACGATTCCTTGTCCGTTGGTCTTATGCTTGACAGATAATGACTAATGACTCCTGCCTTATGAAACAGTCGCTGATGGTTTGGAAGGACTTATTGGGGACAGATAACAACCCGAATGCATCACTCAATGGATTTCCCGAGTTTTAGCATAAACCGATATCCTTATCAAAGGGGAAAGAACAGAGTTGGCGTCTTTTTCACTCTTTCAGAAAATAAACAGAGCCAATCATGAATGGATATAAAGGTAAGGATGGTGCAATGTTTCGAAAGTTAGCGGTATAACAAACACGCAATTTGAAACGTATATGTTTTTGCGAGTTTAAATTTAAAAAAAGATTTCGAAGATAATCTTTATCCAATGTGAAAGAATATAATTGGTGTCCTATTCACTCTTTCGGTAAACAAACAGATTCAATCACCAATGGATGAAAAGGTAAAAATGGTGAAATATTTCGCTTGTACCACATTGCAGAGTTAATGGCATAACGAACGCAATTCGAAACATGTTTTCGCGATTTATAGTTTCGAAAAGGTAATTGAAGATCATTTTTATCGAAGAGGAAACAATGGAGTTACCTGTATAACAAACATGAAATTTGAAAAGTATGTGTTTTCGCGAGTTAAAAATTTTAAAAAGTGACATTGAGAAGAATGATTTATGATTTAGAATCCTCATCAAAGGGGTAAGTAAGTAGGTAGGTATTTTAAGTATTGTCGTACTGGAGCAACTAATCGTGCTATTGACGACGGTCCTAGATGATCAATCTCAATGGGAAAGATTCGAGGGCAACACCACGTAATTTTGAACCACGGTTAGATGACGAGGCAACACCTCAGCTGACACCCCACTCTCCAAACTTCCACACCACGCCAACCCTCATCAAAAGGGAAAGAATGTAGCTGGTGTTCTTTTTACTCTTTCGGAAAATAAACGGAGGTACTGATCACCAATGAGTAATAAAAGGGAGAAATGGTACAGAATTTCGCAAACACCACACTGTGTTGTTAGCTATGTGACAAACATACAATTTGAAACGTACCTATTTTTGTCTTTTTTTAGTTTCTAAAAGGTGATATTTAGAAGTCTTGTAGTGTTTTCTTTTTCCTTACGCTTGTGGAATCTATAGTGAAAGTATTTATGCTTTCCATAAAATGATGCGTTACTTGAATATCCTTTCAAAGTATTGATTGAGTGATCCACCAATTTTCTTTACCATTTGCAAAATTCTGAAGAGTGCACAATTAGTCCTACTGTATTTTGGCACTTGGATAATTTTTGTATTTTAGCACTTTTGGTGTTTGTCTCGATGAAGTGTCTCGCCATTAGTAAAGCTGACAGATATTGATGGATGAGATATCTCGTCATAAGAAAAAACTTATCAGGCCTTGATCTCGACATCATCACAAGATTAGGAACATCTTGATAGTGATATATTTCGTCATTAGGAAAATTGATCAGAGATCTTGATGGACGAGATATCTAGTGTCGAAAATACATTACGTTAGTCTATATTTCATAATTTTATTTGGTAGGAAACTCAATTCTTACAATTGTAAACCTTACATATCAATAAACTCTATCGCAAGGTTTCCCAAACTGTTTCTGCAATGGAACACTAAGCAAACCCGGAAATTTTAAAGGAACACTTAGCTTATTGTTTAGGTTGGGTAATTTCTACTACTAAAAATTTAAAAAACATAGTACTAAAACACATTATTTATTTAGTAATCATTTTAAAATATAAAACTATAACATAATATCAACATAAAAATGTAAATAAATAAAGCACTTAATGACTCTAATGATTTTGAGTCCTTGAATTGCATATTTTCTTGCTATCAGGCACAATATTGGTAAGTTGCATTCTAATATCTGGCGTCGAGCCTGTTCCTGTACTTTGACTTCGTTGCAACATAAGAAATTCCCGCTTCACATAAATAAGTTGTAGAACACGGAAGTAAAACAATAATATAGCTTGTTTTCAAAAATTAGGGTACTCCTCTGACAAGCTCGCCCACAAATCATTTAACGGCTGATCTTTTTATTTTTGTATCAAATAAGAGTCACTAATTAAATCAATTAGATTTCCATAGTCACTTGCGCTTAAGCCTACTGGTTTAGCTGTCACGAAAAATAAATTCCGAATCCAGGAATCGTCCTTAATAGTTTTCGAAAAATATTGCAAAATAGTTGTTTCCAAGTTATGAAGGTGTTCTAAAAATACTTTGGAAATTTTTTTTATTTACCATAATATTTAATTCATTCAAACATTCATGTAAGGCAGGAAAACAATCAAAATTAATAGATTCAGTTGATGAAATCCAAATTTGTATTTTTTTTTATCAAAAGATGCAATGTTATCTCTTGTATTAAAAATTGCAATACTTTTTCCTTGTAATGATACGTTAACTTCATTGCACTTGGTAAAAATATCTGGAAATTAAAAATGGACTTTCCATCTTGACGTCATTAAAATCAGTGGAGATTGATCATCACTCGCCTTTCAATATGAAGTAGAAGATCTTTAAATGTGTTGTAGAGTATAAAACCTTTCATATTGTCTCGGAACACTGGTGTTCCGAGGATTATAGTTTGGGAAACCCTGCTCTATCGCATAATCTTAGCAATAATTATCAGTTAAACTCTGTTATTGAGTTTTATGCCGATTAATCTTTAATAAATCAATTTAAATTTGAATACACATCTATATAAATAAGAATGGAGTGTTTGTTTGTACATTCAATATTTTCGACCCATTTCAAGTTTTCTATCCGTTTTGGACCCTTCTGATGCCGAATCCGTCTTTTTCTCGTTTGGTGTCTGTCTGTCTGTCTGTCCGTCTGTCTGTCTGTCTGTCTGTCTGTCTGTCTGTATGTTGTGCCCTATACACGTCCACTTTGTTTAAGATATTTTCATGAAAATTTGCATACAGTGAGTACTTATCTTCATTTAGTGAGTGGCATTGGTTGCGAAAGTCTGTCTGTCCGTCTTTCTGTTCTATGCTCGATTTTGTGTTAGTGTGTTTGTGTAAACATCACATAAATTGTATTCCAGATATTTTATTTCATTGTATTTTATTTTATAAATTATCTATTAGTTTAGTGAATGCAATATTAAACATTTCTTTATTGTTATATTTAGTTGAGTTTCATGCTAAAACACCTGAGTAAGTATACTTAAATCAACCATAATTTGGTAGTTTGGGAAAAATTGGAATGTCTATTGAATATTACGATTACTTCGATTGCTTTACCAGTACTGCTGAAAAAGTAATTATTCTTCAAAAAAATGTTTTTTTTTATGGAATTTCATCTCTGATACTTCATTTATTTCGAGTCTTATTTTTATTCTTTGCGCAATGAAAACGATTTAAGAATATTTGGGACAGACGATATTTTTCAATGAAACGTGAATGAACAAGATCGCGCGATCAGTGATATTTTTTCTGGTTCTTTCGCTCTGAATTAATTTCACATTTCTAAATTTTGTACACTTTTAGTTGTAAGTTGTGGCAACTGTGCGAGATCAAGAGATAAAATTGAATCACAAATTAATATCTTTAGAACAATTTTTTGCGACATCTTTTATTTTGTTTTGCTTCGCTGTTTCCTGTTTTAAATATTTATTATTTTAATAAATGTGTTTTCCTTCTCATCACACGCAACAGCACCACAAAGTATTAGACTTAAAAATGTTAGGTAAGTCAGTATAAATTTTCAGTTAATTTTAAGTGTAATACCATTATTGAAAGAATAATGCCGTTATTTAAAGAATAATGCCGTTATTGAAAGAATAATGCCGTTATTTATAGAATAATGCCGTTATTTATAGAATAATGCCGTTATTTAAAGAATAATGCCGTTATTGAAAGAATAATGCCGTTATTGAAAGAATAATGCCGTTATTGAAAGAATAATAATGTTTATTAATCCAAACTGGAACTTTTTCCAACATTAAAAAATTCGTTGTAATAATGACAGGAGAAGATTGCAAAATTTCACAATGTCGCATACGGGAGGCAAGAATGCCACAAGTAAAAAAATATTGTTTTGTTGACTATGAGTGCGAGAGCACTCGCCGTAAATCGTAATTTCAATTAATTGAGTTGAACATGAAAAGTACTTAAGAAAAGGAATTCCAAATCTTCCTATAAATCGTCTTTTATAGTAGTAACCTTAGTATCACCTTTCGTCATTTTGTAGCTTTGTCATACAGCAATTGTGCGATGTATGTGAAATGTATTACATGAATGGATATGCATGTGTAGGATTTGTGTCCAAAGTAAGTTGTAGAAAATATAAAGATGGCGAAAGATGTTAAAATAAATTTTTATTCTACAAAAAATGTAAGTCATTATATATTTTGATTATCTCTTCAATCTAGAGTAAACCAATTCAAACCGAGTAAGGTCGGGTATTTTGCTAGTTATCTATATAAATAAGAATGGAGTGTTTGTTTGTACATTCAATATTTTCGACCCATTTCAAGTTTTCTATCCGTTTTGGACCCTTCTGATGCCGAATCCGCCTTTTTCTCGTTTGGTGTCTGTCTGTCTGTCTGTCCGTCTGTCTGTCTGTCTGTCTGTCTGTCTGTATGTATGTTGTGCCCTATACACGTCCACGCGGTTTAAGATATTTTCATGGAAATTTGCATACAGTGAGTACTTATCTTCATTTAGTGAGTGGAATTGGTTGCGAAAGTCTGTCTGTCCGTCTTTCTGTTCTATGCTCGATTTTGTGTTTGTGTGTTTGAGCAGGCATCACATGAATTTTTTCCCTGATATTTGATTGCAATGTGTTTGATTTTATACATTATCTATTAGTTTAGTGAATGCAATATTAAAAATTTCTTTATTGTTATATTTAGATGAGTTTCATGCTAAAACACCTGAGTAAGTATACTTAAATCAACCATAATTTGGTAGTTTTGGAAAAATTGGAATGTCTATTGAATATTACGATTACTTCGATTGCTTTACCAGTACTGCTGAAAAAGTAATTATTCTTCAAAAAATTATATTTTGTAATGGAATTTCAGCTTTGATACTTCATTTATTTCGAGTCTTATTTTTGTTCTTTGCGCATTGAAAACGATTTCGGAATATTTGAGACAGACGATATTTTTCAACGAAACAAGAATGAACAAGATCGCGTGAGCAGTGATATTTTCTGTTTCTTTCGCTCTGAATTAATTTCACATTTCTAAATTTTGTGCACTTTTAGTTGTAAGTTGTGGCAACTGTGCGAGATCGAGAGATCAAAATGAATCACAAATTAATATCTTCAGAACAATTTTTTCCGAGATCCTTTATTTTGTTCTATTTTACTGTTTTCTGTTTTAAATATTTATTATTTTAATAAATATGTTTTCCTTCTCATCACACGCAACAGCACCTCAAAGTATTAGTCTTAAAAAAGTTAGGTAAGTCAGTATAAATTTTCAGTAAATTTTAAGTGTAGTTATGCCATTATTGAAAGAATAATGCCTTTATTTAAAGAATAATGCCGTTATTGAAAGAATAATGCCGTTATTGAAAGTATAATGC
This sequence comes from Metellina segmentata, assembly GCA_947359465.1. Taxonomy (NCBI): domain Eukaryota; kingdom Metazoa; phylum Arthropoda; class Arachnida; order Araneae; family Tetragnathidae; genus Metellina; species Metellina segmentata. The sequence goes on from OX375872.1 coordinate 11,712,481, forward strand.
CTTTATTTAAAGAATAATGCCGTTATTGAAAGAATAATTCCGTTATTGAAAGTATAATGCCGTTATTGAAAGAATAATAATGTTTATTAATTTAAACTGGAACTTTTTCAAGCATTAAAATATTCGTTGTAATAATGACATTAGAAGATTGCAAAATTTCACAATGTCGCATACCGGAGGCAAGAGTGCCACAAGTAAAAAAATATTGTTTTGTTGACTATGAGTGCGAGAGCACTCGCCGTAAATCGTAATTTTAATTAATTGAGTTGGAACATGAAAAGAACTTAAGAAAGGGAATTCCAAATCTCCCTCAAAATCATCTTTTATAGTAGTAACCTTAGTATTACCTTTCGTCATTTTGTAGCTTTGTCATACAGCAAGGGTGCGATGTATGAAAAATGTATAACATGAATGGATATGCATGTGTAGGATTTGTTTCCAAAGTAAGTTGTAGAAAATATAAAGATGTCGAAAGGTGTTAAAATAAACTTTTATTCTACAAAAAACGTAAGTTATTATATATTTTGATTATTTCTTCAATCTAGAGTAAACCAATGCAAATCGAGTAAGGTCGGGTATTTTGCTAGTGATTGTTAAAACTAGATTGTATTTTAGTAGGTGACTATTTCTAAAACTGTAATTCATAAGCTAAATTTAATATTTTGAATAGGAAAATCTTCTTAACTCTAAAACCTCTCAATAACAGCTACATTTAATGCATATTCTAAAAATATTGGACGTTATTTTAGCAAGCCTATTGTATGAAAAATATGTAGGTTAAATAACGATACCCTACTCTTAAAATTCAAAATAGCTTTACTAAACCCTCTAAGTATCGGGAGATTTCTGAGAAGTTTAGTATTGCGTTTCCCCAACGACACACATTTTATTACTCATGATGGACAAAACTAGTTAGAAAAAAGTTTAAAGAAGATTTTAAAAAAAGCTCCTTTAGTCCTTTCCTTTTTTAGAATAAAATGTTTTGGGAAGATTCTCTCGCTCTTTTTGTTGGAAAGTTTATACTGCTCCTTTTCTTAGGAAAGGATTAGTTGAAATCATTCTACTACTTCTTTTCTCGGCAGTGAATCCTTTGGAAATATCTATTACTCATTTCATTACATTAGAATTTTTGGGATAAAATCTATTGCTCCTTTTCTTAAATCATAATTCTTTGGAAATATTCTATTGATCCTTTCCTGCAAATAGAATCCTTCGAAATATTATATTGGTACTTCCCTTTGAAAATGATCCTTTGGAAAGATTCTATTGGTCGTCTCATTTGAAAAGATTGTATTGATCTAGGAATACTAGACTGGTTAGGAGTCATGCTGGGAATAATGCAAGTTGTAAAGTGGAAATATGCGGGTGAATACCTAAGACGGTCAAAGACGTACTGAAATCAGACGTAACATAGTAATATGGGATATTTTTTACAACCAGGCTTAACAATTTCATTATGAGATGTACTTGGAAATAAATAATACTTGAATTAAGAAGCACATTAACTAATAAGCGAATTTCATGAACTTTTTTATTGTTAAGTGGCTCTAAAAAACAGATTTATCGCTGTTGCTTTTCTTCAGTTGACAACTAAATTGGTAAAGTTTCAAAAGACGAAGATTTTGCTGTTTTTGTTAGAATATTTTGACGTATTCGTCGAAAACTTTTGCTAGCCAACGAAATTTTAAAAATTTAAAAATCTGTTTTCCACTTTTAAAAATAGAAATACACAAACGAAAGAAAAACCAAAATCCATTGTTAAGTCCCCTGAAATTTCACCAAGGGAAAAACTGACTTTAATACATCATTCCACCTCACGATTTGACCTGCTTGAGCAATATAATATTTTCAAAGGATTCTATTCTATAGAAATGAAGAACAGAATAGTTCCAAAGGATTCTATTGGATAGAAATGAGCAATAGAAACTTTACAAAGGCTCTATTATAAGAAAGAAAGCAGTAGCATATTCTCAATTGATTCTATTTTAAGGAAAGGATAAACAAAATCTTTAAAAAGGTTTCTATTTTACAGAATGGGCCAATAAAATCGTTCCAATGGCTTTGACTACAAGAAAAAGACCAACGGAATCGTTCAAAAGTAATATCCGATTCTAAGGAAAGGACTAATAAATCTAAAGTTGGAGATATTCCATTAATTTTTAAAAAAAGATGTGGTATTAAGTCATTAAGTGTTTTGCGTGTGATATAGCAGCACTACACCACTAGGAAATCTCACTATATTCATAGTGTTTAACCTGATGGATACTCAGATACCCACTCACAATATTCAAGAGTGTTAACCTGATGGATATAAACAATGGAGCTTAGAGAAATTCGTCCCCGAATCCAATACGAACATAAAACGATTCAAACTGACACTAATAAATAAATAAATACAAAACAATGGTAAACTCATGAAAATACCCGAACAAAGGCGCTTAAAACAGTTTTGTTTTCTGGGTATGATTTAATCAAATAACAGTTCAAATCAAGTGAAATAAAGATGCTTCGTGGTCGAAACCCTAGCCCTAATAATCAGATAAAAATGCTGTACATTTTTTTAATATTTCCGACCAAGATTGTGCAATAACTAGACTGCTAGAACCCTCTGTAAGAGCTGGACACTGTCTGCCAACAACCGGAGATCATTCCCGTCGATTGATTAAACGACGAACAGTATTATGTCATATTTGGCATCCCGCCAGAGGTCTCCGGTTTGTATATCAACTCATCTCCATTGACCACAGAGTGGTCATTAGAATAGGATCATTAAAACGTAGTCAAAGTTTACGGCAACGGCTTGCATCCGTTCATTTAGGAATTACAAAGAGCGGCTATTAATGTCCATTAAAATGCTGTCAAAGTTCCAAAGAAAAACTCGCCCAATAATTTAATCGGCAAGACCGATGAAGACCGTGTTGGCTAGTTTTATTTACACAAGGAGGCCATAAAATAACTTTTAACTTTTTGGAGGCATCTGTAGCTACATTGGATTAACGGAATGGAACAAAATTTGGTACAGATTTTTGAGAGATGGGGAAGTTGTATTCTGAGGAAAACTTTTTAATACAAAAATCACCGATATTGGGAACTTTGAGCTGTTGGCAGAATTGCAGCAATGACAATGTCCAAAACAGTTGAACATTCGCATCAAAGTCAGATAAAACTGATCATGTAAAGTTTTGTAAGACACAACCTAGACTCTAATTTAAACTGGAATTATAGTCTAGGTTGCAATTGTAAAAAGGTTGTCAACGTTGCAATTAAAAAATTGTATTAGACTAACAAATTAATATAGAGATTCAACTCGCAGGAAACTACATATTCACCAGAATCTAGTTTCTCTTGACCACATAGAAAAATTTTAATGTTCTCTATTTAAAAATGTAGCTTTGGTGAGGGCAAATAATGTATTGGATGGTAATCGCAAGATTGTTTTAATAAAGACACTAATCTCTGTTGGTTACTGCAGTAAAACAATTCATTATGAAAATGTTTTATTGAACAAAGCTAAGTTTGGAATCGAAACTAAAACGCTTGGTAGGTAGGTATTTCGTTAGCGTCGCACTAGAGCAACATTAATGGGCATTGGTGATAGGTCCGAGGACAAAACCACGTAATTTTGAACTACGGCCAGATGACGAGGTCACACCTGACCTGACACCCCAATCTCCAAATTTCCATTTCACACCAACGGGAAGACATTTGAGGCCATGACAGATTTAACGTGCCTTTGTTTGACGGTTCATGGTAGGATTCCAATTCGCAACCCTCCGTTTGCCACTCCGTTACTCTTCAAATTGGGCTAGCATGGCCCAACTAAGAGGTTTGGAACCCACATTTTAAGACTTGGCTAAAGACAACATTAGAACTGCAGGAAGATACTGAAATCTTGAGAAAAGTTCAAACTGTTATAAAAATAAATACATTTGAGTTCAAAATTTTGAATTTTCTCAAAGACAGTGATATCTGTTAATTACTGTAGTCACAAGGGATATGGTCCATTGGCTTGTACGTTTATAGATTTGGAATGACTGTATGTTACAATAAATATGGTATAGGACACATCAGTCACCTCACCAGAGCTTTGTCAATACACTTTTTAAATAACTGACTTCTTGGATAAATGACTAGCTATCCAAAGATACTCGGGAACCACGGTATCCCGGTTGGAGGGAGTAACGGATTAGAAACCGGAGGGTTGCGAGTTCGAATCCAACCAATGACAGTCGTGTATAAAAGGGGCTGGTGTACGTTAAGTATGATGTGGTCTCAAATGTCCTCACGTTGGCGTGTTGTGGAAACTTGGAAAGTGGGGAGACAGCTCAGGTGTGAACTCTTCATCTGACCGTTGTTCAAAGTTGCGAGTCATTGGATCTTTCCCTTCGTGTTTGATCCTGGACCGTCACCTGTAACCCGAATGTGGCCAAATATAGCCACCATAAAACCTTAAAACCAATCAGCGTTGCTCCAGTGGAACGTTTATTCAACCACCAACCTACCTGTTTTCGACGCTTGAGTTAGCAACCGATAGTCACATGTGGCCACCAAAAATACCAATTTCCCATTTTGCATCCGAAATCACTCTGTCGCATCGAGATATCTACCTTCTGTATCCTACATCGAAGATGAGTGTTTACGCGAAGCAACACAAACTCACTGAAAAACAACACTGTTGTTCCAAATAGAGATGAAATTGCTACCCAAGAGCAGAACGAACGGGCACTAGGGAAAATGTAATGGTAAAATAATAACTTGTTGTCTTGGTTGAAAAAATATGCCTTTTCTAATTCCCTTTTGGAAACTCACTTTGGTGTGGCACTAGTAATGTATCGAATGATGATCGCGTGATTACTTTCATTGCAAGAGATAACCGAGTGATGTATCACTAAATGCACAACAAGCGCATCCGTGGACATGGTCAGCCAGTTTCTAAAACCATTTTTTTCCTATTTCTTTCCATTTAGTAGCATCTCATCTGGTATCTTCAATTATCGGTGACCATATTTCTCGACCCTAATGGTCTTATTAGGGGTTGTAATGATAGACCAGCCATTTGTGCTCCTATGAGTGGCAGTGGACAGGACACTTGGAGTGGAGTCCGGATGGATCGCTTCGAAGGTTGAGATTAATGCGGGTGTTTCGATGACACGAAGATTGGAGGCAGTAGGAATTGAAAACTTATTTTATATAGGCCAGTTGCTTTTGTGGGGTTATTTGTTTGCTTCGAAAACCAAATAGGAATTCGTAGCCTATTGGATAACAGCCATCACGGATTCCCATTTGTTTGCGAATTGTTTTCGATTTGTAGCCTATTGATTAACAGCAATAACGGAGTTGCTCGTGGTGTTGGTTTGCTTCTCAACCCAAATGGGCGTTGCCCGTAACAATTGTTTTCGTGGGGGTCACACTGCCCGTCGTGTTGGTTGCTTCGCAAACCAAAAAATATAAATATTTAATTCATAAATTATTTATTAAAAGAAAATTATCCATTTAAGGTATCTATCTGGCATCAAATTTTCAGCAGATATCAAATCCGTTAAAATTTTTATTGTATTTTTAATGATCGCTGTGATAGAAAAATGCACTGAAGAACGCCAGGGATAACTTTAATAATTTCTTTTGTTTAACTCGAATCCGTTTCTCAGGAAATCAAAATGAATGAATCTCGAATGAAACGAAAGTCATTCGAATCTGTTCACTCCCATTCGAGACGGAGGGCGAAAAAACTGGCATGGTTCCAAAGGCTGACGTCAATAGTGACGTGAGGGAGAACAGTCTAAATTTTGATGCTACTTCATTTCCGAAAGAAGAACGGTGAAAAAACTATTAAATTCATTTAAAAATGTCCTAGATTGAATTTTAAAATTCGCCGCGACCCAAAAATTGCAAAAAATTTGGACTACATGTGTGTCAAATCACATCACTGTATGTGCCATAGATTGGTCAGGATTTTGTGTGCAAAAAAAACAAACACTTCCTTTTATAATAGTCGAGATAGTAAACTCCACTAGAGAAGCTGGCTGCGATAGCCAAGTTGGAAGAGTAACGGATTCAGTTGACGAGGCAACATCTGTGCAGGCACCCCACGCTCCAAACTTCCACATTAAGCCAAATTGAGGGCATTTGAGGCCACAACAGATTGAACGTGAATACGACGGTCTTTGATTGGGCACATTTTTGAATTCACGAACGTTCGGTTGCTAATCCTTTGCTCTTCCAATAAAACCGAAGAAACACAAAGAACAAGAACACATTAAGGAAATCAAAAAGCAGAATTATCTTGGATTCGAATTTTACTGTTTCTTGGTTAGATGGTATTGTAGGTAGGTACTATAATTACCGTCACTCTGGAGCAGCCCAATGTGCTATTGGCAAAGGTCCGGGATCAAGTTCGAAAGAAAAGATCCGAGTACATCACCACGAAATTTTGAAACATGGTCACCTGATCACACACCTGATCAGGCACTCCAAACTTCCACACCACGTCCATATTAGGACATTTGAGGCGGATTTAACATGTAGCAGCCCCTTTTGTACACTATGGTCTTAGCTTGGATTAGAACTCGTAGACTCTACATTTGCTAATGATAGAAGCCCCGCCTTCGGGTAACACACAGAACTGCGTAAATTTAGTGATAATTATTGATTGAATCCAACACACATACATTAAGAGTTCAAGGCGAACTCCCCGAAAACGGCGATTCATTGATTTTCATCATCTGAAACTCCTTTCCCTCACGGGTGCAGAGGCTTTTCAATCTCATTACATTTTTAATCTCTGCGATACAAAGTCATGGAAATCTTAGCGAGACAAAGGGGTGCATCAATAATCCCACACGAAACTGGAAGAGCTCGGAAGCTTAAGCACGGAGGAATTCCTCCGTTCCACGACACTGACCATTTTAAAATTAAACTGATAAAATGGGAACACACAGGGCTCCTTGTAGTCATTCTGTTCCAACTCGAAGAGTGACGGAGTAGCATCTGGAGGGGTGTGAACCCAAGACCATTGTGTACCAAGGAGACTGATGCACGTTAAATCTGTCGTGGCCGCAAACGTCCTCACATTGGCGAGGCGTAGAAGTGGGATGCCAGCTTGGGCGTGACCTTGTCATGTAACCGTGGTTCAAAATTCCTTGATGTAGTCTTCGTTTCTTTAACTCCCGCTTTGATCCCTGACCGTTGCCAATAGCCGATAGGTTAATTTACTATGACGATAATTCAGTTACCTACCTAAAACTGAATCTATTCTAGTTTCTGAAACGGATTTTGAAAATCATCAGAACTTGATTATCCTAAGAGACTAAGAAAAACGACTTTTTTCTCACCTTGCATGATGTATATACAGGGTGGTCCCGAATTCATGGTACAAACTTTAATGGTAGGTACAGGACATTGTAACAATGATTTATTGTATAGGAATGTACAGTCGCAAGTGACGCGGTGAGGCGTAAACAGGGGAAATAAAAGGAAAGAGAAATGGAGTGATCGGTTGGTATCATTGCCGGTAGAGGGCAGTAGATGTCTAGCCGCTGTTGAACATGATACATCGCAGTAGGGAAAAGCGCCATTCACAATTGTGCTGCCGTAGACGATGGGTGACTCTACGTATGCAGAAAAAGCAGACATGCATTACATGTACGGCCGTGCAAATGGTAACGGCAGAGCTGCGTTACGAATGTATCGCGCGGAGTATCCTGATCGACGAATGCCGGATCATAGAATTTTTCAACGGTTACATCGTCAACTTTGTGAAACAGGTGCGTTCGACGTCAACAGACATGGCGCTGGTCGAGTAAGAGCTGTACGCACTCCAAGGCTGGAAGAAAGCATCTTGAACATTGTGGCTGATAGACCCGAGTCAAGCACAAGAACTGTTGCGCGTGACGTAGGTGTGAGTCATCAGACTGTATGCAGAGTGTTAAACGAAAATCGCTTACACCCCTTCCATTTTCAGAAAGTACAAGCATTGAATCCGGCAGATTATCCTCGCCGCGTGAACTTCTGCCTGTGGGTGATGCAGCAATGTGCGTTGCAGCCGGATTTCGTAGATTATGTGCTATTTACAGATGAAGCGACATTTTCACGCGAGGGTGTCTTTAATGCGCACAATTCCCATGTGTGGGCAACCGATAATCCACATGCAACGCGTCGACATGCGTTTCAACAACGTTTCAGTATTAATGTGTGGTCTGGTATTGTGAACGACTTTTTGATTGGCCCATACTTACTACCCACGCGGCTCACTGGCGGAAGCTATCTTATTTTTCTGAAAGAAGTGTTACCACAACTGCTGCATGATGTTCCGATCGCCATTCGTAACCGCATGTGGTTTCAGCACGATGGGGCGCCAGCACACTTCAGCATTGATGTACGGAATTACCTGAATGCCACGTTTGGTACTCGATGGATTGGGCGTGGTGGACCAGTCCCTTGGCCACCCCGATCTCCCGATTTATCGAGCCTCGATTACTTTTTATGGGGACATCTAAAGCATCTTGTTTATGAGACTCCAGTTGACTCAGATGAGGATCTCGTAGCTCGCTTATCTGTAGCTGCTGCAGGTGTGCGTGAAATACCAGGCATCTTTGAACGTGTACGCCAATCGCTCCACCGACGCTGTCAAGCATGTATCGATACTGGTGGACGCAATTTTGAACAATTACTGTAAACATGACACTTGTCAACAACGCTTTCAATAAAATCTTTGTTTTTCCTTTCGGCCGTTATTTCCCCTGTTTTCGCCTCACCGCGTCACTTGCGACTATACATTCCTATACAATAAATCATTGTTACAATGTCCTGTACCTACCATTAAAGTTTGTACCATGAATTCGGGACCACCCTGTATATATTTATAATGTAACCTAGTATAATGATTTAATGTATATACTGTATAGATGTAAGGATGTATAAATGTAATGTAATGTGCTCTAACATTCTGGGTAGACATGTCACCTTGGTGGCATGCTCTACTCATCCAACCACACTTATTGAAACTGGTACAGTGTCTCACGACACTAGGCACGGGAGTGTGTGTTGGGGTTAGTTAGTTAGTAGATGAGCGGTAGCTGTGTTCATACCGTATCGGATTATCAACCGGAGGATTGCGAGTTCAAAATTCGATCTTATGAAAGATCGTCGTTAACGTTTGGGTAGGTCTGTATTGAATTAACGTCACACTGTGGCAAAACAACGGGCTATTGGAGACGTTCTCAATCCCCAAGAGAAATTAGATTAGTGGTAATTTCCTTGTAATTTTAAAAAACCGTCAGATGACGAGGTCACACCTGAGCTGGCATCTCACTCTTCAAACGTCCACACCACGCCAACGTGAGGACATTGGAGGCCAGGATAGATTTAACATGCACCAGCACCTTTTGTATACGTCCATCTTTGGTTGGAATGGAACTTGCAACCCTCCGGTTGATAATACGTTACTATTCCAACCGGACTACTGTGGCACTGTACTTTTTGGTTGGTGTCTTTGTATTAAGCTTGTAGATATCATCAACAGCATAAAAAAGGAATGACGCGATTTGGCAGTAGTTTTTAGTTTTATTCAAACTTAACAACAAAGAACATGTAGATTAATATACATTCATGTCCAAAATTATCTTTATATACCCAAAAATAATTATATTCCATGAAATACCCAATCGACGTAATCCATGTTTACAATAGAAAATGATCAAACGGTTTCTGATATGCAAATGAAGGCGTTACCTCATCCGACGGTGAGTCAAGCGCTGTGCGCAAAGCGAATATCTGAAATACAGCTTTTGATTTCAGTGGGTAAGGACTCCAAATGGTTTGTTATGGCTCCGAAGTATCATTTGGATGAATCTGTGAAGGGGCGCATTATTGGCCGTTTAGAAGCAGAGCAGACAATCATGGAAACAGCGAGCTGTGTGTGAATATTTCTAGACAGACAGTCTCTGCGCTATGGAAACAATATTTCAGAACTCTGTAACTGTTGTAAGGAGGCCTGGACAAGGTCGCAAACGTATGATAACTGCTTGTCAAGATCGATATATGGTAATAACTGCCCGTCGTTGCAGGAAGTCTACTGTTCGGCAGTTACGTTCAGAGCTTGCAGTTGTGATATGTGTGTTCAAGTCAGGGGCGATAACATTCCAAATTAAATTCATAAGCCTTAATTATTTTCTGAGTTATTCTTTTTTTTTCCTTGTCACAGAACTCTCCTTGTCACATATTATTGACATTTTTGTTATTTCATACGCTACAGTTTTATTTCATATGCAGTGTTCTTAAATTTTTTCCTCTGCATTTATGTGATATGATGTTATGTCTCATTCCACACAAATTCATAAAATTATAGCTCACAGTTTCTGAAAAATCCGTGATTCTATGCATGTAAAGATAATTTACTACGCCAGTGTATTATGGGTATGCCCAATTTACAAATAGGATAGTGTGAAAAATCCCTATTGGACGCTAAATGTCCGATCTTATCAAAAACATATAGCCAAGTGAAGATATTAACATATTGGTAACCCGAGTTGGCGAGCGGTTGGAGCATATGCGCAAACATCCTTCCCGGCCTTGCACACCAAAGTGCACAAAGAGTAATAATAACCACATTGTATAGAAATGTTAAGTACAGATATAAAAGCTACAGTGAAGATACAATTTTCAATTAAACAATAGCTATAAGAATTCAAACGAAAATTTTGATTTGAGAATTAAAATAATACTTATATAATAATAAGGACAGCATTTAATGAATACCATAGAAAAAAAACCCACTATAATTATTCAAGCTAAAGTACACAGTATACAAGTTTCGAATTGATTATTCAGTGGGAACTGGTACTAGCGCTAATTTAGTGATGGGTCTTCTAAAAAAAGACCTAACTTTGTTTTTACTATACACACTCTAATTTGACCATCTCGGCCTGGAAAAACGCCTACAATACGACTCATTAACCAGGAGTTAGTATATGTTGATTATCCTTCCTTACAATCACAATATTCCCAATTGCAAGATTATTCTTAGAAAACATCCATTTAGATCTTTGTTGTAAGTGGCTGATCGAATTTCTTCCGCCGTTTCCAAATATATTAAATCACCTTGGTAGTTTGTTGCTACCTTTTTAGTAGTTAGTGTAGGTTGTTAAAAAAGGTTAAACAATTGAAACAATGGATCGTCCAATCAGAAAGTGACCAGTTGTTAATATCTCTTAATCATTTGCATCAGAGGAATAGCCGCGAATTTAATATTCCTTCTATTTGATTAGTTATAGTAAAAAAAAAGAGAGGTGACAAACCTCGTGGTTTGTCAGTTTGATGGGCATTTTTTAGGTTGACCTCGTCATATGACTGTGATCCGAAATTTCGAGGTGTCCTCGGATATTTCCCTTCCGGATTGATCGGGACTTACACCAATAGCCCGTTGCGTGTTGCTCCTGTGTGACGTTTATTCACATGCCATGCCTGCCCATACAAATAAAAACCGGTTTGTTAACTATCATTCTACAAAACCTGTTTTACCGGTTTATAAACCGCATGAGCAATGCAGTCTAGATTTCCTTTACTTCAGTTCTATTTTAGTGGAAATATTTGCAGCGGAGCTTAAAGCAACATAGTTGGGATTCACAGTTAATCTGAAACGTAAATAAAAAGTGGCACTTTTGAAGTTAAGTCACTAAGTCTTCTTTCCCTGCTGGGTTAGACAGAAGAAAGAAATTCAATAAAATCACCGTTTTTACTCTTTCCCAGTGTTTGCGATAGTGCATTTCTGTACAGGGTTGAAGGTTTTGTAAGGTTTAAAGCTATCGAGACTCCAGGTTTCTCCTGGATTTGAGAGCATTTTTCCCGTTCTTGTGGCAGTTTACAATGCTTCAGTATGAATGGGGGTAAGGACACGTAACCCCGAGATATCTCGGCCTATTATCAAAATCGACGGAAATCTGAATAAACACTTCATTCTGTTTTTAGCGTATGTCGAGAATCCGTTTTTAACTGATTGAAGGTTTCACACGCATATTTCTACTTTGGAACCCGAAGTTCTACATGAATTCTAGACAGTTTTGACTTCATTGGAATCTTGGTCGAAGGATTGAATTCAAAGGAAATTACCTACAAAGGATTTAAATTTATTTCTATTCAAAGGAAATTACCTACAAAGGATTTAAATTTATTTCTATTCAAAGGACCTGAAGAATAACGTTTTCCCAAAATATTCTATTGAATGAAAGCACCAACAGAATCTCTTCCTCATTCCAAAATGCTTCTATTCTATGGAAGTGAGCAATGGAAAATTTCCTAAGAATTATTTTCTAAGGTAAGCACCAACGGAATCATTCCAAATTATTCTATTTAAATGAAAGAAGCAAAACAAATTTTTACGAAGGATTTTAATCAAAGGTAAGTAGCACCAGCATCATTCCAAACTGATTCTATTCTAAGAAAGTGCACAGTGAAAAATTCCCAAAGAATTCTTTTCTAAGGTAAACACTATAACGGAATCATTCCAAATGATACTATTTAAATGCAAGAAGCAATTATAAGTTTTTCCATAGCATTTCCAATCCAAGCAAAGCACCAACAGTATCATTACAAATGCATTTTTTCTAATAACGTGAGCAGAGCAATTGAAATTCTTAAAGTATTCTATTCTAAGATAAGCACAAACGGAAAAAATCTAAATTATTCTATTCTAAGGAAAGAAGTAATAAATATTGTACAAAGGATTCTAATTTAATAAAATGACCCTTATATTATATTTTCAAAGGATTCTATCGTAATTAAATGACAAATAGAATAATTTTACAGGATTCCTATTCTAAAGAAATGTTTGACCAATAGAATATTTTCACAGAAAATTATATTCTAAGGAAATGACCAATATTATACATATCTTTCCAAAGGATTCTTCTCTTATTTTAAGCGAACACAATCTTTCGAAAGAATTATAGTATTTTTATGTAAGAAGTCATAATTTTCCCAAGTGTAGAAAGAAATCATGGATTCTCTCAATCAATAAGTGTGTTTATTTGGTCATTATGCGTGTGTTGTGAATTGAAAACAACTCTACTCTGAAATTTCGTGACGCTCAGGGTGTTAACGAGACATCACGAGATTTCCGAATAATGTATTAGTTTTGCTTTTCCCGTCACAACCCACATAGTGACTGAATAGCCACATTTATTGGTTGATATAATCTCTGGAAATATTCTATGGGTCAAGAAGGTCAAAAGTGGTTACAAATCATCCGGGGAAGACAAATAGTATATTTCCAAAATATTATATTTTAAGGAAAGGACCAATAGTATATTTCCAAAATATTCAGCTCTAAGAAAACGACCAATTGCATCTTTCCAAAGCGTTATATTCTAAGGAAGAACGAATAGTATCTTCCCAAAGTGTTATATTATAATGAAAAGACGAATAGTATCTGTCCAAAATATTAAATTCGAAGGAAAGGACAAATAGTATTTTTCCAAAGTATTCTATTCTAAGGAAAGAACCAACAGTATCGTTCCAAAATATTACATTCTAAGGAAAGGATCAATACTATTTTTCCAAAATATTTAATTCTAAGGAAAGGACCAACAGCAACAGTTTACAAAGCGTTATATTCAAAGGAAAGGACCAATTTTATCTTTCCAAAATATTTAGTTCTACGGAAAGGACCAATGGCGTCTGTCCAACGAATACTATTGTAAGAAAAGGACCAATGGAATATTTACGAAGGTTGAAAGAATCCTCGGATTCTTCAACCTATTGTATTATTTAATTATTAAGTGTGTGTTGTGTGGTAAAAACAACGGATACATATACTACTTTTGAATCGAGTGACTCATAGAATTAATATAGGACTCGCTCGTAAAGGTATGCAATCACCTATTTTACTTAAAGAAATATAATTTTGCTATTTAGTGCGTTTAGTAATGACAAAAAGTAGATACCGAATTTGTTTCCTTTTACCAGATCAGATGATAGAAGGTAAATAAGGCATGCCTAAAAGTTCTTATAAAAATTTAGTTCATATTTTAGAATAACGATTTTTTTACGAGCTAGGTTTTACAAATACCAGTATCAAATGGAGTAAAAATTTGATTTCAACATTTAGAATAAGTTTAAAGTCTCTATAACAGAGACTATTAAGAGTAGCATCAAGCTTTCACCAGCACTGTCCCTCTGAAATGAGGAAATCACTATGTTGCGGTGTAGCAGTTTTTAGAGCGGGGTGCCAGTTCAAGTATGACCTCGTCATCTGAGAGTAGTTAAAAAATACGTGTTGTTGTCGTCGGATCATTCCCTTCGGATTTGATCCCGGATAGTTGCCAATAGCTCGTTGTGTTGTTCCAGTGCGCGGTTAATTAAAATACCTATCTACTTAAAATGGGGAAAAACTATAAGTTTATTTTTTTAATGTTTAAGTTAAACTTTATGGAAACAAAATTTAATTTTCTCTAGGCCACTTGCTCAAAAATAAAGTTTCTATAAAAACTAAAATGGTTACTCATCAGTTTCTGCGTTTCATTACACACACTTCATCTTGCATAGGATAAATTAAAATTTGAAGTTTAATTTAACGGTTCACACTCCGCTCCATTCATTAAAGTTACTCTAAAAACATTCTCCGAAGGTAGGTAGTCAATCAACGGCTGCACTAGAGCAAACACAACGGACTGTTATATTCGTGGTAGTTATTTACTTATTTTTCGTGTACACTTTACGGTATCGTGACATAGTCAAAATGCAAGTTGAAGCAACTGCTAAAAATGAGTATTTTTCTTTTAAAAACTTGCAGACTTAACAGTAACATTTATAACTTCTGTTTGTGTTCTTATAATGTAAAAAACAAGCACATTATCTAGCTGGTCTTCCATTTTTACAAAACGTGATTTTCTTAACCCTCTGAGCTCACGAGATTTCCGAGTCGTGTAGAATTCTTTCAACCACACCACACAATCACGGTAACCAATCAGATGACGAATGTTTGTTTACACTCGGCATACGAAAGTAGTCTAAGGGTCACGTTACTACTAGTTTGGGTCACATGATAAGTTCGCCATTACTCATTGTATTTTCATATTTCCTCTATGGGTTATAGCCTTGACCAAGGGGAGTATTAAAAACATCAGTAGTTGAAAGAAAACAAAAATAGTTCCAGGGTGCAAAACACCATTGGAACATTTTTTCACTAAAAATACTTTTGGTGATGGTATTGTAAAACCTTAAAGATCATTAAAACATCAAACTATGTTTTGCATTCTATATAGCGTCGATTACAACCTATTTATATTTTCATTTCAGTTATAATTTTTCTGTGTTTGTCTTTTCCACAAATAAACCCTCAAATTATATTCTGTAGAATTTTCAGGTGTTGATTCAAAATTAAGAGACGTTGTCTTCAAATACTAAGCACGAACTATATATAGCTAATAAGAATCAACAAGCTTTCCAAAGGATTCATATTGAAAAAAGAAATAAAATAACTATAAAGGATTCTATTTTATATAAAATAGTAATATAATCTTTCCAAAGGATTCTCTTCTATATTGAAAAGAGAAATAAAATACTTCTAAATGATTCTATTTTATAGATAATAGCAATGTAATCTTTCAAAATATACTATTCTAATTAAAGGAGCAATAGATTCTTTCCAAACATTCGATTGTAAAGAAAATGACTAATAAAAAATCTTTCCACGCACAAAAGGATTGACTTCCAATGAAAAGAACAATAATATCTTTCTAAGAGATTTTATTCTAAGGAGAGAAGCAACAAGATATCTCCAAAGAATTATATTATATTGAAAAGAGAAATAAAATAATTATTCTAAAGGATTCTATTTGATAGAAAATAGCAATATAACTTTCCAGGGATACTTTTCTAAGCACAGGACAAAATCTTTCCCAAGAATTCTATCGCAATTAAAAGACCAATAATCTCTCTAAAGCTCGAAAAAAATCGGTTGATTTTTTTCACCCAAGAGATGTGGTTATTTATACGTTAAGTGTGTTGTGGGGAAAAGTAACACACACTACTCTGAAATCTCATTATTAAATACAGAAGATTAAATACAAGTAGGGAAATTTACACATCGCTTCGTTTTTGAGAGAATTATTAAAATTTTGAATTTATTTCCGGCTTTAACACACTGTATATCCAAGGAAATATTCAAAACTATAACCATAAGTGATAGACGCAATATACTGCACCATGCGGTAGTAGGATATAGCTGTGAGATCTTCCTCTCTAAAACAAAGGTTTTTGAGTGTTTTTAACTCATTGTTGAAGTAGATTGCATCTGTCTCACTGAGAGGTTCAATAAAGATAAAAATTTTATATGAATGGGGTATTCTTTACTGACCGTGTCTGAGAGCCTTTTGCAACTTTCCAACTCTACAGACATAGTGAAACGTTTTTATCATAAACTTTTGGAATTACGAAATAATTTTTCTTGTGTTTCCACTTGCATTTGTGACCAAAATTAGGAAATCAGGGGTGAATGTTCAATTAGTTGGAATTTGGAAAGGTTGATTTAGTTTATACGATTTAGTTACCAAGATGACAGCTGAAAGCGCTGCACGCCTATCTCAGTTAAAAGCGCTGAACTACATTGTAAAACTTAACAATCCGAGTGGTTTCCAGAATATATTTTCCATCAAGATCTGATCAATTTTGCCAGTGACGAGATAACCCGTCATCAAGATATATTGTACATTTCTCTTTTGATGACATCATGGTTTGTCCAGTTTTCTTCTGAATGAAAGAAGCGATGAACGCCGTTGAAAATCCGAACGGTAATGACGTCCCAGAAACGATTATGTCGATTGACCTAAACAGCGCCCTCTACCACCTAAACATGGTATTTCCGGACACAAATTCTTTGAAAAAAATATTTCTTTTGGACCCCTCTATCACCATTTATAATCTGGGCAGATATTTTCGAAATACCCTGTATACATCATTACAACCTATCTCCACCATGAAGGGCCGAAATAGCCCGGTAGGAAGAGTAATGGATTAGCAACCAGATGGTTGCGTTCGAATCCAACAACAAACCATCGAGGTTGGTGCAAGTTAAATATGCTGTGGCCTTAAATGTCCTCACGTTGGTGTGGTGTAGATATTTGGAAAGTGGGGTACCAGCTTAGGCGTGACCTCATAATCTGCCCATGGATTAAAATTAAGTGGATCTCTTCCTTCGGCTTTGATTCCGAACCGTCGCAAATAGCCCGTTGCTGAATTGCGACGCTAATTAAATACCTACCTGTCTACACCATGCAGCACTTCCAGTAGACAAAGTGTCGCACTACTTCTTCTTGCTGAAGTACGAAAGCAGGGAGAAAGGGAGTAGAATAGGGAAATAACGGTTACAGTGACAGATGTGCTTAAATGCAAGTTGATAAATGTGCTGGTAATTCATGACAGTTACAGAACGCCAATACCTGCTTTGGGAACGAATTAGTTATCTTGCCAATTCAGAGACAGATGCATCTCCTCTGCTAAGCTTGCAATGAATAGCTTGAGTTTCGGGGAACTAAGCTAATTGAACTGTTATGGATAAAACGGAATTGTGTGCGTGTAGAGTTAACATGAGTTTAAAATTGGTTAAGTTGCAGATGGTTGTGTGTGTACTGTCGCAGTACATGTTAAAACGTTTCTTAATTTACAATCTGAGATTGGCGAGTAGTGTTGTTTTGGTTTTATACACCACATCACACCTGATGGCTAATTAACTACATGTATTATTGGTTGGGAGAATGCATGGATTCTTTCAACATCTAGAGAGATTATATTACTTTTTTCCCCTTAGAATATAATCCTTTGGCAAAATTTAATAATAAGTTCCTTGAATATAATCGCTTGGAAAAGATTATATCGCTTATTTTCTTAGAATAGAACCCTTTTGCAAGATTTCATAGCTCAGTTTCATAGAACACAATCCAATGGAAATATTCT
Organism: Metellina segmentata; assembly: GCA_947359465.1. Lineage (NCBI taxonomy): Eukaryota > Metazoa > Arthropoda > Arachnida > Araneae > Tetragnathidae > Metellina > Metellina segmentata. The sequence continues at coordinate 11,730,427 of OX375872.1, forward strand.
ATGACTTCTTTCCCTTAGGACATAATCCTTTCGAAAAATTATATGGCTTTAGTTAGAATATAATCCTTTCGAAAGATTCTAGAGCTTTTATCTTTAGATTAAAATACTAATTTTTATTAGTCAAGATTGTGAAAATTGGTAAGAAGTCAATCAGAGAAGGGGGGGGGGGGATTGCGAGCTAGAATTATGTGTTTGGACCCTTCAGAAGTTTAAATTAAAGATAAAATAGGGTGGATTAAAATTTTCTAAATGTACCAAAGCTTTAAAATGGTAAAAACCTATCAGTGAGAACCGGTTTTAGTTGGTTAGATCAACCGATACAGTAGCATTATTGTAAGTTTTAGTACTATTGGTTTGTTTTTAGGATTATAATTCATGTATCTATTTATACGACTTCTGTTGGAGCAATTGCCTACAGAATGGGTTATAATGCTGACAGAAATCTAATAAGAAGAGCAATTTTTGCAAAGTGTAAGGTTAAATAAACATCAATAAGAATCGCAAATACGAGACAAAACGACTGTATTTTTATTCTTTACTTTCATGATTTTTGCGAGAAACTGTTATAGCAGGCCAAAACTCATGAAGGGGTCTGAAGTTTTAATAAATTTTAACGAATAAAGCTAATGTTCCTTTGTGTAACAACTTCAGATACTGTGAATCGCTCGAAGCAAAGGGCCGCGATATTCAGGTTGTTAGACCAACCGGAGGTGTTGCGAGTTCGAATCCAACCAAAGACGTCGTGTACAAAGGAAGCTGATGCACGTTAAATCTTTCGTAGCCTCTAATGTCCTCAGCTGGAGAGTAGGGAGCCAGCTCAGATTACGAACTCGTCATCTGACCGTGGTTAAAAATTACATAGTGTTATCCTCTGGTCTTTCACTTCGAAGGTTGATCCCGGACCGTCACCAATCTTCTTATAAGAAAATAAGTTAGTCTAGGCAGAAATTGGATTCGAAATTTTAAAATTAATAAAAACGAAATCAACCTAACTTGTGGTGATGAACAAATTCCTATCTGTTGTATAAATAAGTGGATTGAGAAAATTCTTAAAGACTATTCTGAACCGAAAGTCGGTTAAATACCGAATTACATGTGTTTACTTTGATTACGCGAAGATGGAAGACCAGTATTTTTAAAAGCACGTCCAGTACCACATGCATTAAAAGAAAAAGTGGACTCACAATTAAATAAACATGAAAACGATGGTCTCATCTAAAAAGTAAATCATTCAGAATGGGATACGCTGCTTTTGTAGTTCCAAAGTCTGATGGTTCTATTCGTATTTGCGCCGATTACAAGGTAAACTCCACGCAGTGGTCAGCTGTTGTACCAAAGGACACTTTTGCCTGTCATATCTAGGGACAAAATACGCTGTTTTCCTTAGGTACATCAGCGGATCGTCAATGATCTTCTTTCAAGATACTTTGAAATTTCCAGACTGTAATATAATTCATAGGTAAAATGATTTAGTATGTGTTTATGTAAAAAGTTGCAAAAAGGCTACTGTTTGACATTTCATCGGAGGAAGAAGATAATCCAGAACTGTTGTCTGATTTGGCGTCTGAAATTTCTGACACCTATCGTCAACAAATCATTGATGAAACGTTTGAGGAGGAGCAAGAACAAAGTTTGTAGGATGTAAATGATTTAGTTTTGTTAATTACAGTATTACAACTGTAAGAGGAAATATATCTGTTTTTCATTTTGGGCAATAACTTCTAAGGTTAACTTAACTTCATATAGCATCCGCTACCTGGAAATGATTTCGGCAGGGATGGTAAACCTAAATTTATTGACGCCAGTAGTGTTGAAACCGAGATTGAAGAAACCGACATAGTTTGCAAGTTACCAGCCTTCACAGCGGATGGTAGAACAGTCAGAAATGATAAAAAAACTTCAGTTTTTTGTTTCTTTTTACCAGTTTTGTATTAGGATAAGGTTGTTTGTGTAAGGTTTTTCACATTTTTTGATGCAATCGAAAGTGACATGTTAAGAAGAATACTAGTTCTTTCGTTGAGATTTATTGTTAACGAAGACGTTTGACATGATTGTGACCATGGAAAAAAATTTCAATGAGCTTAGATTTTGTAGTAAAATTTAAGTCTGAAGCTTTTAATTAAAATCAAAGCCCTTTGATATTATTTTTATATAAGTACTTGATACTTTCACACTTATGTAAATAATCTCAATTTTTGGAGAATGCAATTAATTCTTCTTGATAGTTCAATGATGTTGTTCAATAAAAGTTTGAGTTGAAAAATAGTTTAAAATCTTTTTTCTGGGACTGTCCATAGGTACAACACCCCTGTCCCTAGGTATGGAGGGGGTGTCGTAACAAAAGGCAGTGGAATAGGTTAACATTTTTCCATTTTTCACATTGATAAAAACGAAAATAGCCACCACTCAAACAAGAAATGTGTGGTAAATTACCGAGAGTTCAACATCTGTAGCAGAAAAACCCTCTAACTTCGATAGAAAAATTAGAAAATTCAAAATAAAATTTTATACCTCTGGTACAACGCTTTACCCTACCTGTTATATAGTAGGAAATTTGAAGCTGGCAACAGCGCTCGTGAAGAAGCGGAAACCTGCGCATGCTATAATCATAGTTTGAGAATATTTTCCAGAATGCGCGCTTATAGATATCGATTGAGCACTTGTACATATGTCAATCCGATAGTTCCTAATAAAAGTTTTACACACACACACACACTTCTAAGTTACTTACTACTTATTTTATTCCCTTCCTGTCCAGAACTCCACTCATTACACAACATAAAAGTCACCATTGGGCAAAGCAGATCGACACTATGTAAAAAATTTAATTTCCACGCATAGTGTAAATTTATTTCCGATATATACTGCAAAAAATTCTACGTTAGGGTAAATTTTAAAAAATTTGTGGAGTTACTACAAAAAACTCTGGTTGTGATGTTTGAACCATCATGTACTGCAGAGTCAAAAATATTTTTAGTTTCCAATTGTGCCGTTTATACATGCACTTCGGAAAAAAACCGGTATTGAATGTTCGTCGTCACAAAAACAATTTATACATGATTTGTGCTCTTGTGACCTACAACTTCTTGAAATATATCAAAATACGTTTTTCACCCACAAATGTCATAAAAACAACAATGATAAAAAATTACAATTTAACTTGTTGCAGTTCCAATTTCAAACTGAAAGTTTATTTTAAAATATAAGCCTCATAAAGAAACCACTAAAAAATAAAAATGAAATTTACAATTTTGGACAGTTGCTACAATTTGTGTGCACTGAAAGTTTAAATTTTAGAAACACAATTTGTGAACCGAGTAAGCCCGGTTGAAAGAGGATCTGCAACCGAAGGGTTGTGAGTTCGAAACTCGATCCAACCAAAGATCTTAGTCTTAGGGGGATTGTTCAAGTCAAAATTTGTCATGGCCTCAAATATTCTCACATTGGCATGGTGTGGAAGTATGAAGAGTGGGTTGCCACCTCAGGTGTTGACCTCGTCATCTGAACGTGGTTCAAAGTGACGAAGAGTCGTCCTCAGATCTTTCCTCACCGGATTGATTCCGGACCGTTGCCATTGGCCTGAATGTGACTCCAGTGCGAGAGCTGTGTGCAACACAGAGACCTTGTTTTTAGATTTTCCGTAAATATTTATCAATATTAGTTAATATTTTTTATCAGCGTTTGCTAACTGTTAATTAGTCATATTACAGCTAATTTTATTGTTTTTTCATTAAAGCCCATGCCTATCTGACTGAGAAACGAATTTGACATTCGTTCTTGAACTCCTGTTCCATGAAACTCAATCACCGAAGCTCCAAGACCACTTTTTGAGAGAGATTTGGTTTACATTTGCTGATAAAATTTATCTATAAGAGTATTTTCAACAACGGTTAACTGTTAATTATTAATGACACATTTAACTTAATTGACATCGCATTAAAGCTCATCACTATCTGTGTGAGACAGGTACTAGATACAGGTTCTTGAACTCTAGTTCCATGAAGCTCAATCTCCGAAGCTCCCACTGGTTCTCAAACGCAGAGGGTTGGATTATATACATTTATCCATGGCAGTTAGTATTTTTAACCGCGTTCGCTAACAATTATTTTTGTTTTGCTTTCTAGGTATCTGTAAACTACCTACAGTTATTTTAATTGCTATCGTTTTAAAGGCCATCTCTATATATCTGAGTGAAACACATACTTTATATTCCTTCTGGAACTCCTATCCCATGAAGCTCAATCTTTGGAGCTCCCAGGAGAGGCATTAAAAACGCAGAAAATTGGTTTACATTGGCTGATATAATTCGTCGATAACAGTTAGTATTTTCAACAGCATGTGCTAACTGTTAGCTTTAATTTGATTTGTTGCTATCTGTTAATTGTCGACAAATACAGTTTATTAAAATGCAATCGCATTGAATTCCAGCCATATCTCAGTGAAACGCGTACTTGATATTCGTTCTTGAACTCCTGTTCCATGAAGGTCAGTCTATGGAGATTCCAAGAGAGCTCAAGCGCAGAGAGTGCTTACATTTGTAGATAACATTTACTTATATCTTATTATTGGATAACAATTGCTATCTGTTAATCACAAATAAATTGAAAATTTTACTGCTATTGGAATAAGTCCCCCCTATCTGACACAGACACCTATTTCATAATCCTTCTTGACCTCAAGTACCAAGAAGCTCAATCTCTAGATTTCCCAGGAGAGCACAAATGCAGAGAAATTTGGCTTCATTTACCGATAACAGTATTTTGAACAGAGTTTGTTAACAGTTAATTAGAAATAATACAGTTAATTTTAATGTTATCTCATTAACGCTCACATCACTATCTGAGACAGGAAATTGATATTCATTCTTGAACTCTTATTCCATGAAGCTCAATCTCTGAAGCTCGCAAGAAGCTCAAAGCAGAGACATCTGTTTTATACTATTTGCTAATCACGCTTGTCATTAGTAGTTAGTATTTTCATAAGCGTTTGCTAACTGTTAATTAGCAATAAACACTGCACTCAATATTATTGCTACCGCACTAATACCCACCCCTATTTGTGTGAGATAGACTTGATATTCGTTTTAGAAGTTCTAATCGACGAAGCTCAATCTTTGAAGTTCCCAGGAGGGCTCAAATGCAGACGCGCGGTTGGTTTACACCTATCGAAAAAAGTAAGTAATTTCATCAGTTTGCTAACTTATTTTTGATTTGCTTTATTCCTATCTGCCAAATATAAAGATTATAGTTAATTTAATTTAATTGCAGTGACACTAAAAATCCTATCCCCATCTTAGTGAAGCACGAACTTGATATTCGTTCTGGAACTCCTGTTCCATAAAGTTAAATATCCGTAGCTCCCAGCAGAGCTCAAACGTAGAGGCTTGCTTTACGTTTGCCGATATGAGTATTTCAACTGCATTTGCTAACTGTTATTTTGTTTCTGCTTTATTGCTATATGTTATTATCAATAATGCAATTAAATTAATTTGCTCAATAAAGCCTATCCTTATCTGAGTGAAACACTACAGGATATTCGTTCATGGACTTCTGTTCCATGAATGTTCAATCTCCGCAACTCACAGAACTCAAACGCAGAGGGTTGGTTTACATTTATCGATAACAGTGTTTTTATCACCATTTCACTAACTCTTATTTTTATTTTACTTTATTGCTATCTGTTAGCTATCAATAATACAGCTAATTTAATTGTTGTCAATTGAAACCCATCTCCATTTGAGTGAAATACTACTTAAAATACTCTTGTACTTCTCTTCCATACAGTCCAATATCCGGAGCTCCCGGAACTCAAACGAAGGGGGTTAATTTGCATTCATCGATAACAGTTAGTGTTTTCACCATTGTTTAGTAACTCTTTTATCTGTTTAACTTTATTGCTATCTGTTAACTATCAATAATACGGCTAATTAAATTGCTACCGCATGAAATCCATCCCTATTTGAGTGAGACACGTACTTGATATTCGTTCTTGAACTCCTGTTCCATGAAGCTCAATCTCCGGAGCTCCCAGGAGAGCTCAAACGCAGAGAGGATGGGGTCCTTGCTGGAGAGTGCGATGAGGGACGGTGAGGCCAGTGCCCGGTAGGAATTGATGCGGGACCGCGAGTGCCGCAGGCTGTCTTCGCAGCTGGACTTGACGCACTCGGCGCAGCCACAACGGACCTCGTGCGGCGTCGGGATCTTGATGTCCAACGGTGCCTCGGAGGAATCACTGGACAGCCTATCCAGGAGGATCTTGATGATCTCGTAGTTGTCACGGTGGGCTGCCAGGATCAGAGGCGTGATGTCTGGAGTGAACGTCGCGATGTCACGGTCGATGGCCTCCCAGCTCTGCAAAGACAAAGCAGGATTAGAACATCAAAGATTAACCCAATCAAAATTGTATTCATTATAAGTAAAAAGTAGGAAATGTCTTTGAAAGCATCATTTCTTAGTGACCCTTTAAGTGGTTTTGACGAGATATCTTGACTGTCAAGATCTGAATAATTTTGCGAATGGCGAGGCATGTTGCCATCAGGATATTGCCGATATTTTTATGTTGACGAGATCCAGATCTGGTCAGGTTTCTTCAAATAACGAGATATCACGTCCATAAAGATTTAATCAGTTTTGCTAATGACAATATATGTCATCGAGGCATTTAGGTTAGGTTAGAACTAAAGGGCCAAGTTAGAAGGAAACAAAAGAGCCTCAAAATTTACCTGTTACACAAATTTGGGAGTTATAGGAGAGTTTTAGTGGAGTATAGGAAAAGTATACTCTACAATGTGGGCCACGAAAAGCAACGTGTCGACAAATAATTTTTATCTGTCCGAATATTTAAAAGGGAATGTCTATGCCAACAACACCCAGACAATAGACGAACTGAATGAAAAAAATCGGTTTGCTCTACGGAACATTGATGACAGTAAGTTACAACGAAAATTTTAAAATATGCAGCGATGGACCTAGAAGTACATTGATGTTTGAGAGGATCATTTTCAACATGTTCTGTAAGAGGTAAGTGAGGAAATCGTACGTTTCAAGCCATATTTTGGTAAATATTCAAAAATATAGAAACGAGACCGAGACTAACTACGTTTTCATGTTTCTTCTGTACCATAGTGATTATTGGAGTCAGATCTCAGAACTGCTGAACTTCTCATCAGGCCTTGTTCAAGAACAGGAATATACTCAGATTCCATGATTAATCCAACCAAGAACCGGAACTAATCTAACTTCATCAATGTCAGTGTATCTGAAAATCCAGAAAACTTTCATTTCTACACAAACTGCAACGATGATAACGAATTTTCGCTGGTAATATAACATCATGGTATCTAGACCATTTAAAATTAGACCAAGATAGACTGCTTTTTTGTGGCCATTCCTATACCATAGAGATATTCAAACGTCTGGACTTATAATCAGTCCTTGGTGAAGAACGGAAGATTCTCAGGTTCCAAGGTTAACATAATTACATGCCAAGAGGTTTGTCAATACAGTACGTTAATTTCTACACAAACCACACAGATAATATTGATTTTTCTCAGGTAACCTAGCCTCGTGGGATCTAGAACGTTTAAAATCTTCCCAAAGAATTTCTATAACTAAGGATGTTCATCAAACTGTTAAATCCGTTCTTGGTTGTTTGAATATATGATTAGCAAACTTGCTGCAAGAAGAGCGGATCTAATTATATAGTCCAGGAAATTAAGACTCGAGAGGAAGTAATAAATTAAAATCCTCCTCAGAAGGACTTAAGAAAAAAACACTTAGAAGAGAAAGACAAAAGCAATTATAATGGAAATCAATGCAAAAAGTAAAACGAAAGAATGAAAGTTATTCGCATGTACGCACTAGACGGCGAAAAACTTTTCCGAACTATGAAAGGGAATTAAAACTTAAAAAACGTGTTAAGCTTGACATCAAAGAAACATGAAAACAACGCAAGGGAAACAACAAATAAAACGATAGGTTAGGAAATAAAAAATAAGTCAGGAAGGAACTACCGCAATCAATTGTGATAAGAAGCAAAATGGTGAAAGAAATTTCAGTTTGAATTAATTTAGTTTCGGAAATTGTCTTACAGTCTTGAGTTTTGAGCTTTACTCAAAGGTAATATATTGGTAATTTATGAACAAGATGGATGATTATATGAACCCACTATTCTCATAAGAGCATAATTCTATAAAAGTTATACAAAATCTGTAAAATATTATATTTTGTATAATTGTTTATGCGTTGAAAAGTTAATTCCGTTTGTTGCTTATATTTATCCATCCAAGTGGTTTCAACGTGCGATCTCGTACATCAAGATCTGACCAATTTTGCTAATGACTAGATAACTCGTCATCAAGATATTACCCATTTTAGATGATGGCCAGATCCAGATCCGATCAGTTTTCTTATGAGAAGAGACGAGGATATGGATTAGAACTTGATGGACCAGATATATCGTCCATCAAGATCTGGTCAGTTTTTCCACTGACGAGATACCTTATCGAGAAAACCACCAGGAGGAGAAATTAACTTTAGAGTTACATAGCTTACCATCAATGTTCACTATACGCTTCACCATAGTCACTAGTTACTATAAAAAATATATGTTATACTACACTAGAATTCACTTTTCAGACAAAATTAAATGTTTTATTTATAAATAATTAAAGTGTCAAGTAATTTCTAAATATGAATTCAAAACTGTTGTTTGTTATAAATCCATGAGTAATAATATTTTAAATGTAGCTTATCTTTAATTAAAAAAAAATGGATGTTCAAGTATTGAACTCAATTCTTCGTTGCTTTTTACTGTAACGATTGTATAAAATCATTCTTGATGCTTAAAATTACGAATATTGTACATAAATCATACGTTTAAAAGCCAAATGGATGACTTGAAAATAACGATTGTGCAAAATGCAAACTTTATAATCGTAATTTTTTAACTGTATTTGTACACAAAAGATAGTATTGAGTGTGACTCATTCAAATCCTTCAACACAAATACCTTGCTAAAATAATCCAGTAATTGATGTAATGCAACGATTGTGCTTTTTGTTTAGTGATATAAAAACCTCAATAACTCTTAACAAGATTCGAAAATACGCTGACTTTCTATTCCCATTTTACACTTTTTTTTTTTAGCTCGTATGAAAAGTTGCTATTTTCACATCTGATAGCTTAATATGGCATCGACGATACACACTATTACATATTTAGTCAACATGATTTTTTAACTCAGACTAAGGTTAGCAAATTAAGCAATAGCTTAGATGTAATTAATGAATTGTATTTTTTCTAAAATGCAATTTTTAAAATCTTTGTTCTAAGTCTTCTTTTTTAATAGGTAATGTCTTACTTTTGACTTTGAAAACGATTTGGAGGGAAATCAAATTATATATCTTTTGCTTTTGCGTATTTATAAAACACGGGTGATGCGTTACCATTTTAATCTCATTTCTGAAACAAAATGTAAGTAAGAAGTAAAGACCTTAACCAAATTGTTTGTCAAACATACAAAGCTTGAAAAATGATCCATAAATATGATAACATAGCTATTTCAGTGGGAAAAAAGATCCATCTTCATCAAAACCACAGTAACTTGATCAAATAGGACCTGATAATGGTGGAAGGTTTATCGCACCAGATTGGGGGTAGGAGAGTGTTTCGTCAATACAAGCCATTTCTGAAAATTTTAATTTTTGACTGAATAAGAGGACAGCAGACTTTCAAAATCAATTAGACATTGTTTTTCAATTTTTGCGTTAAAAATTAATTGATGTCGCTATGGATAGCAAATGCAACTTTTAAACTGGGAGAATTTGTTACGCATTACATTTACAACACATACATCGAAGATACTACAGACATGTTTAGTCTACTACAAAAACACGGTTTTCTCCGATTAAGATATTTTAACATTCTGCTTATTTCAAAACGTTCCCTGTGTTATTGAATTACTTAATATTTTTCGATAATCCTTGAAATCTTTTGTATTTATTTAAACACAAATGGGAAAAGCACCATGCTTCCAAATTTTTACATTTAAGTTTATAATGTTTTCAACCCTCCAAGTGTTTCGACGAGATATCCCGTCGAGGATCTGGTCAATTTTGATAGGGACAAAATATCGAGTAGAGACAAAGCTGCCCTATTACTCAAAGGGGAATAAAGATCTAAGTGCGAAAACATATTGTCAATTACTCAGAACTGGTGACAGTTTGGAACAGAGGTTTTGCACCAGAGGCTGGCCACTACTGGGCAGTTTTAGACATAAGCTAAACTACCAGTAGGTTTAATCTTTTTGTCTGCAGAAGTTTAGGTGTACTAGTACAATTTGTTTTTTGCTTTGCAATTGAGTGGTACACTTACCAAATGAAGGTGTACGTATACATTAAAAGATCGTAAAAATTTGACTTTAAAAATCCAATTTTTTTTTTTACAAAAAGTCCTTTGTTTGTGCTTATTTAGTGTAATCATTTCAGTGGAAAAAAATCAGATCAAGATAATCATTAATTATATCTAATTTTGATATAATTAACTAATTAGCATACTTTTTGAACAGTGATATCTCATATTCCTATTCGTTCAGAAAGACGATTCCTGTTGGAAATTGTTTTAATTGTTATTCTTGATATTTTGACCCTCAATCAAATTGCTAGGGTAGATAGGGTTTTTAGAATTTTTTCACCAAAAAAGTTATATATATATATAAAAAATCAAGATATTTTCAGGAATTTTAGCATTAAAACAATAACTAAAACTATCCTAACTCTGATTGACGATCAAAATATACATTGTATTATATAGATTATAATAATACAAAAATAATTACAATAGATCAATTCATTTTTGAGTTATCAATGTTAGAACGAAGCCTCCTATTGCAAAAACACAGTTCTCAAAAATTCAGTTCAAAGTCTTGGAAACATGTTAGTACATGATGACAATACTTAACCAAAAGCATTTGTTAAAAAAAAAAAAAATTGAATATTTTCAAGATTTTGGTATCGTTTGAAATTTAACAATTTGCAAAATATTTTGAAGCAATAAAAAATATCGATAGGTCTATTTTCGTGATTTCTAGTGTATACATATACCTTAATTTAATTTATTCTTATACAAGCTATTATGTGAAGTAAAATACGAACGAATAACTTAACATTTTTGAAACAAGCCTACATGCGTTTTGTTAAAAAAGTCTACTCAAATTTCATAACAATCGGATAATAACTACAAAAGTCTGTTCTGAAAGTCCACTGTCTCCTTAAAATACACATGTCCAACACATTTCATACCAGTTTTCATGACTGTCAGTGTCACAAAAGTACCGAAATTTTACTTACATGCGGTTGACCTTTAACATGATGACTTTCTTCGTGCTCAAGAAGCAACTCCACAGCTTCAACGAACTCTTCATTTATTGCATGTAAAAGAGCATCTTTGGTTTCTACTTGACTATAAATAAGAAGCTGGACCATTTCTAAATTTTCGTTGTCTATTGCCATTAATAAAGCAGAGCGACCCAAAGGGTCTGTACAATTTATGTTAATACATGTTTCCTTTGCACTTTCTAGATACCTGCAAAATAAATAAACATAATTTAGCCACTTGGAATAACATTTATAAAGTACAGATCAATTTTAAATAATATTTTTTTTCTAAGCTAATGCCTCTTGAAATTTTTTTAACTCTCTGAGCATGAGCAGTACAAGATTTCCGAGTATAAGGCGGTATTGTCTCACAACACATTGAACTTCTAAATAATCAAACCGATGGTTTGAAAGAATCTATGAACATTTTTTGTTGCGAAAGAAGGACCAATCCGCGGTGACAAATCCCACCTTAATTACTCTTCCAGAATATCCTCGACTACACCCTGAACCCCATAGATATTTTACTATGGTAAATATAGGTTCTTTGTGGACCCCCGTCATGTGAGAGACTCAGGTAGACGACAGAAAATGTTAGGACCCGGAATTTCTCTTTCCTACTGACAGTTTAAAAAAAAAAGACGTTAAATACATGTAGACTGAACATTGCTATAGAGATGAGCTTTCGAAAGTGTGACTAGTATGTCAACTAGTATCCACGGGAATGCTCAGGACTTGGTTGGCCTATTTGGTAGCGTTGCACCTTTTGGACGATTTGATCTTATGACACGGTAAATGTGTGAATACGCATTTCTATAGAGTGACAATAAAAGTAGTAAAATAACGAATGGTTCTACTATGAGATGATTAATCGATGGATCAAACAGATGATAAATCAATGGATCGGCGTATTTTCAAGTTCCGTGGTCCAATCATATGATGAATGTTAAGTTCCCCTCTGCTGACGAAAGCAGTCTAATGGTCACATTACTCCTAGTTTTGGTCACACGATTCTGGGAACATATGAATGTTACTATTGCTTTCTCTATTTTTATATTTTCTCTTGAAGAAAGCATTTTCTACCTCTTAGAATGAGTATCCTAGTCGTGAGTAAAACTGAGACGAATAGAAAACCAGGAACGCGCTTCACAAATTGTCTCGTGTGTTACAACCCTCAGATTCAATTGCAATGGGTCGATATAACATCGTTAGGGATCGATTTGGTCTCAGGGGTCGAATTGGGGTCTATAGAAAATATAAGATATCGTACGGGTAATATTTAATTCGGTTAACTTAGATTACCTCCATCCTGAATGACAGCGCAATTAAGAGAGTGAATGTAGAAATCCTTTGCAATTTAAGGCTAAAACTTACTAATTTTGAACCCAATATTGCTAATCTTGTCAAGAGTCACATTGACAACGCTTGTGAATAGAAAATTGAGTTAATGAAAGTCTTATTTTCATATATCTATATATTTATCTATCTATATATATACATATATACTAGGGGGCTCCGCTCCCTGGTCGCTTACGCTCGCCAACCCCCGTATGACTATCTATTGATTGCATCGACTTTATTTCCTAACCAATTTAAAAAATAATTGTACCATAAGAAAGAGTACAATGTAAGGTATTCAGTGATGTTCTAAAATTTAAAAAATTATAGTATTAAGCTGTAGATATGACGGTTTTAACAAAAAGTAGCGAAAATATCCAAAGATTCCGATTTTTGTATGACCAACTTTTGATCCCATCGAATTTATTTATTAAACTATTTAAAAAATAATTTTACTATATTATACATACAACAAACACAAAACAAAAAATAAACAATCTATAAACTGACATAAGCATCTTTTTTGTTTGTCCTATTATAATTACATAATAACAAATTGGCGAGGTCGACGGTCAAAGAGGTTTGGCGACCCCTAGGCTAAAGTAATCCTTGGAAAGATGATATAGGACAAGAAGGTCAAAACTGGTTAGAAGTCAGTCAGGGAAGATTGGAAGTTGCATGGTGAATATATGCATATAAAACCATCAGAGCCTCGTAAAATTAAGTTTAAATCTCGTCTTAGGCCTTTATCGTGATGCGTATTGTTTATTCTCAACGATGAGCAATTCTGAACAATCTGATGGATACACATAGAAACCGAAGAAGCCTTATAATAGAAAGGTAGCTAGACTGGAATATATTCTGGGACGCATTCCGTAAATCGCATCGGGAATATGCACCCAGTCTAGCATCCCATCTTGAATTTGATTTCGCATGCCTTCGACTTGTGACATTTCAACAGCGAGTTCCTACTTAGTGACGCCGTGAGTGGTAATGAAGTTATAAATACGTCCAAAGTGCACGATTTATTCTCGGCTGTCTTCTAATAAATCTCTATTTCCGTTCATACCTGTAAGACATTACGGAAACTTGAGGAAAATTTGATTTCAGAACTTGGCAGGAGGAGAACGAGTAAAGAATAATTTACAAAACGCAACTGCACTGACACTCTATTGATTCGTATCTGAGGTACCTTCTCAACAGTGGATGCTTTCGTGAGTGACATTTTATGACCAAAGCATTCGAACTTTTAAATTGTAAACAGGTGAAAATTGAAAATGCTCTAGTATTAACCACACATTCTAGATGCATTTTTAAAAAAATACTACAGTGTTGTCGTACCTTTCTTTAGGAAGGAATTTAACTTACTTCTAAGAAACCAATGGGAGTGTAATCTACAAAACGAAACTGCACTCTCAATCTATTGATTCGAGTCTGAGTTAGTTTCTATACATTAGACTTTTACGAGTGACATTTTATGTCCAAAACTTTCGAACATTTAATTTATGAAGTGAAAAATTGAAAATGCATCACTAGTTTTGACCACACTTTCTGTACCCTTTTTCCAATGCATTTTCCCTCAAATTACTACAGTCATCCTATTTTTCTTTAGAAAGGAATTCAACTTCTAAAATACCAAGTACTAGTTTTGTCCATGCACTCTATTCTGTTTCCAATCCATATTTAAAAATTACTCCTGGTGTCGTACTTTTCGTTAGAAAGGAATTTAACTTCTAACAAATCAATGTAATCTACCAAACATAACTGCACTAGAACTCTATAGATTCGAGTCGAGTATTTTCTCTACATTAGAGACTTTATGACTTAAGCATTTGGACATTTAATTTATAAATGATGATACAAATTGAAAAAACACCAATAGGTCTGACTTCTTTTTTAAAATATCACATTTATATTACCTTTTATTTGAAAATAATTTAACTACTAAGAAATCAATGGAGTGTAATCTTCAAAACGCAACTACACTCACTCTTTTGATTCGAATCAAGTGTACTTTCACTCTGCATTGGATGCTATTACGAATGACATTTTATGATTAAAATTTTTGAACATTTAAATTACAAATAAAGTGAAATATTGAAAACATACCACCTGTTATGACCACGCATTCTGTAGTTTTGAATGAATTTTTTTTCAAAAATATAACAATTGTCCTACTTATCTTTCGAAAGGAATTTTACTTCTAGGAAACCAATGGAGTGTAATCTACAAAACGAAACTGCACTCGCACTATAATGATTCGAGACTGAAGTAGTCTCAACATTGGGGTCTTGTATGAGAAACTTAGGTAAAAATTTGAAAAATACCATTACTTAGTTTAAACCAAGCATGTCAAACACAAATGTTAACACGGGCCAAATAAAAGAGGTCTAATTTTATATGCAAAAAAGCAAAAACATCAATTTTCACAGAAGCGTAAATTTATTTAGGACAACGGTAAAATTAATGCTTTGTTCCTGACACTTGGCATCTCTTCTCTGCTACCATCTTTCCTACTTCGGTTGATATCTTGATCGCAGTAATTACTTTCAAAACTGACCCATGGTGATTCATATGCGAATTTTTAAGTGTATTCAAACCTGGCTGGTAAATATTTGAAAAATTGAGGCACTCAAACTTCACTGAATTTGTTTTCAAATCTGAAGATCACTGGATCCCGATTACCTCCATTTGCATATGATTAGGTACTAATTCCATATTTATCGAAAAAATCGAAGAAAACTAGGAAAACTTCTCTTCCAAAGATTTAAAATCTGCAAACCTTGTTACAAATTCAGTTCTAAGGCTTAAATTTTTTCCGCGTATTTTTGAAACGATTCAATTTTACCTATACGTATTTTGTTCATGCTACATGTCGGAAAGTGCGTTAAATATTCAATTTTCAACTGCTTTTTACAAAGAACTAGCTTACATCTGAATATTTTAACTTGGTCCCACATCTTCTTAATGATCTGATTTTTTTCTTGAAGTTTTTAATTTGAATTGGATAAATGTTTTGTTACATCAACCATGAAGGATAAATCTTGAACCATACTAAATAAGAAAACAAGCTAGTGTCTTGATTTTTGGTTATTAATAACTGGCGTATTTCTTTTTTCAAGCCCCAGAATTATTTAAGAGCCTTGTAGCAGGATAGCCAACAAACCTCGGTATAGTTGGACAACCGGGAAAATATTCGCTTTCTAATTCACTCAAGAAAGCAGAGTACTGTCGCTGAGTTAAGCCTCGAGATTTTAACAATCTGATTATTTTTTTGATAGGTGTTAACACATTTTCCATCTTTATTAGCTTAGTACTTAATACTTCTTGATGTATAATGCAATGCGTATGATGAATCTTGGATCCGTCATAAATTTCACTTAGTTTTATTCGTAGTAATGCCACGAAACGGTTGGATTTTCCGGTCAATAAAGGAGCTCCATCTGTTGCTACGGAAGTCAATTTTGGCATAGGTAAATTGTATTTTTGCATAAATTAATTCATGAACACAATTAAATATATCTTGTTCTGTAGTAGTGCCACGCATCGATACTCGTTCCAATAATTCCTCAAATATGTTTAAATCCGTGTCGTAAGCACGAAGAAACAAAGATTAACTGAGCTACGCCCCAAATGTCCGTACTCTCGTCGCAGGCAATGGAAAAAGCTTCAAAGGTAGATGATTTTGCTTTGATCTGATCTCTTAAATTGCCAGACAACTCAGTGACTCTCTACGCGACGGTATTTAGAGACAAAGAGATGAACTTGAAAAACCTTTACATTTCCAGGACAAACAAGTTTAGTAGTTTTAATTAGACACATTCCTTTATGAAATCACTTTCAGTTGAAGGTTTCAAATGTTTAGCTATGAACTCCGACAAGACGTAGCTTGCATGCACTGCCGCATCACTTTCTAGTCACACTTTAGCAAACATTAAGTGTTGTTTTTTAAGTCCCAACTTGAACTTCTTTAACTTATCTTGTCTCATAAATCCTTCATATCATATTTTGATTTATGTTGTTCATAGTGATATTTATATAACTTAGGCACACTAATATCATTATTACATATCATGCAGATTATTGTATCAGTTATTTCACAGCAAAAATACTCTAATTCCCACTTTTATTGGAAATACCTATGTTCGTTACCACTTTTATGCTTAGTTTTACTACCACCTGGTTTCTATAAAGACATGTTGAATGCAAGGGCTAAAATAGATGAGTAATCGTTAACATTAAATAATAAAAATATAAATAAAAATTCATATTAGTTTTCTTGAACATTAACTTACCCGACACAGAATAACTGCACAAATCAATAATCGTAACGCAAATAAACTCATTTTCTTGCTCTCTCTGCAAGCGAAATATTTACTGTTAGGCACACGAAGCAAGGCAGTAGAAAACTAATTGCGTGGCAGGTATTATTTCATTATCCACTGATAAAATATCCGCAGCTATTGGTGGAAAAATGGTGCGTAGATGCAACACGACTTGTAATCGGTCATTGGCAAATGTTGTTGTTCGTTATTAATGATAAGAAATTTTAAAAATTGAGATCGAAATTTTCGTAGTACATAAAATATTTGTTAAATAATCATATGTTGGATGGGTTGCAAATATATTCGTTGTAGGCCGCATACGTCCCGCGGGCCGAGAGTTTGACATGCTTGGTTTAGACCATATCGTGCCATATCGTACCTCATGTCAAAGGCATCTATCTGCAAAAGTCACGTTTCTACAAAAACGCGTTCGAAGTTTTAATGCTTCGGGAAAAATCGAGTTACCACTCAAAAGGGCGTTTTATCATGAAAATCGCATTTCCACAAAGAATCAAGATGCTTCGTGTCTTCGTCATAGCATAAAACTTGAAATGGTGACTCATAAAATCCAGTTAGGTGAAAATCGCCAAAATGCAGAGTGGTGCCTTTGGCGTAGTGGTGATAATATATCCCCCTCACAGAAAAAAAAATATTATCCACCGTATTTATAAAAAATACTTTTCCTATCTTTTTTGAAGGGGAAATTAACTAGCTCGACACACATTGATTGAATTGCCATTTAATAAAACTGGAGGTAATTTACTTTTCCGAATTACATATGCAGAAAAACAAAACCTGGGATCGTTTATGTTTGCACAAATAGTGTTCGTAGGCAAGCTGGGTTGTTTGCATAGCCCTGGAAGAAAATTATGGTTTGCGTGTCCATATCGGCATTCAAAGAGATTTATCATCAGACACGAAAGAGATAAACGTGTTTATATAAACAAAGTACATATATTTTCGTAAGTAAATAGATGCTGAAAACGGGAAACCACCTTACATATTGGCTGTATAAATTCATACATAATGATAAATATCACGACTGACAAAGATAAAGGGTTTCGCAGGTCACCTTGAAA
Source organism: Metellina segmentata (assembly GCA_947359465.1). Classification (NCBI taxonomy): domain Eukaryota; kingdom Metazoa; phylum Arthropoda; class Arachnida; order Araneae; family Tetragnathidae; genus Metellina; species Metellina segmentata. The sequence continues at coordinate 11,748,543 of OX375872.1, forward strand.
AGAGACAATATTTTAGTGGTGTGTAGTGTAGTGTTTTAAAAATAAAAGTAATACATTTCATTTACTCATATTACATGAATCAATAAATGTTCGTTTTTCGTTGGGATCACTAAATTAACTCCGGTTGTTGTCCAACAAACAAGCTAGTGTCTTGATTGGAATATTTTTTTGGGTGAGATTAGGCAGGGAAAAAGTAAAATCATGCTTGAAAATGAATTTCAATCACCATGTTAAGTTAGTTAGTGTAGTGTTCAAGTGTAGTTAGTTTTAGGCACTTGTTGAGTATCCTATCTCTAAGCGTTAGAAGAGGTAATTGTATGCCGTACGAAGAAGGTAGGTATCAGAAAAAAAATTTCGTATCGTAAATTTGGTTTTACTTACCATTGTGTGAATTTTGGAAAACATTTGCATTAAGCCATTTCATACGCATCGTGGCTGAAATTTACTTTACTTTAAAAATTGGCTCTTTTTTGATGGCATTAGGAATCAAAAAAGTAGAAAAATGCTTTAAAATAAACAATCACCATGTTAGGATTCAAGCACAGTTAGAGGTAGGCACTGAGTGAGTATCATATCCCTAAGTGGTGTAAGAGTAATTTGAATGTCATCAGAAGAAGGAAGGAAATTTCGAATTGTGAATGTCGCTTATTTCATTAGTTCGAAAAACATTTGCCTAAAGCCATTTCATAAAAAATCGTGACTGAATCCCAAATTATAAAAACCGTTTTAAGATAGCATTAAGAATGAAAAAGTAGCAAAATGCTTGGAAAATAATTCCAATCACCACGTTATGATTCAAGCGCACTATTTACCGAATAGTAGAGTGAAGAACACTTTCTTCGCTATCTGCAACTGCTTTGTTAGAACATGCTATGACATGCAGATAATAGAATAACGTATTCAAATGTATTCTTTTCTCTCTTCGGGAGATGGTACTTTTGGCTCCAAAGACGAGGGGTGGGAATTTGCAATTCTGAATAGAAAGCTCTCCAAAAGAAATACTTTCGAAAAAGGGGACACCAAGATTTAGATTCTACTCTTCAGCTAGACTGGATGCAGGTGCGAATTGTATGGCCAAGTGCGCAGAGTCCTTTTTCTCCTGTAGACATGATGACTGAATAAAGAACATACGAGGGCACGGGGATTTATACAGCTATTTTGAAATGCGTTGAAATATAATTGACTCCTTAGAAACGCATAAATTATTTACATTTAGTTTGAAAACGTCGAATTGCCGTTCTAAAAAATCGATGTCTCAACAATGCGGCATTGCGCGGCAGTGATCAAAAGTTGGACGGCAACAGTGGACAAAACTTGTTTTACCATAACAATGTTAAGGTATCTGACTACAGTTCGGAGTTTTTTTCTTTTATAATGTAAATTAACTTACAAAAGCACATTATAAAACAAACAAATCACAACAAATTATTATAATTTATACAAAAATTGGAAAATTGAGGCGATAAAATGAAGTTAACGAAAAACATTACAACTGAAAAACTTATCAGTACATTTGCCAAAAATTTGCATCAAGTTCTTCTAAACATATAAGCTAGGGGTTGAACTAAAATAGATGCAATATTCCTTTCCACTCATGAGGTATTGAGAATAACGTAGGAAACATTTTTGAAATATTTTTTAGCCTTGGAATATCTGAAAAGCTTTCATTTCGGGATAACTCTTGTATCCTAGTTAAGACCATCCAAGAAATATAAAAATGAGTCCAACAAATTTAATTCAAAACAAGTAGTACATTTTTAGTTGCAGTGTTTTTCGTTCATAAATGTTGCTTCTAATCACAGAAAAAATTGCATTTAAACATTTAAAAACGAATTAAAATATACAGCTGTCTAGATGTTTTCACACACACACAAATTGCTATATATCTACTTCTATTCACAGTAAAGACAAAAAATAGTTTTGTAAAGACAATTTTTTTAAGTAAGTAGGTGGCCATTTATTCCACAGATTTGGCCTCATTGGAATATTTATTTCCAAATTTAAAAATTTGGCTTGGTGTGAAGAAATTCCCGTTGAATATAGATGTCGCGGAGTCGTCGTCACTGTCAATCTGTGTGACTTTGATAAACCGAAGCAATGAAATTATCTGGACAATGTGTGCATTCTTCAATGTTGACTATGTAGAGCAGTGGTTTCCAAAATGGTCGACCTCAAGGAGATAATCGAACATTGTAAGAGGTTGATTAGGAGGCGATAGAAAAATATAAGGCACAATTGTACGGGTAATTTTTAATTTGGTTAACTTAGATATCGAATATAACTTACACGATTAACTTCTTGAGTTTCCAGTGATCTTGAAGCTAAGACACTTTTAAAAATTGGACTTTGAGTTACTTTTAGAAGAATATAAATGTAGAAAAATATCCAAAACTTTTAGAAGCGTTAATCCCATGTTTGCTTGTATTTCCAAGCTTGTACAAGATTGAACCTGGTTTCAGCCACGTTAATTCCTTTTTAACAAAACAAGGAAATAAGCTAGATATAAAATTCCGCGTAGATTTAAGGATGAAACTTAATAATTTAGAATATATATATATATATACATATATACAAAAACTTATTCCGTAGGTTTTAAGCCAACATAATAATATATACTATATTACACATCAATAAATATTGTAGCTATAAATAATCTAAAAACTAACATGAGCGGTTTTTATGCTTATCGTATTATAGTTACGTATTAGTAAAAGAGGGGAGGTCGATAAGAAGTCAAAAAACTCTTAAAGGGGTCGACAGTAGAAGAAGTTCGGCGACCCTTGATGGAAAGAAACAAAATCGATTATTTTCCAAAAAAAAAGGTGTTTAACTTGCTTGATTACTACATTTATCAAACGAACCTTGTGATAAATAACGTTTTACCTAAACAGGTGACACATGACATGTTTTTTGAAGCTTATGTTGTCGGCTTATAAAGTGCAACTTACTAAGTCGAAACTTTCAAGACATGAGTTTTTTCAATTATCTCGACCAGAATGTGGTAATCTTTAGATCGGTGAAGTTCACTAACGCATTTCTTTTAGCATGAATGTTAGATTTCTTCTCGAGAAACATATTTAGTAAGTTTAGCAGGCGATAAGAATTTTTTCCTTTTCGTTTCTCTGAACTATGTTTTTTTGACATAGCGTGTTTCACTTGTAAGCCAACGCTACAGGGCATTAGATCTGAAGAAAATTTTGCGAATTCCATAAAGTATCAAAACCTTATGAAAATTGTTTTAAAGCACCAAATTTCGTTTTTCTAGATACTCCTTTAGCCCTCTCGCGGTGGTTGTCTTATCGAGTTATCTCTCCATAAACTGACCAGATGTTGATGGACGAGGTATCTCGTCATTAGAAGAAAACTGAACAGATTGTGACCGCGTCATCAAAAATCTTGTCGTTAGTAATATTCGTCAGATCTTGAAGGACAAAAACTCGTCTGATCCATTTGTAGAGTTGACTTATGTAAGAAAAGATTTGAAGATGTACCTGCCTTTTACACCATCTCCACTTGAATTTTACACATAATTGCTCATTTAGCTACGCTCCCAAAATTCAAGCTCTCTAACTGTCTGATAAGTAATTTATTTCTAAGCTCGTCAAATGCTATGTCACATTTGTCAAGATACACCACCACTCAAGACAATTTACTCTGAATTATGATCGTTAAAGCAAGCAAATAAAACTCAAATGAACTAAGAAAACTAGAAATGGTTATTCATTCTCAGCAATTTTCAGATTAACTCCTATATTAACCCTAGTGGTGTTTGTTTCGCCGAAGTATCTCGCCATTAGAAAAACTGATCACATCTTGTTGAACGAGACATCACGTCACTAGAAAAACTTACATTATATTGTTCTGGTTATCACAAAAAATCGGCAATATCTTCATCGGCATATTCAGAGTTCAATCTGCATTATTTATGACGAGATATCTCGTCAGTAGATAAATTGGACAGATCTTGATGGACGAGATATTTCGTCAAAACCACTTGGAGGGTTGACCCTTTGAGGCATTCACAAGCATAATTCCAATTTGAAACTTGCAGTCTTCCTACCTGATTTCTAATCAGTTCTGACTTCTTAAACCAATATAAAGTTTTCAAAGAATTCTAATCTCGCGTAGGACCAAAATAAAATTTTTTAAAAGGTTCCTATTCTTAGGAGAGTACCAATATAATCTTCCTGAATGGTACTATTCTAAGGAAAGAAGCAATAAAATATTTCCATGAAGCTTTTATTCAAAGTAAAGTGCCAATAGAATTGCTTAAAGATTTCTAATGCAAGAAATATATCAAAAGGCTTTTGAAAAATAATTATATAACAATAAAAAAGAAGCTAAAAAAATCTTTTCAAAGAAAAAAAAAAAAAAAAAAAAATTCTATTCTAAGAAAAGAGCTATAAAAACTTTACTAAAAGTTGGAAGTATTTATGTATTATTTTTTCAACTAATAGATGTTTTTATTTAGTCGTGTGTGTCGTGGGGGAAAGGTAATACCTCCCAGAATCCTCGTAAAAGTTAAATGGTCCACCCGCCTTCCTTTGCCGTGGATTTTAATTTAAGAAACAAAAGACTGAAAGTAATAGCTGCGAAAACAGACATTTACAATTGAGCCTCCTTTAAATGTGTTTGTACACGCTTCAATCTTACACATAATTTTATTAGCTTTCCCAAACATTTCATTCCCGTATTAGCATATAAGAGTCTATCACTGAATGGAATATAATTAATTACTTATTTAGGCAGCTATTGATTTGCAGATCATGCATTATCTGTACATTTATTAAAACTTGCCTTACAGTCAATTTACTCAGTTAGTTTACTCAGAAGTATGATCTTAACAGAAAGAACATAAAGTTAAAATGGTAAAATATGGCAACCAAGAAAACCAGCAATGATGATTCGTTAACAGTAATTCTCACCACGGTTTTTAACTATATTGCTTTATGAGTTTTTAAACCTCTTACGTGACACGATTTTTTCCTGTGGTTAAAGAAAGAAACAATTCAAATTTGTATCTTCGAAAGCAACCATTTACAATTGATCCCATTTTAACTCTAAGAGGTTCACATACATAGTTACATCTTGCAGTCTTTCCTTCAAGACTTTTAAACAGTTTTGACCACCCTAAACTATATAATCTTTTCAAAGAATTCTATTCTAAGGTAGGGATCTGAAAAATCTCTCCAGAGGGATCAATTCTGAAGAAAGAACCACAAGAAAATGCCCAAAGGATTCTTTTCTGCAGAAAGGACAAAGATATTTTTCTCAAAAAATTCTATTCTAAGAAAGAAGTAGAAAAATCTTTCCAGAGGATTGAATTCCGAAGAGAGAGCCACAAGAAACTGTTCTCTTCTGAGGAAAAGACCAAGAGGAGACCTTCCTGTATGGGTTTTATTTTGAGGAATGATCTACAGAATCTTTCGAAAGGATTTCATTATTAAAGGACCTACAGAATCTTTCAAAAGGATTTTATTATTAAAGGCCCTACAGAATCTTTCAAAAGGATTTTATTATAAAAGAAGCTACATAGTTTTCCCAAAGATTCTAATCTAAGAAAAGACCTACAGTCTCTTTCCAAAGGAATCAACAGAATTTTACAAAAAAAATCTATCCTAAGGATACGCAGTGTTGTCCTCCGATCTCTCCCTTCATGTTTGATCCTGGACCCTCGCCAATAGCCCATTGTGTTTTTCCGTTTTATTATGTTAATAAAATACCTAAAAACCTATCCTAAAGAAATAAATGGTATCATCGCTTCAAAAGATTCTTATCCTAGGAAAAAAACAAAAGAATTCTTAGAACGGATTATATTCTATAGAATGGACCTATGGAATCGTTCCAAAGGATTCTATTCATGGAAAAGAACCAGTAGAATCTGTTCAAGGTTGACAGAATTCATGGATTTGTTAGAAAGATGTTGTTATTTAGCCATCAAAAGAGTGTGCTGTGAGCTAAAAGCAACACTAAATTACTTGGAAATCTCTCAAAAAGCAAAGGAAATATAGTTAAAACGACAAACAAATCACGACCCAGAAACACAAGTAATGATGATTCGTCAACAGTAATTCTCACCAATCTTTAAAACCGGTTTTACCGGTAATACATTACCAGTTTTAGCCCTTTCAGGGGTTCACACACCTAATTTTACCTTGCAGCCTGAGGTCTACCATGTATGATTTCTAACCAATCTTGAACTTCTTGACCCATAGAACTTTTCCAAGGAAAAGTAAAGTATAACCTTTCCAAAGTATTTTGTTCGAAGAAAATGACCGGCAGAATCTTGCTAAAGTATTGTATTACAAGAAAAGGAGAATTGTAGAAACTTTCCGAAGCAATTATTCCATGAAAATAATCAATATTGTCTTAATAGAGGTTTCTATTCAAGGAAGCCAAAAAAAAAATAGAATCTTTTAAATAATTTTAATCCAAGATAGAGAACAAAATAATCTTTACAACGGATTCTATTCTATAAAATGGGTCAGCAAAATCGTTCCGAAGGATTATATTCTATCGAATGGGTCAATAGAATCGTTCTAAAGGATTCTATTCTATAAAATGGACCATTAGAATCTTTTCAAAGGATTTTATTTCAAGGAAGATTTAGCCCACACTTTTGATTTCGCTTTGCAGCGTGAAGTCTTTTCTGTAAGACTTCTAACCCATTTTGACCTTATTGACCAATAAAACCTTTCTAAGGAAAAGGAAAGTATAATCTTTCTAACGGATTTTGTTCAAAGGAAATTATTAGCAGAATCTAATTAGAGGATTGTATTATAAGGAAATGACTTGCAGAATCTTTCCAAAGCAAATATATATATATATATATATATATATATATATATATATATATATATATATATATATATATATATATATATATATATATATATATATATATATATATATATATATATATATATATATATATATATATATATATATATATTCTAAGACAATATAAAAGACAATAGGATCATGTCAAAAAATTTTAGTCTAAGATATAGCACAAAATAATCTTTGTAATGGATTCTATTCTGCAGAATGGCTAAATTGAATCCCTTCAAAGGATACTATTCTATAAATTGAGTCAATATAATAATTCCAGAGGATTCTATTCCAAGGCAAGTAAAATATAATGATGCAGAATGTTGAAAGATTCATTAGAAAGATGTGGCTATTTAATCATTATGCGGGGTGAAAGCAACACTACACCACTCGTAAATCTCAGAGGTCAAACGAAAGAAATAAAGCTGAAATGACAAAAAGTCACGACCAAGAAAAAAGTAATGATTATTCGCTAACAGCAATTCTCACCAATCTCCGAAATCGGTTTTTACCGGTATTGCATTACCGGTTTTAAAGCGTGTGCAAGGTCGAGATAAGAGCCACTGATCCTACCAAAGGTCTTGGAAGTTGTTTGAGGCGAATTTCCTCGCCCCCTTATACTTTTAGCGTGACGCAGTGGTTAAGTACCAAAATCACGAAATGTCACGTCAGCTGGGTTATTCAGCACGGAGTAATTTCCGATTCCCCCAGGTCTTGTACGTTTCAAGCGCTAATCACTTTCGACTTGCCGCGCGATTGTCTCCGAGTAGCCTGCAGTTGACTATTTCGCATTTTTCTTGCCACTCAATTTTGCGAAAGGGTTCAAAAAGCAAGTGAAAATGAGAAGAACGCAGGATGGGGGCCCTCTATAAAATGCGAGAGGCAAATTGAAGTTACAGCAGAGCTTGCGAAAGACAGCGTAGGTAAGTGTACAGTCGAACCCCGTAATGGTGAAACCAACACCAGACCTAATAAAAAATTCACTATAACCAATGGTTCACTTTCTTCAATTTTGTTGACACATAAAAATTTCACTGCATTTGATAGTGGTTTTGTTGAAAACAGTCATTGGGATATAACACAATTTACTAAAATATAAATTATTAAATACTTAAACGCAATTTTTATCATGTTTATTAGAAATAGAGAATTCGGTTGTATTACTTACTTTTATTTTTTCTCCTTATGGAAAAAATTCATTAGTTAGGATTGGAGGCATTTCGATTTTAAGTACAGTTCATCCATTTTTTTATCGACGATTATGAAAGATTCCATAGTCAAAATGAACTCCTGAATTCGAATATGACCACCGTTTTCCCCCATCACGTACCGTTTTCTAGGGACACACCCACTATGTTTATCACTTTTCGATACAATTTTATGGACATAAATTTGATTTGGAATGGGGAAAAGGATTATTTTAACTATTAAATTTATTCTGAGGGGCTAGAGAGGTAAAAAACTCTACAACATAAACATTTGTAGAAGGGAGAAAGATTTGGGGGGATTTGTCCCCTTAAATTGTTAAAAAAATCATTAAAAATAATCGTTTTTTCTGGGTTTTTTCACAAGTTTTTCATTTATTTTCTACATATTCTAGCTTCTAGCCCCTCCTTTTCCTCCCCCTAACACCCCCAACTAATAGAAATTTATAGCAACAATTTTGGCTAAAAGCGGGTGAGGGGGGGGAGAGGGGTTTTTATAGGTTTTCACTTCTTTTAACTATATAAGATGTGTGGGCAAAGGAAGAAAGTGCTGTGTACCTGGTTGCAATTCTAATTACAATAATATAGACACATATATCTCGTCATTCACTTTTCCGAAGGATGCTGCCAGAAAAAGCCACTGGCTTAAAAGCATTAATAGGTCAAATTTTGTTCCTAGTTCAACAGCTGTTGTATGCATAAGACATTTTAGCTCACAATTTATTATTACGGAAGATCGTGTTGTTAGAGATGGCGGTAGCGAGTTGGTAGTACAGAGGAAAATCCCGAAGTTAACCACTGATGCATATCCATCAATTTTTCCCAATAAACCTTCTTACCTTTCTCATGAGCCATCTACCAGCAGAAAATCTCCATCCAAACGGCAAACTGCCTTGCAAATGAGAGAAGAACAAAAGTTCGAAGAATGGTGCACGAATGACACCATTAATTCTTTTGAAACTTTTCATGAAACTTTCAAGAAACTTGGTGTTGAATGGCTAAACATTAGAACAGATAATTTCGTCTTGTGTTACAGGCTTGACATTAACCAGCGTCCTAGTATTATTGTTTCCATGAAAGTGTATAAGGATTTAACTGCCCAAATTTGGCATGATTCTGTGCTGTTAAAACCCAAATCTTACCAGTTTATACTGGGAAAAAATAATAAATGTGATCGATGGACAAAATTTGATTTTTTTTTTGAGTTGGTTAGCTGGATTCCAACCTAATGATGTCAAACCAAACGAGAAAATAGAAAATTTCATAAATTTGATTAATGATGCACTTTTTTAGCAAGAAGACAGTGATGAAATTTTATACTTCAGTGTAATAATTGAACAACTAAAATTAACATTATTATCGAAACACATGTATTCAACAGAGTTTCTTCTTCTTGCAGCAAAGTTTTATTTTTGCTATCCTGCAGCTTATAGTTTTATACGAAATTCTAAAATTTTAATTTTATCTGATCCTGTATACATTAAAAAACTGTCTAATTCTTTAAAGGGCCCGAGTAGTGTTTCCAACAATAATCATGTTATGTACCTTCAAAAAAAGAGTGAAATGTTATCTCCCCATGAAGAACCTGTCTGCCTTCTTATAGATGAAATTTATGTAAATCAAAGTTTAAATTATAAAGGAGGAAAACTGCTAGGAAAAGCAGAAAATGTCAACAAACAAGCTAATACTATACAAGCATTCATGATCAAATCTTTATTTTCAAAGTATAAAGAAATTGTTGTCTTGTTCCCATGAAGAATCGAACAGCTGATGACCTTTATTGTCAAGCATTTAAGGTCCTAAAACTGCTATATGACTGCAGATACAATGTTTTATGTTTAATTTCGGACAACAATAGAATCAATAGAAATATGTTCACCTAGATGTGCAATGGAAACCTGGTAAACTACATATCAAATCCGGTACAACCAGATAGTAAATTATTCTTTTTATTTGATACAGTTCATTTAATTAAATCTGTGAGAAATAATTGATTTAATGAAAAAACACCAGGGCAAGTTTTGTATTTTCCTTCACCTGATAATACATCTAAAATCTCTTCAGCTAAACTCCAAGATCTAAAAGATATTAATGAACACGAAAAATCAAATTTGATCAAGATTGCACCAAAGTTATCCCAGAAAGTTTTATATCCTACTACTTTTGAAAAACAAAATGTTTTACTGGCCCTAAATATATTTCAAGAAAGTAATAGTGCTGCTTTAGCTCATGGATCTGGAGAAAATGTAAAAGATACCATGGGAATTAAGGAATTCATAGATCAATTTTTAAAATGGTCGAACATAGTGAATGTGAAAAATTCTGAGAAAGGTAAGAGATTGAAAAATCCCTTTTGATATAAACTTTGATTCGTTTTGATATCAATTAGGAGAATACATGATATGAGTTTAACATTCCTGAAACAATTTTATGACTGGCTTGTTTCCTGGAACAACATCTCTTTATTGCCATTGAATGAAAGGAAAGAACTGGATTACCAGGTAAAGGTAGTAAATAGTCTAAGGAGTCACATTTTGCCCTTCAGTTTACCACAAAATTCTTGATAGATATTGTGAATCACATCTTTAAAGAGCACACCCCACAGTATATATTATTAGGAAAATTTCAAACCTATAGCCTGGAGGCTAGATTTGGGCAGTATCGACAAATGTCTGGGGGAAATTATAATGTTTCATGCCTACAAATATTCGAATCAGAAAATAAGCTTAAAATTTAAATTTGGATAAATTTGCATTCGAGGGAAAAAAAAAAGAGGAATTTCACATAAAATCTTTAGAAGTCTTTGATACAACTACAGAAACATCAGAAGAATTTGAAATATATGAAGAATTAAATAATGTTTTTGACACAACTACTGATGTGGAAATATCAGCAGAAGAAATGCCAGCATTTATATATGTTTCAGGATATGTTGCTAAGAAAGTTGGCCAGAAACTAGGATGTGATCTTTGTAGATCAAAAATTATTATTGCAAAAGATTTAGAATATGAAATTGACACTGCTTATAAATATGTGTCACTTCTAGATCGAGGAGGCTTGAAATGGCCCACTAAATACATAGTAGAAATATTAGTGGAGACATATCAAATTTTTAACAAATTAATTCGTAAGGAATTTGAAGAGAAATTTTTGAAAGCCAACAATCAAAAGCAGCTATTACAGCACCTGGTGTTTGAAAAAATGGAATTGTTAAATTCTGTTCTTCAAGTCTCATGCGACTGTAAAAATAATTTTGTCTCAACTGTAAAGCAGTGTATATCTATTTCAGCAAATATATTTTTAAATAATTATACTAAAATTAAGAATGACGAGTTTAGAGTGAAAAGTTTGAAACGAAAATTATCAATTTTAGGATATTAATCGTCTTGTCATTGAAAGAAAAAGACCTATTGGGGAACCCGCCTTCTCATAACATTAAAAAAAAAAGGGTAGTGCATCCTGAAACAGTACCTCTAAGGTGATGTGGAAAGCTGTTCTAACATTAAAATTTAACTATGTAAACTTCATTATTAAGATGGAACTATATGAAAATGTAACGATGTTCCGTTTTTCTCTAATTTGTCTCTTTCTGGAACAATTTCTTCTCAAAACACTGGATAATCTAAAATGTAAACCAAAACGCATGCTTTCGACTGATCTTTTCCCATTGAAATTAATTCAAAGCTTTTTCTATGTAATACAAGTTGTTTTGCATGTGCTATTTTCACCCAATATTTATATTAATTAATCTTCAAAATTAAAAACTCATTCAATAAAAAGCACCTGCCGAAAATCTTGTGTTTATTTTGCGTCCCGCATAGGAATGAGCGTTTGTTGCATCAACAACAGAGCTGCGGAGAGGCTGTCGACTGTGATGTCACGAATCCAACATTCAGGTCTGGAGAGCGACTGTTCTTCTGCGCACGGCCTCGGTGTAGCCCGCCTGGAAGACTTACGGATTATCAACCAAAGGGTTGCAAGTTCGTAATCCTACCAAAGGGGATAGGGCACATTAAATCTGCCGTGGCCTCAAATGTCCTCACGTTGGCGTGGTGTGAAATTATGAATAGTGGAGTGCCCTCGTCCGCGCCCGGCATAGTCCGATTCTCCGTGGTTTATCTCTTCCACGCACGCATCACTGTTTTGGCATTATACTCCGTGCGAGTGACGATTTCGTGATACGAAAGTCCACCCTCAAGGATCTTGGGGCGCCTTTCTAACTTCGTTAGTTGCTCGTATGGCACACTGCGTTTTTGGCGAGTCATATTGACTTCTAATCAATCATTTACACCAGTCAAACGACGATACACCCATTTCAATGCACTTTTACAGTGCTTTCTATACACGGCTCACTTGGAAGCGTAGGGGGCGTTTCTCGGCCTACACATGCGTGATTGCTTTGTAATTCTAATCATTTGCATATCTTATCCTGTTTTGCATTTAATGCAAGTTTAGTTTAATGTACATGATTCCTTCATGGTGTTGCAATTTTCACAAAGTAGTGTATGTATGTATGAGCACAAGAGCTCGCATAAGGGGAGATAGAACAGAATTACCTTCGAGAAACAATACCTTTCTATTTTTAGAACAAAATACAAAAACAAAAATCACACAATTCCCACACTCCGCAAAGATTGTCGCGTTCTCGCTCGAAGTTGTGACGAGAGGCTCCAACAAGTAGAATACTTTGGAATGATTATACGACTCACTTTGTCAAAATAGAACGATTTGAAACTATTCTATTAATCATTTATTCAGAATACAATCCTTTGGAAAAAATTCTCAAGAATAAACCCATTAGAATGATTCTATTGGTTAAGAATGTCAACATTGGTTAGACATCATTCAGGGAAGACTGTAAGTTGCAAGATGGAATTGTGCGTTTCAACCAGCAGAGGGTTAGGGAAACTGAATTGTGGGTGTGGTAATTTTTCCAAGGAATGATGGTATAAGAATGACATACAAACATGTCAAGGTCCATTTTGATGGTAACAAGTTCAAAATGATTTCTCAGATGTTATCCATGTTATGAAGAACAAAATTTAAGGGTTTTATTATATGGCTCAGTGATCTCTTGTTTCTTGAAATTTATTCCACAACAAGCGGTGAAATTAGCATCACTTGGCATTTTGAAATGCCATTTATAAGTGAGGGAACAGTTAGTTTCATAGTAAACTGCTGAGCGAATTTCACCGCAAACGCAATTAGGACTGGATTTAATGTTGAATCTATTTACTCTAAATTTACCAACCTGGTCAACTGACCCGTTTTAAAATTTTGACTTGAAATCACCTTTTCAATTTCATCTCTTTTCCTCGATTGACTTAATAACTTCTGAAATGCTTATAAAATTAATTTAGTAGAGTATATTTCTCTTCACCTTTTCCTGCACTCGACGTACGCATGAAATATTCGTATTTTCTCCGCGTCGGGTCGTTTGATAGGCTTAATATATTACGTGTCTCAACAACAATGCCAACTCTAAGGCCGTTGCATATACAGTGATGTGCAAATTAATATGCGCTTTGCTGAAAAAGTTTCAAGCTTTGTCACACCCTACTCCTAACAGAGCAACTGGAGAATTCGAAACTAGGTCCAGTGATAGACCGTCGAGTATATGTAAGCTGGTACGAGTTAACTCGGTTGTAACCTTTAATGTCCTCACGTTGGAGTCGAAAACTGGAGAGTGGGGTTCCAGCTCAGGGATTCTCGTCACATGACCTTGGTTCAAATTTACTATTCGTTGTCTTTGGATCTTACCCTTGGGGATTGATACCGCATCGTCGCAAATATCCTGTTGCTCCAGTGAGACGTTAATTCAATTACCAACCTAACTATCAACCCAAATAAATATATTGGGCCGGCTGGAAGAATATCGGATAAATAACCGGCGGGTTGCGACTACGAATCTAATTTAAGAACATCGTGTACAAACCGGGCACGCTAAATCTGTCGTGGCCTCAAATATCCTCACGCTGGCGTAATGTGAAAGTATGGAGAGCAGGGTGCCCTTGTCCTCTAACCGTGGATTAAAAGTACCTGATGTTGTCATCTGATTTTTCCCTTCGGGATTGATTCTGGACCGTCGCTAATAGTCATTTATGTTGTTCCAGTGCGACGTTAATTAAAATACCTACCATATCTTCCCAAATCAATATCATGCACTAACGAGACATATTGACGTAAAACCTTTACTCCTACACAGCCTATTTTTGCTGATAAAAAGGAGTTCAGTCTTGATGGATCCAAAGTATTAGACACTATTTACCTCGACACCAATTCTTTAATCGATAAGTCGGGTAGATTTGCTGTGTTTTGGGTTCGCTTTAGATTAAATGGGACGTCCGAAATAGCATTTTTTTTTGTATCAAAATGATGCTTCAGACTCCACCAATGTTTACTAGAGCACTATTTAATCCCATGTTCAAACGTTCCAAAGCAAAACTGTATTTGCTAGCAAACAATGCCTTTATCAACACTATTGTGATGTCTACTAATGCACGTCTTTTAAGGTATTCGAACACGTTCCAGACCATTTTCTTTAAATAGCGGTAAAGAAACATTTTAATGATATTTTTATGTTTAGTGTTACTAAACAATAGCATTGGGCTATAAATATTTAAATTATATATTAATAATTTTGTAAAAATGATGATTATGCATGACATTTTTAAGAAATTTGTCAAAACCTTTAAGAGTGCTACATGAAAATCTATACGACCAATTTGAAAAATGATGCTACCAAAAGAAACTACATGCATTGTTCTATTGAATGAACTAGAACCAAATGGATATTTAACTAAACAAAAATTTTACAAGTGATCGAAAAATGAATACAAGATTTTTGACAGTTTTACAGTCCTATTTCTTAAATAAATTACCAGAATTTAAAAACTTTCCGACTCAGCATAATTATTTTTTTTCTGATTCATTCCCTATACAACATTATAAAGAACAAGTTCTCTAAGTTTTACGAGAATCCATCAATAACTTTTTGTGCTATAACTTTTGAAGTGAGGAAATAATGCATAAATATTAATTTAGAGTAAAAATAGTTTGAAGTGTATCGTTTGCTCTCTTGCTTTTACTACATGTGTAAAAAATTTTGCGTGTGTTCTTCATTTCTCTTTCAAAATGTTCACAATATTTCCAAAAGAGAAACCATTTAAACATTTGAGAAAATTTTCTTAAATTATATTTGCAAAATAAGTTAATTTTAAATTTAAATTTAGACAGGTTTCGGTCTCTAAACGGCCACTTCCGATGTTTTCCATGAGTACTTCCGGTTTTTTTCCGCTTTGATTAAAATCTTAATATCTCTGCAACTAACTTCGAGAAAAAAAGTCAAATACATTTTGGAAAGTCAAATAAATACTTTATCAATTAGATCAAATACTTCTTTAGAATTTTTGGTCAAAAATGACATTTTCAACTTTTTCGGATACCTAACCGTCGAGGTATCTCTATACTTTTGGAGGCAAAGTTTCGAAATTATCTCGGAACTTAAGATTTAGTTACTGATTTGGCAGAACACATTATGTTAATTCATTTTTTATGAAAGTGGATTAAAAGTGTAAAAAACACTAGCCCCCTCCCCCAAATACCATTTGCGCCAAATGTCATAATTTAAGAAACTGTTAACATTTTCCAGTTTGTTAAGTGAATTATCTTCTAAAAGCATCAATTCAGGTATTGATCTACAATTATTGCCATATTGTTATGTTTAAATTAGTTGTGAACCTTAAAGTCAGCTGAAAATAACAGCAAAATACAAAAATTATTCAGGTTTGCATCCTGTTCAATTTTTTAACTGCATACTTCTTAACAATATACTGGTGTAAGAAATTAAGAGAATTTCCAGACTTGGTCGATTATCTCTAGAACTACTGTACCGATTTTAATGAAATTTGATATGTACATACATTGATACAATACAAAACAAATAACCATTCAATAATTGTAATACACACGCATGATCGTGCGTAACACTCGTTGGAGTCGGAAGGCATGAAACAGCGGTTGCAGAATAAACAAAAAAATGGGTTAATAGGAGGTATGGTCCCCTCTTACAGATATACAGGTCTCGCAGCGTGATTTCATACTTGAAATAAGGCAGTGCATCATTTCCTGTGGCAATTGGACCCACGCGTCCAGAACCGCTCTTTTCATTCCCTGGATGATTCTCGGAGGGGGGGGGGTTGCGAGTTTGCAATTGTCATCCCCAGAGCGTCCCAGACATGCTCTATAGGGTTAAGGTCTGGAGATCTAGCTGGCCAATCCATGCGGCGAATATCTTCACTCTCTAGAAATTCGTCGACCAGAAAAGCTCTATGTGGGCTCGTGTTATCGTCCATTAAAATGAACTCAGGGCCAACTGCACCCCTGAAAAGACGAACATAGGGCTCCAAGACCTCATCCTTATACCTCACACCAGTCACACTGCCTCTTTCAAAGACATGGAGAGGTATGCGGCCATCCAACATGATGCCTGTCCAGACCATTAAACCTCCTCCGCAATAATGGTCGATTTCGCGGACATTGGAGGGTAGGTACCAGGTCCCTGGTTCTCTCCATATGAACGTACGGCGAGAATCGATGTTTAGGCTGAACCGGGACTCATCAGTGAAGATAACGGACGTCCATTGATCCATACTCCAATCTCTATGCTCTCTGCACCATGATAAACGGATTCTCCTGTTCGTAGAAGTGAGCCGGACGCAAACAGCAGGTCTTCTTGCGAACAACCCTCTCTCATGAAATCTTTTGGCAACAGTCAACCTTGATACACGGGTTCCTGTGAAAGCATACAAGTAACGAGAGAGCTGAGAAGCTGTAGCACTCCTGTTACGCCATGCTATAATCGACAAATGGCGATCTTCTCTGGCCGTCGTGGCTCTTGGACGACCTTGCCCAGGCTTTCTCTCGATGGATCCGGTATCCTGGAACTGTTTCCATAAGTTAAACACGACGCTGGGTGTTAAATTGAACTCTCTACAAATTTGGACTTGAGATCGGCCTGCTTCTAGCCTCCCCACAATTCGCCACCTCACTCCATCATCTAAACGTTGGTGGTTACTCATTTTTACTGTTACAATTCGAAATTAACCGATTGCTGCAAAATAACACCAAGAAATTCGCCGAGGTGTGCTAGCGAACGAAATGCGTCTTAACTAACGCGCGCTTATAAAGCATGTTTCTCTACTGGCTCCGTCTACACACACCTGTACGCTTACGTATTTGACGTACAAGATTTGTATTTTTGTCTAGAAGTAGTGGTTTTACATTCAGTTCAGTTTTTTCATGAAATTCGATAAAATATGCAAATTCTCTTAATTTATTTCACCAGTGTAGTTCAAACTCTGCTTAAAATTCTTTAGAACATGTATAAAAACGCGAAAAAAATTTAATTGATGCATTCTGAGATATTGTGTCGTGCGGAGAGTAACGTTTAAGGTAGGAAGCTAATCAATTAACTTCGAGACTAGAGCAACAGAACGGGCTATTGTTGACAGTCTGGGATCAAACCCAAATAGAAAGATCCGAGGACAAACTCACGTAATTTTGAATCCACATAACGTTTAGGGAAAATAGAATTTTGAGAAAAAGCTAAAAATGATTTCAACCCCATACGAAATATAGATAACAGTACTTTTTAAAATTTAGATATCTTCAGTTTTAATGGTCGTAGAAGTAAAATCCGAAGTGATTTGAAGAGCTGAAAAGTTGCAGTGGGATAACATACCTGTAGATAATCTAGTATAGCACAGTAGGTTCTCCATATTACTCGGTTTACAATAACAATGATAATAGAGTGTTTCTTTGTATTTACATTGAATATTTTCGACCCATTTCAAGTTTTCTATCCGTTTTGGACCCTTCTGATGCCTAATCCGTCTCTTGTACGTCTGTCTGTCTGTTCTGTCTATTTGTCTGTATGTATGTGTGGGCCCGCATGGTTTAATATATTTTCATGAAAGTTGTGGTATCCATACAACACATATAACAGTACTTTGGTTTCCATATAACACGGGCACGTATTAGCAAATAAATATGATCTCTGAGTTTTGGTTAACACGGTTTCTATAAAGCACGAGTATTGTCTAAAACGGGGACACACAATTAGTGAAACAAGTGAAATGTGAGAGAAAATGGCGTTTTTAAGGTATACAGATACCTGAAACTCAACAGAATTCCCTATACTAGTTTATAATATTCGAGGATGTCTGAAACGACGGCACAATAATAATGACACGTGGTTACTTACCGAATTCCAACTAATAAAAGACAGATAGACTCTCAGAGCACGGCCGCAAGGTTTTACGTGAATATGTCTCATTAACGAATACTATTTTCATTTTGGTATAGTAAGTGAAAGAAAGCCAAATCCCCATTTGTAAATTCAGTGTTTATCGGAAGTTGACGAAACGTGCCCCAAGTGCTTCCATCAGCTATCGAATGACAGTGGACTGGTTTGGTTGGCGTTTGATTATATGGCGATATTAAACCAAACTCGATTTTTTTTGTGACTCTCAACATTCCGCAATGGCTACCTAGTGCTGATCTGTAGACGTATTCCCATCAAAGGGTTAGTTTTTAGTTGGTTGCTTATAGCGCAAGAGCCAAGCAATGCTTTTATACTGAAGCAAAAGGACACAAAGAATGTTTTACTGATACATAACAGAGAAATACACTCAGGATAGTGATAAGAAATGATCCTGCACCTCGAGATAATGTTAGAATAGTGTAAGGATTCTCATGGTAGTATTAAGATTCGGCTACTGCCTGTGGCCCGCAGGATACTGGCAGTAGGAAAATAACAGTGAAACTTATGGCACTGCTATAGTATAAGTGGGACAAATGCGACTCTTCGATGATTTAAGTGCGGCTACCATTGAAAATTTCAATTCGTTTTTTTATTATTTCAGAACATTTTGAACGAACCTTGTTAAATTGACTAAGTGAACCGTGAGCTAAGTAAGTGAAAAGGAAAGTATATTAGGCAGTACAAATGCAGCACACATCTACATCCATAATTGAACTGTGGAAACTCGTGCCAGAAGTAAAATATCAACGCTTAAAGAAAGGTGCTTGCCGTCTAATTTCAAATGTTGGTACAAAATATTGCTGTGAAACTTTGTACTATACATAACATTCGTCAAGTCTAAATATCTTTCACAGTTGACCAAACATCCTCTCTCAGAATTGTTGGAGACCATTTTAACAAATTGTACGTAAAATCTCAAAGATTTGACCAAATGTTTTAGTTAAATATTATAATTTTTATTATTACATTTTATTATATTTTATTTTTATCATTAAAGTTATTAATTATTTCGCATTTTCTTTCTCCTAATGACATTTTCTTATACGTGTACTTTACATAGCACTTTAAAAGTTAAATTCAATTTTAATTTGTGTATTTAGTACTATATGTAACTATGGTGTGGCTCTTTTTAATATATGAAAAACCGGACTGCGGCTCTCATTGACCTCATACATGCCCACCCCTTTTATAGACTATTCTATAGTAAATTTATTTTGTACTGATCCCCGTAATTCCACAACCGTAATCCTCTATAGAATTTAGATGTGACTGAATTCAATAGAAGCTATAAATAGTTGACTGATGGCTAATTTGGTGAGCATGAGATCTGTATTAACCGTCTGAGGGGTTCACACGCATAAGGTCAGATTAAAACCTGTTCTCTTATTCGCATGACTTCTAAGCAATTTTTATTTTCTGGACTAATGGAATATTTCCAGAGGATTCTATTCTAAGGAATTGAGCAGCAGAATGTTTCCAGAGGATTCTAAGGAAATGAGCAATAGAATAATCTGAAAGGATTCTAATCTAATAAAAGGAGCAATAATATATTTCCAAAGTATTTTAGTCGAAGTAAAGGAGCAGTAAAATCCTTTCAAAGAATTCTACTCTAAGGAAAGGTAGGGAAATGACCAATAAAATGTTTCTAAAAGGATTCTAATCTACTGAATTGGGGATACAGAAAAACTATCATTGTGTATGTATAATATGTCTATTACTTAATGTTGCTTGTCTTGTGTTTAACGATCCAATATGGAACATGAAATCGAAACAACCTTCTACGGAAAGGGCTAAAAGTGGGAAAGACAGTACAATACTAAACTTATTTCATAGTTGAGATTGAATTTACGAAAGTTAACTTAAGTGAGGATTTCCGATGCTACTTTGCACGGAAATAATCTGGATGTAAAAAATTGATTAAGAAAAGTACTTTCTAGCCAGAAGGGCAAATTCCCGTCTTTCTAGTGTTAAAAGTAGTGGCGTTCTTTTAAGTTTTGTAAGTTAGTGTATATTATGATTTAAACTTTACTGTGGTGTCTTCGTTCACCACTAACACAATGCGTATTTGTGAATAGGTGCCTTAAGAATATAAAAATGTGTAAACACTATCCTATATAAAAAAGCAAAACTTAATGCCCTATTGTTGAATGCTGTTTTTCTTATCGTGATACAGGATAAGATTTGTAAGAATTTTTTTTTGCCTGCATGTATAAACATCCAAAGTGGGACCCAATTTTTCTCCTTCGGGAAAAATTGTTTTCCGAAGGCACCGAGATTTTAAATTGATTTCCTGCACCTGAGACATTCCGAATCTTATTTATCGACATCCGAGAAGCCTTGTTTACACTGCGGCCATCAAAAGTGAAGTAGGATTAGTACTCGTATTCGATGGCAGTTCAAACCGTTTTTGTGACTTGGAATTTTTCCAGCTTGAGTGATATTACAACAGTTAATATCGGGAATGAGCCTCAATCGCAAAGTTAACTCCCGGTGGTCTGGGAGACGTCATTTGCAAAACTGACTGATTCATCATCATAGAAGAATCATCGTGATGATCAGACAATTTCGAATACTAATAAAAATTAAAGCAATATTATAAAATAGTCTAAAGCCAATATTTTGAAATAAAACAACAATCATCAAGAATACTAATAAAGATTAAAATAGTATGGTAAAAAGTCAATTGCCAGTATTTTAAAGGAACAAAGCTTCCACAAACATCAAAAATACTACTGCAGAATTTTAAAAAAATGATAAAATAGTTTATAGCCAATATTTTACGGGAATAAATAGGTTATAGCCAATAATTTAGGGGAACAAAACGTCAACGATCATCAAAAATCCCAATAAAGAGGAAACAAGATGACGAAAATGGTCTGTAAGTAGATATACGTCTAACACACAGTAGTATCACAATGGGCTATTAGCGATGGTCTGGAGTCAATCTCGAAGGGAAAGATCTGAGGACGTAATATTGAACCACGATCAGATGATGACGTCAACACATGAGCTGGCACCTCACTCTCCAAAGACTAGCTTAATAAACGTCCACAATCATCAGGAAGATGATGGACGTTTTGTTTCACCAAAATAGCTACCATTTTTAACATCTCCTTCAAACTAAGAAGTCATTAACTTTTGAGGCTTTAAGCTTGATTACGGTTATGATATGTTTTCGTCTTACTCAGTTGAGTCAGATCTCCAGTTAAAGCACCTCACCAAAGAGACCACAAACTCTAACACAATTTGACTGATCCTCGATTTATGAGCGGTAACACGATATTCAGCTGTCAAAGATGACAAATGTTTCACCTGATGAGAAGTTCCACAATAACTTAAAGCTTTACGTTGAAAAAGAGGCCTAATTCAAAAATGTGAGTTTAACACAGGAAATCACAGTTATCATTTATTCTCTCGAACAGCGCCTCTGCGGGAAAAGCTTTTATTGTACCCATTTTCGTTCTCTACTCGCTTACCAAAGCTGAAGAAAACAAAAATATGGAATATTCGGAACCGGAAAGATCGCCATTATTTATTTTGCTCAGAGGACTTTCTAACAACTGTTTCCCAGTCATTTCTCATTCGAGCATAGCTTTTATGTAATGCAGAAGGAAAATGAGCAGGATGGAAGCCATTATTTCTCCGCTTTAAAAACGTTTCTGCAAATGTCCTTTTATTTCTCTGCACGTTGCTGCAGATAAAGAAGCGCGCGATTTTCAGATAATATAGCGTCTTCTAGACGAGTGTGGATAGATAGACGAAGGTGTATATACTTTATCTATAATAATTTCCAGATTTATTCTGGGAAAATTGAAAAAAATATATCAAAACATTTTGTTGTTTCATCTTGTTCTTGGCTCTTAACTCACCAAGTTGGGTTCAATGAGATATCTTGTCCATCAAGACCTGACCAATTTAGCTAATGATAATTATCTCGTTCATCAAGATCTAAGAAAGTTTGTTAAAAATCTTGTTGATCGAGATTTGACCAAATTTACTAGTGGCAACATATCTCATCCAGCAAGATTTGACCAATTTTGCTAATGAGACAAGATATCTTGTCCATCAAAATTCGACCAATTTTTCTAGTGGCAACATATCTCGTCCATCGAGATTTGACCAATTTCGTCAAGATATTGATGGCATTTTTATGACGACGACAGCTAGATATATCACTCATATTACCACCTCGCAATTTTCAGACCTTCCTGCATGACTTCGAATTGATTTTGACCTTCTTCATCAATTTTCAAAGGATTCTATTCTGTGGAAGATCCAGTAAAATCATTCCAAAGTATTCTATTCTGAGGAAGGACCAGTAAAATCATTCCAAAGAATTCAATTCTAAGGAACGGACCAATATAATCTTTCCAGACGAATCCATTCTAAAGATAAAGTCGATAAATCGTTTCAAAGGATTATATTATAAGAAAACAAACGGTAAAATCATTCTAAAAGATTCAATTCTAAGTAAAGGACCAATAGAATATTTACAGAGGAATCGTTTCTGAGGATAAGGATGACAGAATCCTTCAAAATTATTCTATTTTTAGAGAAGAAGCACTAAAATCTTTCTGAAAGCCGAAAATTGACGGATTCTTTCAACTAGCACATGTGGTAATTTAGTTCTTATGTGTTTTGTAACGCAAAAGCAATAATACACCACAGACATTTTATGACGCTCACATGTTTAAAAGTTTCCAAATTATAAAAATGGAAAAGAGACTAACGACTACTGCTTTAACTAAAAGAAACTGTTTTAATCAAAAACAAGTGAAACATTCAGAAGTACTAACCGTATCTCACGCTATGTAAAATAACAAAGTACAAATAGAAATACTTTATGTCCAAAAATTCTTATACGATGTTGTGAAATGACCAAAGAACTTACTAAGATGCCTTCAAAACATCGCAAAGCATGGAATGCCTTCAGAAAACCAAACAACATAACATGATGCCTCGAAAAGAACGTAAAATTTGACAAAAAGCCTCCAGAAATCCAAAAATCCCGAGAAGATGGCTTCAAAAAATAAAGCCCTCCAAGGTGACGTGAAAAGACCAGAGAATCTGATACTATGACTTGAAAAGACCAAAGAACCTGATTAAAAGGCTTGATGACAGACCAAAAAACCTGATGGAATTGTCGGAAACGGATCACAAAACACCCACTAAGGCGGCTTGAAAATTAAAAAGACCAAAAAGTCGATAACATTCATTGGAAAACATTAAAATAACACCAATTAAGTAGAATGAATTAAAATGACCAAAGACACTCAATTCAGCTTCGTTATCTTTTCTCAGTTTTGTTTAATGGAGTAAAGTTTCAGTATCATCAAGAGATGATCCTATCCATATTTATCAAATCTTAGCCATAATAATAAATATACGTTTAGTTAAATTACAATATCTGCATAGGTCTCATCTACTTACATTCATTATCAAACGCACCATTGTATTCCTGCGATTGAAGGAATAAATGGGAGTGCCGTTAATGAAAGCAAAACCACTATCTTGTAATTCGCGAAACATTTAACAGCGTTTGCACTTAATTGAGGTTCCTACCCGAGATTCTCATTAAAGTAACAAACGCCACTTTATATGAAGATGAGAAATCACCAAGTGACAGAAAAACATGGTAAGATGCCTTGAAATGACCATACCTCATGATAAGATGACTTGAAAAGACATAAAAAGTCAATAAGATACCTTTAAAGACAAAACCCTGTTAAGAAGCATTTTAAAGACCAAAAGACCAGATGCGATGTATTGAAAAGACCAAACACCCGAAAATGACCCAAACATACTATAAGATGCCTAGAAAAAAAAAATCCAGTAAAAATGCCTTAAAAAACGTTAAAAATTGCCTAAAATTAAGAAGACTAAATGAAAATGCTCTAAAAAGGGCACTGAAAACAGCTTAGTTAACTCCTCGTTTTCATTTACACAAATAACGTTTTAGTGTTGTAAAGTAAAGATGGTCATGAAATCCCAGTCATAATAATAAATGTTTTTTTTAAGTTACCGTAGATCCAATATATCTAAGTTTTTATAATCTGTTGAAATTTATAATCATGGTCTACACTGCATTCCTGCGATCGGCGGAATAAATGTAAGTGTGACGTTAGTATATGTAAAACTTGCGTCTTGTAATTCTTGAGGCATTAATAGCCGTCTGCACTTAATTGAATTTCTAACTTGGATTTTGATTAAAGTAACAAAAGAGCCACTTGACTTCAATATGAGAAATCATTGATCACCAAAAAACATGACAAAAAGTTCTTCTGAAAACTGAAAAACTTGACAAGACGCCTTGATAAACCTGATACGATGACTGAAGAAGAAACAACTCCGATAAGATGCATGAAA
The DNA here is from genome assembly GCA_947359465.1 of Metellina segmentata. Classification (NCBI taxonomy): domain Eukaryota; kingdom Metazoa; phylum Arthropoda; class Arachnida; order Araneae; family Tetragnathidae; genus Metellina; species Metellina segmentata. The sequence continues at coordinate 11,773,269 of OX375872.1, forward strand.
ACACCAAAAACACCTAATTTTATGTCTTCAAAAGACCACAAAGCCAAATAAGGTGCCATGGAAAGACCAAATACCCGATAAAAGGCCTTAAAAAGACTAAACATATGTATAAATTGCTTTGAAAAGATAAAAAAATCTGGTTAGAAGCATTTACAAAACCCAGATGAAATACATTGAAAAACAAAACAACTGATAAGATGCCTTAAACTTCCACAAAAAAAACCCAGATTAAATGCCTTGAAAAATCCGCATAAATACCGAAAATAAAACTGCACAAAAATGCCTTAACAAAGGCACTGAAATCAGCTTAGTTCGTATCTCGTATCTATTAACTCAAATAATGTTTCTTTGTTGCCAAAGAAAGTCATTAAATCTTAGCCTTAATAATATATGCCTTTATTGAAATTATAATATATACATATATATATATATATACAAAAATATATTTGTAAGTCTTCAATCTGTTTAAATTCATAATTATGGTGGCCATTGCATTTCTGCGATAGGAAGAATATATGGGAATAGTTAATACAAGTAAAACTTGTATCTTGAAGTTCTCGAGGCATTACTATATATATAGCCGTCTTCACTTAATCCAATTTCCTACTCGGATTCTCATTAAAGTAACAAGAGCCACTTAACTTGAAGATGAGAAATCACTGGGAGAACGGAAAAAGAAGCAGTCATTTATTTTTAAATTCAATTTGAATAACTGATTCCTTTTCGCTCTTAGTTTTGAAGGATACTCTTACGGAGAAATTCACTGCACCCAGTACGTCCTTTTAATTAAAATCTCAACTGATTTCTGGGGTTTTTTTTAGAAAATATTCAAAAAGAGCAAGCGTGCACAGGTATTCCAGTTCTGTGAATCGTGAAGAAAAAGTGCCGTACATTGGGAAGTTTGGAACATAATTAGGAATTTCCGATTTCTGCAGTCAATGATTAGATCTGATCACGGGTATGGAACGGATATCTATTTTCAAGGAGCCGTTGAACACTGTTTTTCATGGGAAAAGAATGCCTAAGATTTATGTATATTAGAAATCACAAAAATCGACCAGAATATCGATATTTCTTATTGCTTCTAAATATTTTCCAACTTGTTAGCTTTCAAACGATACCAAGATCTTGATAAATATTCAGAAATAGATTTTTAGTTACAATATTTTACGTAAGGTATTGTCACCATGTACCAACATGTTTCCAAAACTTTTAACTGAATTTACGTGAACTGTGATTTTGAAATATGCTTCGTTCAAACAGTCATTATCAATAATAAATTGGTCCATTGCGATTATTTTTGCATCATTATATTCTATATAATACAGCGGATGTTTTGACCTTCAGTCAGAGGTATTAATTAAGAAATGAATTAGTTTTTAGCTAATTTTTTTTTAATGTAAAAAATTCCTGAAAGATTTTTTATTTTTCATATTTTGATGGACAAAAAATGTAAAGTTGTAATAAACCTATTCTCTCTTGCAACTTGATTGAGGGTCAAAACATCAAGAGACAATTCCAGCAGGAATTGTCTTTCTGAACGAATTCTAGATATCACTGTTAAAAAATATGCTAATTACCTAACTCTATCTAAATTAGATAATAAAAGATTAGCTTGATTTTTTTACATTGATATTAAGCTCAAACAAATGACCGCGAGATTTCTCTTCCAAGATCGGGTCACTTGTTAATAACGAGATATCTCGCAGTTGTAGGATAATCTGTTGGAGTCTGAGGTTGAGGTAGACCTTTTCGGAGGGCTGTTTTAAATGGCATATAAAACTATTTAGATTGTCTGATCGGGTCACCTGATAACATATTCGGGTCACCTGATAACGCATCTGCTCTGTAGGCATTTAACCCTATTCAGAGGTGAATTCAGGCCAGCGGATCGGTTCGGTAAACCTGTTCCGAAGGCCGTATTTGTTCTTAGGGCTGGGAAACCTGTTCTATACAGCTCTATTATCTTTATTTACCCCTCAAAGGGGTTTAGACGAGATGTCTCGTTTATCAAGATGTGGGCAGTTTTAACATTGACGAGATACCTCGCCGGGACCAAAGTGCTCCATTCATTCTGCAAGACTAGTGAAAGAAGGAAAAACAAATTGGCCAGAACTGATGACAGTTTGTAACTCGTTTTTGCACCAGAGGACGGTCACTTCAGTTCTGTTTCGAAGAAAAGTGTTAAAAACCCGTGAAATTGTGATCTCAAATATGCATGCGTAATCATTTGGTGGTGGTAGATATAGTTAGATTTAATTGAGTAGTCTCAAAGCAAAATGTAAAATCTTTCCTAACTCTGAGAACCTGAGAAAATAATCTTTATATGGCAGTCTAGAAAATAAGTATAGGAACGATAAATTACGATTAACCCTCAGAGGGGTCAGCACGTATATATCCGTCCTGCAACCCTGTCTTCTTACATGACATCTAACCAGTTTTTAAATTCATGAACAATAGAAATCTTCCAAGAATTCTTTAAGACAATAAATGTGGTTAGATCGTCAATATATCGGGTGGTTATAATTAAAGTATCACTGTTCAGAACACTGTAGAGAAAAAGCAGAGGCCATAAGAACGCTAAATCTGCGTGGTATACATTTCGGAGTATGAGGAAACGAATGGCGGAAAAAAATATTTAGTTCCGAAATGACCGATAGGGGAAGAGATGGCGTGTTCAGGAACTGCACGTAACTGGTCTTTTGTGATGTTGAGCGTGTGCAAGACGACGCTGTCTTTCAGATATGAAAGGTTCCGAATACATCCCTGATAAACCATGCTTTTTAGGTAACCTCACACCCAAAAGTCACAAGGGCTCAGATCTTGTGAACGGGGAGGCCATGAAGATGGGAATGCGCGACTGATTACTCGATTTTCTGTAAAATGCTGTAGCAACAACTGTTGAACAGGTCGATCAATGCGGGGAGATGCACCATCTCGTTGGAATATGGAAAAGCTAAGGGTTCCTCGCTGTTGAAGCTGAGGAATAACGAAGTTCTGCAACCTATAACGCTGTGCAGTAAATGAACAGATCTTTGGTCCCTGTGGATGTCTTCAAAAAATTAGGAACCAATCAGAAATGTTGCTGTAAACGCAATCCAAACAGTTAGTTTTGAAGAATGTAAAGGGATCTGTCGAAACTGGCAGGATTTTCCGTTGCCCAGAAAGCGGCTATTTTGGATGCTTACTGCTCCACACAGAGAAAAATGTGACTCATCACTCCACAAGATGTTCCAGGGTGAGTTTTCATCTACCTGCATGCGTGTAAGGAATGTCAAAGCAAACGCGTCATGGATATCTATATCAGAACCTTAGAACGCTTGGTTACGCTGGATCTTATACGGATAACTTTCTAAACTTTTCCGCAAACAGTTTCGTATTGTTGCATAGGGCAAATCTAATTGTCTTGCTTCAGCTCGAGCACAATGTCTCATTCTGACTAGTGTGCTCAACAATAACTGTTGCAAACCTCTTCAGCGAAACGCGTTGTCACAGGTTTTCTGTCTCGTCTTTGTCGGAATAAGAAGCTTCCTGTCTTCTCAAAGTGTTGAACCATTCTCCGGATGCCACATGCTGCCAGAAGACATGTAGGCACCGATTTCAAACGTCTATACTGGCGAAGAGCACCACCAGTTTTCGCTATTCTTGTAAAACAACTTTAATAATAAAGCACGGCCAAGCAATGAGAGTCGCATAGTGATCGTCCAATGTTTCCACAAAGCTGTTTTAATAGCAAATTGTGTTTAAACAATTTGCGTAAAGCGACGTCTTCTTTTGTTAATGTCGTATAGAACATTTGCAAAATGCTTACCTATATTTCATATTAAAGGTTTATGACAGGTTTACTTACACCACCTACAATTCGTAATTTTTATGTGTGACGACTGCGAAGCTATTTTATTGAATTATGACTTTAGTAGGGTCTGTTCGCAGAGCCATATCTTCCCCTATGAGTCATTTTAGGAACTATATATATTTTTTTCCGCCATTCGTTTCCTCATGCTCTAAAATGTGTACCACGCAGATTGGCGCTCATAAGACCACTGATTTTTTCTTTACATTGATCTGAACAGGAATACTTTAATAATAGCTATCCGGTATATATTGTGGGATAAAAAAAAACATTTGGAACTCATTATGATTAAAAGGTTACGTCTCGTATGGTGGCAAAGACCTTGGAACATTTTTGGCGCACTTCTAATATCGCCAAGGAAAGAATAATTTCAAAAATCTTTTTTTTTTTACAACGGAAAGTAATAAGCTTCGAAACATGTTTGTAAAGTTTTAAAAAAATGCTTTTCTTACAACAGAAAGTAATAAGCTTCAAAACATGTTTGTAAAGTTTAAATTTTTTTTTTTCAACGGAAAGTAATAAGCTTTAACGGACTGATATAAGCAATCCAGATTCCTTTAGGAAATCTAATAGAAGTTGCTTATCCAGACATAAACGAACACAAAATAAACGATTAAGCACTCCCTCACTTCCAAAAGTTTGCCTACCAGCTGAAAAACATTGGAAAAGAATACCCTGAAACTTATCAATAACACTATATACAAAAGACATGTTGAAAAGGGTTGATTTTCAAAAGAAAAAAGGCAAGAAACAATACAACCTGAGGTGACTGCACTGTACCGTGTCTTAAATGAAAATCAAAGAGAAATTCCTATCTCTCTCCCAACTGAGGGAAAAACATTAAAAGAACCAATGAAATCAAAGAAATTAAATTAAAAAGAACCAATGAAATCAAAGATATTAAATTAAAAAGAACCAGTGAAATCAAAGAAATTAAATTAAAAAGCACCAATGAAATCAAAGGACAGCTTACAATTAAAAAAACCAATAAAGTCAAAAGACAGCTTAAAATTTAAAAAAAAAACAATGAAATCAAAGAGAAAAAATTTTAAAAGAACCAACCACATAAATTTATTAAAGGATCAGTTTAACGGATATTCAAAATTTTTCTAGAATATTCAAAATGAAAATTTGAATTTTCAGCTTGCCAAGGTTGCTAGAAGAACCGAAATAACCGTAATACAGATAGGTTGCCTTAACCTGCCGTAACTCGCTACTAAAAGTGCGCCGAAACCCCGCCAAGGCCTACAGACGAGAGTTAGACTATAGCTGTACCAAAAATTAAAATGTAACCTAAGTTAAATGTTCTTCATTAATTTATAAATACCTATCACCAGTGAATCAATCAATGCACCGATCACCTTCCTGCCGGCCGTCATCTCGTCATTAATAAAGCTGACCAGATCTTGATCTCGTCGTCATAAAAAAAATCAGCAATATTTTGATGACGAACTATCTCGTTTCGAGCAGAATCTTGATGAACGGGTTATAACGTCGAAACCACTTAAAGGGTTAAACATCAAACATTTTTCTTATTCAAATAAAAAATAACTAAAATTGAACTGAACTGTAAGGAATGATTGTTTAGCTTAACTTGTGGTTAATTTTATTTTATCATGAACATTTAGAGTAAGTTACTTCTGAAAATTGTTCCTTGTTAAGTTTGTGCCTCAATAGGATTTTTATTTTAACATGCAAGTAATTAAACAATCTGTCAGCTCTTTTGAATGTGCCAATTTAATCTAGGGGAAAATTTAACTCGGATTCATTAAATTTCCATTGAATTCATTTAAAAGAAATCGGATTATATCTTATTCTTCTTCCATACGACGTTGTGCTTAAGTTGACTCAGAAAGAAGCGGTTACTGTTCAAATAGAACGCTTTTCATGAGCAATATTTTTTTAAATCGAAATTCGATGGGATTACAGTTGTTTGGCGAGTGAATTTGGTACAAAAAATGTTTAGTTAAATTAAAAGCTGATTCATTTTGATAGATTATCGTGTAGTTAAATTTGATTGAATGACTAATAAAGTTCCATCTTACATTTCCTAAACAACATGTAAAAACTCATTTATCCTTTTATCATGATAAAAAATCCTTTTCTCCTACAAAATATTGAATAAAGAATATAATTTCTGACTCTGAAATTTAAATTAAACGATGATAAAAATTGTTTCAAGCTAAAATACGGTAATATAGATGTATACTTCAATAATTCACTGACAGCAAATCAAAGGGAAATTTAAGAATATTAAGATAATTTCAAAAATGAAGAAGTGTTGGTGTATCAAGGGTCATCAGGGAGGAGCCTGACACAGACAACACAGGTGGTGTTTTCTACGTGTGTGCAGCGGTATGCTAAAAGCAGCCTTCTTTTAACCGATTTTAGTGCTCTTTCCGTTGAATTTTAATCCATTAGAAAGGTTAAATTGCCTAAATTACTGATAATAGAAACCTTTAGAATGTTCTATGCACCGTTTTGTAAAATATAATAGTTTGGAAAGATTATGTTCCTCTTTTACTTGGAATACAATTTTTCGAGCGAGGGAGAGATTTTTTATACATCTGTCATTTCCGAAGAAAAGAATGTATCTTTAGATATATTCTATTGGTCTTTTTCTTAGAAGAAAATATATTAAAAAGATTATATTGCTCATTTCCTTGGAATGAAATTCCTTCGAAGGATTCCATTGCTCATTTTCCCAGAATAAAATCACCGAGAAAGATTCTATCCAAGAAGGTCAAACTTGCTTGAAGCCATTTAGGCAATTTGCTTGTTGCAGGGTTAAATTATGCGTGTGAACTATTCAGAGGTTTAAGGTTGTTAAAAACTAAAACAACGCACACATACGGGCCTTTAACGATACGGGGGTCAGGCGATAGAGAATTCTTCGCGAGTTCAAGGAATTCCCAGCGCTTTAATAATCTACCGGAACGTCTTTTTATTCAAAGGAATTGAGAAAGAATTTACCTCGGTCAAAATTCCAATAAGGAAGAATGATTTTGGCTTGAATTCTTTGGATGCATACGCAAAAAGCCCGCGTGACTTTCGATGACTGGGTTTTCTGCTCCATTCCTTGCACACATTCATCCCAATAATTCCAGAGACATAGGTATTTTAATTGCACTGGAGCAATTCAACGGGCTATTGACGACGGATTGAACCCGAATGGAAAGATCCGAGGACAATACCATGTAATTTAGAATCACTGTCAAATGCCGTGTTCACAAGTGAATTGACACCCCACTCTCCAAACTTATATACCACATTTGAAGTCAAGACAGTTTAAACATGCATCCGCCCCTTATAAAAACACAGGTATATTTTGTTGTTAGTAAAGTTCATAATTTTTCGATAATATTTGAGAGTTGGTTTCAGAAATGTTCACGCTGTCCTGTGCATGGAGCGGGGGGAGGCGGAAACCACTCCCTTTATGAGCGTCTCTCATTCAAGAGAAAGGTATTATTTCATATGTTATTAACGTCGCATTGGAACAACACAACAATCTATTGACGACGGTATGGGATAAACCACAAAGGGAAAGATCCGAGTACAACACCTCGTAATTTTAAACCAGTCAAATGACAAGGTCGTCACCTGAGTCAAAATCTCCAAACTTCCACACCACGCCAACCTGAAGACATTAGTGGCCTGCCCCCAACAATGCTTGGTTGGATCGAGTTTTGAACTTGCGATCCTCCGTTTTCCAATCCGCTACTCTTTCGCAGACACGACAGATGTAACGTGCTATACCCTAGTATACATGGCGATATTTGGCTAAACTGAGTTTTGATCTCGCATTAATCCGAAACTCTTCTAACATGACTACATAGCCCACACAGTTCAGTAGTAAATAACGTCTTAGATAAATTCTCTCTCTGCGTGTGTATATATACTTTGTATTGTAATAAATAACTTTACAATCAGTCCTAAAATTAGGTTTTCTCTGTGGACAAATGTGAATGATTTCCAACGACTAGTCACAATTGTAACAAAAGAGAAAGATCAGTACACATAGAAAGCAACTCTAACAATGTCAGTAAAAATATTAATACAACATTTATATGTTTATACCTTGCTTGAAAAAGGGCCAATCTACATTGATAATACCTGATTTAGTTCCTTTTAAAATTTGAATACATGTTCCAAAAAAACACTTATAATATTTAAAAGGAGGACATTGATGCTTTTCTGGTCAAACTTATTTGAACAACAAATAACTTGTGGAAAACCTTAGAATCATCGAATTTGGACAATAGCACTTTTCAATCGATATTCAGATAAATTAAGTAATTTTAAATCTGTTTGTGCGTATTTAAAAGTAGCTATTAGTGATATAATGCTACCCATTTTTTTAAATGCTCAATTTCATGAATGAGTAATCTCGATTAATATTTAATATCCCTATCTAGTCTGCAAGCTGGGTAAATATATTCCGATGGTCGTATCGGGTCGGAAACATTTTTTGGGGGCGTATATCTTCTGGGCCTGAAAGAGTTTTTGCGCGCCATATCTGGTCTCTCTCTATGGGGCGTGATATCAATCAATTAACTACAGCTTATTTGAATTAAGTGTAAGGTCCTTTACCTTCCGTGTAGGGTTTTTGTGAATGAACTGATTACCCCTCTAAGCACTACACGATTTCCGAGTAGGACAGTATTGCTTTTATCGCACATAATAACTAAACACAAATTATAACTAAATAACCACATATATTAGATGAAATAATCCTTGCATTATTTCCACACTTTAGATACATCATATTGATTTTTACTCTGATATTTTACTTTTAATGGAATCATTTGACAGATTCGATTGGTCCTAATGTTAGAATATAATCATTTGGTAAGATTCCACTGCCCTTGTCCCTAGAATTGAATAATTTGGATAGATTTTACTGATCCTTTCCAAAGAATTAATTAGAATAAAATCATTTTTAAATATTTCATTAGTCATTTCCTTAGAATAGAATCATTGGAGAGACTCCATTGCTACTGTCTTTGGAATAGAGTCATTCGGAAATACTTTAATGTTCCTTTCTTTAGATTAGAATCATTTCGAAAGATTCAATTGCTCCTTTCCTTAAAATATAATCTTTTGGAGAGATTCTATAGGTCCTTTCCTCATAATAGAATCCTTTAGACATATTTCTATTAGTTCTGTTCTTGGAATAGAATTCTTGGGAAGTTTTTTATTGCTCTTGTTCTTAGATCCAAATTTTGAAACATCGGTTTAAGATGTTGTTTAACCGATGCCTTTTTGCAACTTTGTAGTTGATTTAAAACAAAATTAGTTTTGCGTTCTAATTGAATGATACTCACAAACTGGAGAGTTAATTTGATTAACACGCATATAAGCTATTACGTGAATTGAAATGGTGGTAATCCATCGAAAATTAATGTGCATGGGAACAGCAATTTTGGTTAATTTGTGCAAATGTTTAAGCACATGTTACGTAATAACTTCCACCGAACTTAATCATTTTGAATCAAACTTTGTACTTACAAACTTCATATATAGGCTTTTCATTAAAAGCCCGACAGTTTGCAAATTTTATGATAGTAGAATAGTGTCACAGCACCTCTTTTACTATAGGGCGTGCGTGTGGCTCGTATCCTCTACGAGAGAAGGCTACAAAGTCATAGGCGCCTGTACATTTAGTGTCTCAACATTTCTAGGTTGCAGGAAGAGAATACAATTCACTATTTACAATATTTACAGACTGATTTCAATATCGCCGTCATCTCCGTCACAGCTGATCGAAAGATGTCATACCGATTCAATTGAATTAATCTCCCATCGCGTGATTGATCGCAACCTTATAATGTTGCCACAAATGGCGTCTAAAGAATTAAAAAAATGAATTCAAATACAAACTTCTTCGCGAGTAAGATATCAGTGCGCGTGCACAAACAATTTCAATACTATTAAGACCTCGTGATGATAGCCCATTCACCAGTCTTTAGAATTCATCTTCTGATCGCACATTCACAAATATTCAGAATCTATCGTTACCTCCGCTAAGAGGATCTCACAGATAGTAAGTACCAAATTTTGTTTTGAAGGTCTCTTCAAAGAGGTTTTAGTATCCCTCTAATATTCATATAAATTCATAGACTAAACTATCGTTAACAGATGTATGAGACGCTTAAATGGAATTTAATGTCAAAATGTAAGCTTGTCATGCGCCCTTAGATTTTAGAGCATCATACAAGTGTATTACATTTCTGCTGGATACGTAGTTAATTAATTAACGTTGCATTGGAGGAACACAACGGGATACTGGCGATGATCCGGGATGAATCACGAAGGGGAAAATCCAAGGAGAACGCCTCGTAATTTTGAACCTTGGTCAAATGACGAGAGCAACACCTGAGCTGGCATCCCACTCTCCAAACTTCCACACCACGCCGATGTGCGAACATTTAAGGCAACGACAGATCTAACGTGAACCAGACTCCGTGTACATGACGGTCTTTGTGTGGATCTAGTTTCGAACTTGCAACCCTCTGGTTGCTAATACGTTACACTTTCAACAGAGCTTTCTCAGCCCACATATTAAGTTAGTGAAATTTGAACTTACAATACACATAAATTGCCGCAAATGTCCAAAAATGTAATTATTTTTTGTATTTTTTATTGATTTCTTTAGAAGGCTATATTTTTTAAGAAAGATATAAAGACTTTCAGTTTGAAAGTGGAACTGTAACAAGTTAAATTGTAAGTTTTGATCATTGTTGTTTTTAAGATAGTTTGGGGTTAAAAACCTATTATGAGACATGTCTCAGGAAGCTGTAGCTTACAAGAGCAAAAATCACGGCAATATTTATTTTGTGACGACGAACATTCAATTGATGAATTTCGTCTCCCATCATTTAAATGAAATTCAAAAATCGAACTCACAACCTACAGGCGTTCCTTTGTGTTCTAAGTACCCATCCGGGTGATGAACTCCAAAGCTTTCGGACCAGCGAGTTCGGAGTTTGCGAAGTCCTTCTAGTCTGGTGATTCAGGGGCACTTAGTGAACTATTCGAAGAAATCGCCCCATCTCCTTAAAAGCAATTAAGAATCCCATTTCAATGCATTGTTTAGATTGAAAATTGTTTTGAAAATTTCACCACTTTTGTGTGAGGGCTGGGATAATGGCTAAGCATTTCGATTGATTAGCGTTTCGGTAGGCGATAACTTGAGGGTATAATTTCTTCTATAAACCGTAATTTGGTACCAAGGGGTCCTCTTCAAAGCACGGACCTTTTCTTTAATGTCTTATAACACTCTAAGCTATGGGTATGTAATTTTATGCTCTTTACTTGATTGAGTCTGTGAAAGCTTCAAGACCTGTATATGGAATATGAAGAGTATGTATTGAGAGAGAATAATTTCTATTATGGTATATGGGGTAAGTTTACATTTTTCAAACGAAGTATTTCACGACCCCTTATTTTGCGTATGGAACACATTTAGTTTGCCTCTGGAGCATTGAAATTTAAGATACGTCGTTTTGAATGAGTCTATTTGTTATATTAGGGTATAAGTTAAAAAACGAACGATTCATTGATGCCTTTATACTTCAGTACCAGAGAGTTGGTATTTGAGTTTGGTGGTGCATGTGAAGTATGTGTTGCATATGGGGGTCATGGCTTATGGGGAGTAAGGCCTTTATAATTTCCAAGCAGATTATTTCGTTATCTTTGATTGAAATTAGAGTCACGTGGTTTTTTGAACGATTCTATTCGTTAAACCTGGGGAAGTTAGAAAGTAAGCAGTGTGTTGGTGCCTTTGCACTCTAACTCTGCCTAGGTGGCAGTTGAGTTTGGGTGGTAAAGAATGTATGGTATGTGGGGTCATAGCATAAAGGCATTTCTATTTTGAAGAGGATTATTTTGTTACCCTTTGTTTTGTGCATATAACATATATATAGTTTTCCTCTGGGCATTTGAGTCACGTGGTTTTGAACGAATCTATTTGTTTAATTAGGGTTTACCCAGAGGAGGCTAAATATTGTACAATTTGGAACCCCCATAGGTATACCATTGAGTATTTTTACGATCACTGCCAGACCACACCAAATTGGTAGATTTATTATTTAGAGTCCTATGGGAAATATGGGTTGTATATTAATCCTGCGTTCGATTTGTCCATTGTTATTAGATATTCGGTCTCTAGGAATATCATTGAGTATACTTACTTTACCACAATTTCATCAATTCATATTAAAGAGGACCGGAAGGCTCCATTGAAGCCCATGTTAAAAAGGTGCTTCGTTAAGCCCATGTTTCTCAGAATCTACTCACAGCATTCGATTAAAATTCCGCACAGTTAATATTCGAATACTTTTACATCCTATCTACAAGGAATCCTCCGAATGAAATGAAATTTACAACAAATGTCAACTATAGTTTGTTATGCAAAGTAGTAAAGTTTCAGAGCCACCACGCATGCGTGGTATGAGCAGCGCCCTCTTAACTGATGCTAAAAGCTTAAAAATAGAGGTCTGTAGAGGGACGTTGAAAATAGTGCATGGTTATTTTTTAGTGGCGAACGTTTAGTGAATCCTAAGTATGCCTCCATGACGAAATTGGGTGAAATTTCAACAACTTACGGAGTTTGAACGGAGGAGAATCATCGGGTGACGTCAGCTCGCGATGATAGACACCTGGTCCACATGGCGGTGAATGACCGTACAGCTTCCTCCAGGCAGTTGGCAGCACTTTGGTATACTGCAACAGGTGTACTAATGTCAGCTTCGTCAAATCGTCGACGCCTGCTGCACCGTGGATTGCATGCAAGGATTCCTCTATACAGGATCCCCCTCACGCCAAACCATCGACGACTGCGTCTGCAATGGGCTCATGAGCACAGAGCCTGGCGGGCTGATTAGCAACAAGTTGTCTTTTCTGACGAATCCCGCTTAATTTGTGAAACCATGATGTCCGCATTCGTGTTAAACGCTATGCCGGTGAACGATTCCTTCCAGAGTGCGTTATCGAACGTTATAGTTACCGAACACCCGGAGTTATGGTCTGGGGTGCGATTTCGTATCATGGACGATCTCAGCTGCTACGAATTGAGGGTAATCTGAATAGCAATAGGTACCTCCGTGAAGTGCTAGAGCCCGAAGTCGTTCCCTTCCTTCAAGGCATCCCTGGAGCTATCTTTGAACAGGATAATGCACGCCCACATGTTGCAAGGAATGTTCGAGACTTCTTTTCAGCCCAACACATGCAACTTATTCCTTGGCCTGCTTATTCGCCGGATATGTCACCTATTGAGCAAGTGTGGGATTTGGTTGGTCGGCGTCTCACTCGTGATCAGGGTCCTACAGCTTCAAAAGACGAACTTTGGGTGCGCATACAAACAATATGGCATTCTCTTCCACAAGCTGACATTCAACATCTGTTTCAATCCATGCCACGTCGTATAGCAGCACTTTTTGCAGCGCGTGGTGGCTACACCAAATACTGATTTAGGTCACTTAATATTGTTTTTATTTGCTTTGAAAATTTATTAATTTATCTGTACTAATACAAGCCGTTTGGGTATTAAATTTCATTTAATTCTGATGACTCCTTCGTGGTGTTGCATTTTTTACAAACAGCAGTATATATAACAGTGTAAGAACCGAAAACATCGTTGTCAATCGTTTTGCAGAAGATTTTCCAGCAAAGTTCTTTTTTTGAAAAAAATAATTAAAAATACTTCTAATGGGCGCATTGTCAATAGGTACCCACCATTTTAAAGGTAACATTTTAAATATTCAGAAGCACTTAAAATCTTAAAATGGACTTCGATTTCATTTTTTGCTTTCCGGTTCCCCTTTAATTTCATATAATCGTTCTTTAGAATCATTCGGAAAACATAAGCTATATATTACCCCCCCCCCGATCCCCCCCCCGTCCCAGAGGATCTAAAATCAATCAATTTCAAAAAACTATTTAGGGTTAACATTGAGTAATATTAAGAGGAATTACAAAAACAATTAAAAGCCGGGTAATTCAACAGGTAGTATAAACAGCACAGCGTTACCTAAATCCACCATGAAGTGCTTTTGTAGCATCTTTCACGCGTCTTGCCACATTGGTGACTAGGACCTGATTATAAACACGCGTACTTCCAAAACCAAGCTAGACGGATATGTTCCAGCTTCATTCGGGACTCGTATTTCGATGGTTAGTCCGCGATGAGTAGTCGAATGGTCATTGCGAAACTAATCACTTCCAGCAATCTGAAGCCCTGTGTTAAGAGACGCTATTCCTATTCGTAAACACAGCTTCATTACTCGTGCTGCCTCATTTCAACAGACTGCCCGTTGCACTTCCATTAGGTTGCAACACTAGACAGTCTACGGTCGCAATCTTGCATTGCATGGCGGGGAAATACCCTCATGGTTTTTACCCTCCAAGTCGTTTCGACGAGAAATCTCGTCCACATCGAGATCTGACCAATTTTGATAATGACTACCTCATCATCCAGATATTGTAGATTTTGTTTGGATAACAAGATCAATATCTGGCCGGTTGTTCTTCCAATAGCGATATATATCGTCCATCAAACCTGACCAATTTTCGTAAGGATGAGATATCTCATCATCACGACAGTGCCAATTTTTTTTTATGATGGCGAAATCCAGATCTGGTTCAGTTGACGAGAACAACGCCTGATCTGGCACCACACTCTCCCAACTTCCACACCACGCCAACGTGAGGACATTGGAAGTTATAGCAGATTTAATGAGTACCATCCCCACTATGGACTGACTGACTTTCGAACACGCAACCCTAAAATTGCTAATCTGTTACGCTACCATCATCCGGGCTACCACGGTGCCACCCAGGGAGAAATCGAATCTGCGTTGCCACAAACTCGTAGGTTGTATCCCAATCGCATAAAGTTCATGCACGCAATTTAAGTTGAGTTTATTTTACTATCTTTTCTAAATAAAAAAATAGCAGCGGGTAAAGGGCCGCCTTAATCCGGTTGGGCTAGTGACAGAGTAGCAACCGGAGGGTTGAGAGTTCGATTCCAACAGAAGACCGTCACTTACAAAGGGGGCATGTTAAATCTGTCCTGGCCTCAAAAGTCCTCATGTTGGCGTGGCGTGGAAGTTTGAAGAGTGAGGTTCCAGCTCAGGTGTTGCCTCGCCATCTGCTCGTGCTTCCAAATTTACGTATTGTCCTCGGAACTTTCTCTTTGGGATTGATACCGGACTGTCAGCAATAGAACGTCGAGCTTCTCCAGTGCTACGTTAACTAAAATAAATAATACCTACCTACTTCACTCTTTCGGTAAATTGAAATAAAAAATTAACTACCGCCTTTACAAAAACAAGGTTAACAGTGACATCGAGATAATTGAAACGAGGTGAAATTAAATAAGAAGGAGCTTAATAAAAGTGTATAAAACCCAGAAAGCTTTGTAGCGATACTGCCTCCACACAGTGGGAAATGATTCACCCATAAATAGTAAGATAAATGGGTACTCAGCGATTTCCAATAACGCATTTGAAGATTCGTCCCATCAAGGCCAGAGCAAAGTGCTTAAAACATTTTTTCTAAAAATACCCACTCCATTTGATTATCATTGAAAGGGTAGAAGACGAGTTTGACAGTAAATTTCAGCAACGGAAGTTTTAATCTGTACACAATCCGATTTTAAAATCAATTGACATTTGAACTTCGCTCGTTTCAACACCGAACGCATCCGTATTTAGTTTCCTATAGCCAATCCCCCCCCCCCGATTTTTTATGACAATGTTATACCTTGGTCCCCTAATTGCACTTATCTAGGAGTTATTTTAGATTCCCGTCTAACGTGGAAAAAACACATCTCCTCACTTAGAAATAAAGTCATTGCAGCAAGGTCCAATCTTTACCCCTTTATTGGTTGAAATTCTAAACTCTCAGTTGATGATAAACTGCTCCTCTACAAAACCTTGATTTGACCAAAAATCAGCTACGCCAGTCTTGTCTTGGGATATGCAGCGAAAAAAACTAGAAACTATTCAAAATTTTACTATCCGTCTAATCAGTGGTTATCCCTGGTAGTACAGAAACAGTAAAACCCGTGATGATCTAGAAAGTACTGAACTTAAAAAATTCTTCAGTAAACTCGCCATAAAGTTCTACGCTAATCTTGAAATAATAGATAATCCCGCAATTCAGTGTATCCCCAGATACGACCCTCGCCAACCACAGTACTGTAACCGATCTAGGGCCATCCAAAATATTTAATCGTTTCCTTTTTTGTTGTTTTTAAAAAAATTTCCTCTTTCCTTTTGTTTTTTTATTTTAATTTACTCTCTCTTTAAATCAATCATCTTTGCATCTGCTGTACAGCACTAACTGGACTCGCCTAGGATTCCGCCTTACTACCCATTCAGTCATCCTCATTGGTTCGCCAATTCAACACACACCACAATTTATCAGCTACGTCGAACTAAAATTTTGCTCAGTCTTAGTCAACCTTCAGAAGGAGATAGAAGGCCTTCGGCCTAAGTTCACCGGAGCACATGTTATTTTCTTTTTATGGCCAATCCCTATTTCTTCTCCAATAATGAGAGCCCGGTTGTGTTATGTTACAATCTTCTCTCGTTTTATCTTGTGTATGGGCAGGGGATTTTCGCTGGATTGGCGAGGATCGAAAAGGGATTCCTAACAAAAGGGGGTGCTTTGCCGCCTTTCTGTCTTGCTAAAGAAGGAAGAGAGACGAGGAGAGACAACGAGGGGAGGAGGACAGAACTGGTCTGTTCCGGAGAGGTACGAGTGACCCGAAAGTCAACTCCGGACGCTAACCAGAGTAAATGCTGAGATCCATCCTCCGATGAAAAGACAGCGGGTCCATCCCCTCCTGATCTGACGGGAAGAGAAGCCCCGGTCTCTTACCATGATCCAGCGATTCCCTAGGTAATGCTGATTTTGCAAAACAAACACTGGACACAAATAAAGAATCTCATGAATTACTGGAGTTACTTTTATATGGGAAGCCTCATCATGAAACAGTTGGAAAAGTAACAAACTCGCAACCGGAATCCAACCAAAGACCGTCGCTTACAAAGGGGCTGGAGCTGTTGTGGCCTCAAATGTCCTCCCGTTGGTATAGTGGGGAAGTTTGGAAATTGTGGTGACAGCTAAGGGTTACCTCGTCATATGAGCCTGGTTCAACATTGCGTGTGTTGCCCGCGGAATTTTCCCTTCGGGTTTCAGTCCGGACCGTCACCAATAGCCCGTGTGTTGCCCTCCTTGCTACGTTCATTAAAATACCTACCTACCTTTAGCCAATAGATGTGGTTATTTAGTCATTTTGTTAATAGGGGTCTAAAAGCAATATACACATTATACTACACTAATTGGAAATCTCGTGACGTTCAGTGCGTTAACACATTAAGAGATTCACACTCACATATCCGTTCTGCAATCTTCCCCTTATGACTTCAAACAAGACTAAGCCCCGTGATCTATAGCATCTTTCCTAAGATTGTTTTAACCAATAGATTCAACCAAAGACCATCGCGTAGAAAGGGGGCTGGTAAAAGTTGAATTTGTCCTGGCCTCAAAAGGCCTCACATTTGCTTGGTGTTGATGTTTGGAGAGTGGAGTGCCAGCTCAGGTGTGACCTAGTCATCTGACCGTGCTTCAAAATTTAGTGGTGTACCCTTCGGTTCTTTCCCGAGTTTGATTTCGAATAGTTGCCTATAGCCCGTTGTTTTAATGCCCCAGAGCGACATTATTTAAAAAATACCATATCACCTTCAACTAATAGATCTGCTATTTCTTCATAATGTCTATATAGGTCTAAAACAATATGCACTCTACTACACTAATCGGAAATCATACTAATAGGATAAGATCATTTAGACAGTGTGTGAGTAGATGGGCAATCTGCATTGCAACAAACTGAGAAATTCGGCAAAAAAATGTGCGACCAAGCAAAATTTATTGTGAAATCAAACCAGTGAGTGGAGATGTGATGGATGAATCATTTGTGCGTCGACGGTGCCGAAATTTTAATGAGAGAAGAGAGAACGTCCATGATGAGGAGCGATATGGCCGCCCAAGTGTTAGAGCTGATGAGCTTGTCAAGTCTGTCGACAAATTCTTCAAACAAGATCGGTGTGTGACTTCGGATGAAATTCATGATACATTTTCTCATGTGTCTCGCACTATCAATTACGAAGTGGTAACAGATCACTTCAAATGCAGAAAAATTTGTGCAAGGTGAGTGCTACGCATGCTCAATGATGACTACAAAAGCTTAAAGACGTTTCTGCTTTTTTCAATGAACTGGCGACAGAGGAGTAAGACGCTGGTATTCAAAAGCTCGTCACAAGGTACGACAAATGTTTTAATTTGCAAGGGGACTATATAGAAAAGTAATATAAGGTATAACAAATGTAAAATCAAAAGTATGTTTGAAAAATTTTAATTGGTCTGTATTTTATTTAAAAACGGGCTTTACTTTTCGAACGACCCTCGTAAGTAGACTAAGCATTGCTATTGAGATGAGCTTATAAAAGTGAATTTTTCAGAACAAACCCACTTGGTTGATCGATTTGGTATATTATCTTGTTTGGCGATATAACATCTTATGATAGGCTAGGCCTTGCGAATGAGCAGCGCTATAAAGTGGCGACAAGATTGGTGATATAGCCAAAATCTACTACTATCATATGATCAATTTATGGATGTGTGGGCGTCTTTTCCCGTTCCGCAGAGCAATCATAATAAAAATTGGGTTCCACTTCAGTAGACGAAAGTCATATGATCAAGGGCACTCTACTTTTATATTTACTCTTTGGTTAAAACATGTAGATCAGTTTGTATAATAGTTTTAAAAATTAATGCCTAGAATGATGAAATCCCTTATAGATACATTGAGAGACAATGCACTTGGGATTACATGGTCGTAATATTCGACATAGCATGAATCCTCTACAAGATTTTTGAACCTTAAATTTAAAAATTTGCTGACCAGTCCGTATGATAGAATAAAAAAGTAATGACTGGAATGATGATATCCCTTATGAATCCATTGAGCAATACGGGTATTAGGTTGTAATGTTCAAAATAGCACGTATTCACCATTGGATTTTTAAGTGCGAAAGTCTAAAACATGGTGTAAGGATCTTCAAAAAGTTATTGATGCAAATATAGTGTTACTAACCTTCGTGTAGAGGCTAAGTCTCCTCTTTCCACTGCCACAAGGAACCGCTTCTCCTCAAGAGTGAGGGAGCCTTCCTTGGGGGGTGGCCTGTTCATGTTGCTGGAGCCGAAGGCCGGAGGGGCAGTTGGACTCATAACACCTGCTGCCGGCCCTCCGCTCCCAGTGTGCTGACCGCCAAGAGCTTTCGCGTTTCCATCAAGGAGTCACCAGGGGCACCCTGAAAGGAAATCATTCTGTTAATGACAATAAGAGAATTATAACAAAAATCAACAATCACATAGATAGCAACAGATGTAGTAACATCAGCAGCAGGGGAGCATTGACTTGATATTATAACATATAATTTATATCGTTCTGTTATTTTACATTTCAAACAGTGACAATTTTGTATGGAATATAATATATCAGTTAGTAAATCATAACAATAAGAATTACTCTCAACAGTGACGTGCCAGAGGAAATCTAAATCGTTTGTTTGTTGTAACAATGGTACAAGGGATGCATTGACTGGCTTTTATAATCAGGAATTTAAATTGTTATACTGTTATACATTTTACATACAATGCAATAAAGTAACAGCTTTCTTTGTAATATAATTTAGTTATCAGGCAATTATAACATTAAGTATTTCTCTGAACAATGAACGTAGTCAGTGGAAACGTCTTGTTTGTTGTAGCAACGGCAGAAGGGGTGCAGCAACATCCATTATAACAAGAACTTTAACCCTCTTGGAGGTTACCATGAAGACGTGTTACATTAGTAAAACTGACCAGATTTTGATCTCGTCATTATAAAAAAACGACGATATCTCGTCATTAGCAAAATTGGTCAGATCTTGATGGACGAGACATCTAGTCAAAACCACTTGGTAGGTTAAATCGTTCTGTTGTTTTCCATTTACAATAAAGTTACAGTACTTACTTTTATGTAATATAAATATAGCGATCATGTAATTATAACAACAATGAAAACTACACGGAACAATGCCGTAGTCAGAGTATCCCACTTGTAGCAACGGTAGATGGGACACATTCATGGTTATGATAATCTGAAGTCCTTCTACTGTTATACATTTTACATAGAATACAATAAAGTCACAACATTCTATAAAACATAATGTGGCCATATGTCAATTAGAGCAACAATAATAATTACTCTCAACAATGATCTAGCCAGAAGAAACCTCGTGTTTGTTGCAACAATGGTAGAAGGGATGCATTGACGGGGAATTTAATTCGTTCTACTGTTATATATTTTATATACAATACGAAGAAGTAACAGCTTTCAATATAAAATTATATAGCCACTCGACAATTACAGCAACAATAAAAATTACTTTCAACAATGACGTAGCCAGAAGAAACCTCTTATTTGTTGCAACAACAGTAATCCACTGTTGTTACAACCTTCCACTGTTTTATTTTTATGTAGAATACAATAAACTAACAGTACAAGTGTTTTTGTAACATAAATACAACAATCAAAAACAAATATAGCAACGACGAAGTCATTGGACAATGATCTTCACCAACGATATTAGTTTTCATAATGTTTTAATACAATGTTCTTAACAGCAAAGTATTTTATTTCCCCCTCTATTTTATGTCACGGGACACAGCATAAGAACCCTTTCCCTACTCCCTTGGGAGACTAGACGTAGTTTGAAAACCGCTGGCTATGATCAAACGAAAAAACATTCGCGTTATTTTACTTTGATATATGCACTGCAATAAAGTAATAGTATAGCTTTTGATAGAGAGAATTCAACAGTAGAGGAGCCCAAACTATCCAGAATGAGCTAGTTTACCGTTTTTAATCATCTGAGATTTACGAGTAATGGATTGCTTTCACCCCCAAAACAAACTTTATAAATAATCTATTGGTTAGAAAAATCCATGGATTCTTTCAACATTTACAACTATTTATATAGTTGGTCCTTTCCTTACAATAGAATCGCTTGATCGACAGATATGTCATATCTTCAAATGGCCTCACTTTGGTGTGGTGTCTGGAAAGGGAGTGGGGTACCATCTCAGGTGTTGCCTCGTCAGCCGACCGTGGTTAAAAATTACGTGGTGTTGTCTTCGAATCTTTCCCTTCAGGTTTGATCTGAACCGCCTACAGTAACCCGTTGCATTGTACCAGTGCGACGTTTATTAAAATACGAAAAACCTTTGAAAATATTTATTGCTCCTTTCCTTTAATTAAAATCTTATGAAAATATTATTTTGCTCCTATCCAAAGAATGTATAATTGTTGGAAAAATTCTATTACTCTTTTGCTCAGAAAAGAATCCTTTGGAAATATTATATGGGTACTTTCCTTTGAATAGAAACATTTGGAAATATTATATTGCTCCTTTCCTGAGAATAGAATCCTTTGAAAATATTCCCTATCGCTCTCTTTCTTAGCATTGAATCATTCGGAAACATTATTTCGCTACTTTCCTAAAAATAAAATCATCAGAAAATTCTATAGTTTTTTTTGTTGCTAGAATAGTATCTTTTTGGAAAGATTCTAGCAGTCAAACAGTTCCAAAGTAGTCAGATGTTACGAAAGAGGAAGTCTGCGGGTCGTAAACGGAATTATGCGTGTGTGAGCCCCTCATAGGGTTAAAAACATCTACAAATAAAAAGGAAGGAGTTAGTTAAGTTAAATAAAAATGATTTTATTAAGTTAAGAACTTCACTTTCTCAGACATATAATAGAATGCCCCCTTTGCGTTTTCTTTGAACTCAACTTAAACGTTAAAAAATTTCATTAGGGTGGATTCACCACAATACCTTAGTGAGTAGGTTCTATTGGTTGAAGGAATCCCTGAAATTCATCAATCTTTAGAAATATTCTATTGCTACGTTCCGTATAGTAGAATTCACTGAAAATAGTCTGTTGCTCATTTCCTTAGAATAGAAACCTTTGAAAGGATTATATTGTGCTTTCCTTAAAATAGAATTATCTGGAAATATTCTATTGCTCCTTTCAGTAGAATGCAATTCTTTGGAAAAATTTTAAAGGTAGAGAAGATGAAAATTTGGCAGTCATTTAAGAAAAACTTGCAGTTTCCAAGGTGGGAGTTCCATCAGAGGGTTTATTATGTTGTACACAGATATTGGGAAGAAAGGCTTTATTAACAAGAATAGTCAAACGCCTGACATGTGTGAATAAAATAATCTTCTTTTCCGATATTCTAAAATGTGCCATTTTAAAAATCCTAATTATTCAAAACCCCATAAAATATTCAATTTATCTTCCAATCCAATGTTATCGAGTATTGGAGATTCCAAAGCCTTGTTGTAAGAAGCGATTTCACAATCCAATCATTAACTGTCACCAATTGAATTTCTTTGTTGACTTCGTGGATGGGAGTTTAGGTGATACATCCTCTTTAATTCGTTTACATTAGGAAGTTTTATTATATTACGCGAGGAGGCAATGTTAGAAATTCGGTCGCACATTTTCTTCTGAATAGGTTGTTAATTATCTAAAGCATAACCAAGATTTCGGTGAAAGCGTACTTTCTTCGCGTTTACAAACGCTTAGCATAATAAAAAATCAGTCTAATTGGCACAGCGAGGATCAATCAATATCTTGTGTCTCACTTTTCTTCCTATCTTTAAGACTCCGAACTTATTTTCCATGTACCCACTTTAATTCAATTTCTGAATAGAATTTCTGGAGATTATTATTCTTGTTTAGCAACGTGTATGTAAAAATGTATTATTTGTCAACGATTAAGGAATTCTGTCACATTTCCATATAACTCTCCGAGTTTTGCAGGATTTGTGGCGTTTGTTTAGCGTTGTTTTTACCCCACAACTCATTATTGGTTAAATAACCTAACTTCTCTAAAAAAATCTGAGAGTTCTTTCAAACTTTAGAATTCAATTCGTCTTTTCAAAGGAATAGAATCCTTTGGGACGATTCTATTTGTGCTTTCCTTGGCATATAATGATTTGAAACGATTGTATTGATCCTTGCCTTAAAATAGAATCTTGTGAAACATTTCTGTTGATCCATTCTGTAGGAGAGAATCTCATTTGGAACGATCGGAAACAACCCATTAGGTAGAATAGAATAGTTTCGAAAATTCTTATGTTCCTTTTCGTAGAATAGAATTCTTTGGAAAGATTCTATTGATCAAAATTGATTCGAAGGCTACAGAAAAAACTGCAGGTAGCATTATAGAATTATGCACACGAAGGGTACGAGTTGTAGACGTCTTTGAATTTGAAGGATCTAATGTTAACCCCCCGAGTGGTTTGGATGAGACATCTCATGCATCCGACCCATTTTGCAAATGACGAGAATCTTGTCATCATGATAATGCCGATACTTTTATGATGACGAGATCAAGATCTGGTCAGATTGCTTCGTGACAATATATCTCGTTCATCAGGTTTAGGCTGGGACGGTGGTAACTATTATAGTTGAAAATATTTCGTCCTTCAGATCGGAAGGTTCCTGGTTCGAATCCGAGCGTGGATGTTTGTAATCGTATGATGTAGAAGCGGCTGGTGCACCTTAAATCTGTCGTGGCCGAAAGTCCTCACGTTGGGTTGTTGTAGAAGTTTGGAGAGTGCGGTGCCAGCTCAGAAGTTGCCTCGTCATCTGACCGTGGTTCAAAATTACGTTGCGATACACGGAATGGCTTAGGCTGGGACGGTGGTAACTAGTTGAATATATCTCGTTCATCAGATCGGAAGGTGCCTGGTTGGAATCCGGGCATGGATGTTTGTAAGCGTATGATGTGGAGGCGGCTGGTGCACCTTAAATCTGTCGTGGCCGAAAGTCCTCACGTTGGGTTGTTGTAGAAGTTTGGAGAGTGCGGTGCCAGCTCAGAAGTTGCCTCGTCATCTGACCGTGGTTCAAAATTACGTTGCGATACACAGAATGGCTTAGGCTGGGATGGTGATAACTAGTTGAATATCTCGTGTATCATGATCTGATCAGTTTTAATAATAATGAGATACCTCGTCGAGACAACGACCAGGAGGGAAGGTAGGTTTTTTAATGAACGTCGCACTGGAGCAACACAACAGGCCATTGACGACAGTCCGGGATCGAACCCGAAGGGAAAAATTCGAAGACAACACCACGTAACTTCAAACTAAGGTGAGATGACTGTCACCCCACTCTCCAAACTTCAACACCACGCCAACTTGAGTACATATGAGGACACGACAGATTTGACGTGCACCAAACCCCTTTCTACACGACTGGTCTTTGGTTGGATTCGAACTCGTAACCCTCCTGTTAGTAATCCGTTACTCCTCCACCTGGAGGGTTCAAACCAAGATTTGTGCAAGGATCTTCTAAAATTATGTTCCTATTACGTTGGAAATGTGTAACTTGATTCATTAGAGGAAGCCAAACAAAATATGTTATGTTTCTGCTATATATTTAATATTCAATACTAATAATATGAAATTAATGTACGAAAAGTTATGACAAACAATCTTCATTTAGTTTGATGGAAATCCATCAAAAAGGACTTTTCACACGACATAGCAAAATTTCAACGTTTTCCTTTCGAGTATTGTACTAAAATAAATTGAATATTCGCTAATTTAGTCATATTATTTGCGAAACGAAGTGACTAATTTCTTACTGGAGAAAAGACCTAAAATTTTGAATGACCCAAAAAAGTCCTGTATTGGTATGAAAATGCTACATATAATTGTTATATTATTGTGTATATACACTATGTATGTTGTTATGTATAGTTATATCATTGTTTAAAATAATGAATGTTTATGTATATAATTCTTGAACTATTGTGCTATGAAGGTTGCGATGCGTAGTGTTATTTTGAATATTAATTTTTTTTAAACTAATGTTGTGGGGAGCATTAAAATTAGCTTTCAATATTCTTACATATTTTGTTTGGGTTCTTTAAAATAACAACTTTTTGGCGAGAATATTATTTAGAAAAAAAGGAACACAATTCTGGAAAGCTAAATCAATATAAAAAATTAATTGAATATTTGAATAATACTATTATAATATAAAATATACTATAAAGCTCACGAAAACGTCCACGTGGTTTGAACGAGATATCTCGTCCATGAAGAAAACCGACCAATTCTGCTAACGAAGAGACATATCGTCTTCAAGAAATTGGCGATTCTTCGATGATAACAAGATCTGGTCCTTCTAATGATTGTGGCCGTGTTTTATTCGATTGATGAGATATCTCGTTCAACAAGATCGGGTCAGTTTTGTTAATATCGAGATACCTCGTCGATACAATCATCAGAGGAGTTAAAGGGTCGCGGTAGCCCGGTTGGAAGAGTAACGAATTAGCAACCGGAGGTTGCAAGTTCGAATCCAACCAAGGCGTCGTGTACAAAAGTGGCTGATACACTGTTTATTTATCGTGGCCTAAAATATTCTCACGTTAGCGTGATGTGGAAGTTTCAAGAGGTGGGGTGCTAGTTCAGTTGTACACTCTGAGCGTGGTTGAATATTATGTGGTGTTGTCTTCTGATCTTTCCCTTCGGGTTTGATCCCGGACAGTCGCCCGTAGTCAGTTGTATTGCTCCAATGCAACATAAATTAAAATTCCTACCCACCAAGAGGGTGAAAGAGTAGTGCAATAATTTGTTTCATTAATGTATATAATAAAGAAAAAAAGATTATCCCTTTGTATGGATACGCCATTGTATTAATAGCCGTTGAATCAGTGGGTATGCTCACTGCGCTAGCAACCTTCGAGTTGTAGGCGGTGCAAGTTTGATTCCTGTCAAGTATATTCTTCCCTGAGCGTATTTCTCTCTTGTGTGCCAGTAGCACTTTCAGTGTGTGTATGTCTATTACTTGACACTGTATGCCTTGTGCCTGGCGCATCATGGCTATAAAAACAATCACCATAAAACCCCAAAACAACCAACGAACGCTATAACAATATTGATATTTTTTAACCTCCAAAAAAGGTTATTGTGAAGTCTCCCTTCCTGGCGACAATCCATCCAGCCTGACTGCATCTCTCGGTATCGTTGTACTCTCATAAACCGTACTCTGAAGTATGATCTCTTAAAAGCATAAAGCGAGTATTGCATTTCCGGTTTTTAAGACTTAATTGGAGCAGCAAACTTGGGAAACAATTTCTTAAGTGCTCATGCTTAGATAAACAACCGAGTCTAGCAAACTCCTTGAAGGTGGAATGCGAAGAAAACAAACTAGGAAGATAAATGTGGAGCTCTTGCTTAAGTCACCGGAAATACGAAGCAAGGAAACATAAGATCTCAGTGCGGAAATGTGGACAAATGTGGAGGGATTTAATGTTTTAACTGGCACCACAAACGGTTCACGAATAAAAGATTTATCCAGTTTCCTTGATGAGCTATAGGAACCTTTAATCTTCAGAATCAGAAATATCCGTCCTATTGGGAGCACTTATCCCTTCTGTATCGGAGAGGACAAACATTCCTTGAAGAAGATTATACAAAAAGATTATCTTACATTCAAATAAATTTCTATAACCACCTGAGATTAGATAGTTAAATTTACGTCCGGGTTCCTCATCGGACCGTAGTTCAAAATCACATGGTTTCATTCAATTCAAATTCACAAAATCACATCACGGATATTTCCCCTTGGGGATTGAACACAGACCGTTGCCAATATCTCGTTGTGTTGTTGCTCTAATACGATGACAATTAAAACACTTTCCGACGGTCAAGATAGGTACTTTAGGTAAGTATTTTAATTAACGTCACACTGGAGCAGCACAAAGGGCTATTGGCAACGGTCCGGGTTCAATCTCGAAGGGAAGATACAAGGACAAAACCTCGTAACTTTGAACCACGGTCAGATGACGATAATGTTAGCAAAATAGGGTTAAGTTTTTTAAAAAGTTAATATATCTCGTCCATCAATATCCGATTCAGTTTTCCAGTTGATCAGTTGATTGGTCAACACCTGAGCAGGCACCCCCTCTCCAAACTTCAACACCACGCCACGAGCATATGAGGACATATTTAACGCTACCCAGCCCCTGATTACCCAATTGTCTTTGGTTGGATCTTGTCTCAAACTTGCAACCTTCCGGTTGACAATCAGTGACTGTACTAACTGGACTACTCTAGCTCTAAACTTCCAGGGTTCATATGCGTAAATACATCTTGCAACTTGCAGAATGTCTGTCAGACTTCGAATCAGTTTGGAATTTCTTGACAGATAAAATATTTTATAACGATGTGTTCCAATCAAATCAACTTTCTAAACTTTTCAGATGATTCTATTACAAAGAAAGGATAAATATAATGTTTTTAAAGCTTTCTAATCTACAGATTAGACAAATAGAATAGTTCTAAATGAATATCATACAGTTTGAAAGCATCCATGGATTCTATAGAAATATGTGATTATTTAGTTATTAAGTGTGCCTTGGTGTAATAGCAAGTCCACACTGCTAAAAAATTTTGTGTCTCTCCGAGGATTATCCCTCAGAGGGGGTCACACACATAATCCTTCCGTGCAATTGACATCTAACCAGTTTCAACCTTCTGTGGAAAGATAGAATCTAACGGATATATGCGTCCCTCAGATGTTTAAGTCAACTTTGGCAAGTGGATAATTCGTATGCCCCGATTGTTGTCCAGTGCTGTGTGGTATAGCCTAAGAGAAATGAGAATGTTTTTTATCAAAATTTATCTTTACACAACTGAAAGTCCCTTACTTTCATTTGTATTAGTACACCTATAACAGATATTTCTCATCCTACCTGCAAAATTCGAATGTCCTTTTTTAATTTGTTCCGCAATAAATGAAAGATTTAGAGAAAATACTTGACAGAAAAATATTATAAACATATCTTGCAACGAAACTATCGTCCTTTTATGATTAGGTAATACATTTGAACGATAAATCTGTGCGCGCCGAAATATCTCAAATGAACAATTTACCTGTGCAAGATAGATCGACAGGGAAATTAACGAATTACTGAATAGTGTAAAGGACATGTACCGGACAGCCTCTGTTGCAAAACCTGTTCCGAATTGTCACAAGGCAATTTGCTTTTCGGATATTTATTTTCCTTGGAGTACTAAGGCAGTTTTGTCTACAAGATATCTGGTACAAAATTGATCAGATCTTAGATGAGGTACTTGAAAATTGTTAATTGCGTCAACGTTACACTAGTACAACACAAAGGGCTATTGACGACGGTTTGGGATCAATTCCGATCGGAAAGATACCAGGACAAGAACTCATAATTTTGAGCAACCGAAACACTTGGAGCATTAATACGCTTTGCCATCTTATCTAATAAAATTATGATAATATGTTTGTATCCTAAATATGGTGTATATATACTCTCTAACAAAAAGATCAACGTTCCAAGGAGTTGTCCGATTGCAATAAAAATGGGTGGATGTGAAGAACATACAAGAAAAATAAATGATTCAAATTTCAGAACAATTGAATGATTTATTTCAGAGTTTGACCGCTACAAAGGGAGGAAGTCAGTGAGGCGTTGGATCCACCTCTGGCCTGGATCCCGGCGTGGCATAGACTGAAAAAATTCCCGGATGGTGTCCTGTGGAATTTATTGCCAAATTGTCCCCCAAGCGTCGGGCTACAAGGTCAACATTCCGGGATGGTTACAATCGCCTTCCCATAACGTCCCAAATGAGCTCTATGAAAGAGAGATCAGGAGACCTAGCTGGCCAAAGAAGTGTTCGGAAAGTTTGAAGACAATTCATAGCAACACGTGCCTTGTGCGACCGGGCATTATCTTGTTGAAAAGTAAGTTCGGGGTGTCGCAAAAGGAACGGTAACGCAACCGGTCGTAGAATGTCGTCTTTCTAAGTGTGCCAGAAATGATTACCAAAGGGATCCGGCTATCAAAGGAGATAGCACTCCAGACCATAATACCCTGCTGTGGGCATGTGTGGCGTGCGACAGTAAGGGCAGGACACCCACGCTGTCCTAGACGTCTCCATACAGTTTTCTGTTGTTGTCAGAACACAGTTGGAAAAAGGACTGGACACTAAATATTAAACATCCCCACTCAGCGCCGTTCCAAATGGATTTAGCACGGCACCACTGTAATTCGTTCTTGGTGCCTCGATTTATTTTGTTATTGAGTGTATTTTAAACTGCAAAGAGTAGTTGAGATGCCTTTTCTGCGAAACTGAATTTAGGAGGAGTTAATGTTTCTGAGGTGGTTCTTTATCCATTTCCAGTACGCGATTTGAATATGACGTCACTTAGCTTCTTTTTCATATTCTTCGCATTCACGAGATCGATCCCAGACAGTCACCAAAGTGCCCGATGTTTTCTCCAGTGCAACGTTAATTCAACCGTCAAAAAAAAACAATGAATTCAAATGAAGTATAAAATATGTAGTTCTACAGAACCACTAGCGCCCTCTACAATTAGCTTCACAGTATATCCTTACTAAACACACCAGCAGCCTAGATGAGTGCCAGAAGCAATGACCCTACCGCGTTCGTATGGCTTGTCAAAATCTGTTGCCATGTGTAGAATAGCATTAGTTTCTATTGATCAATATCTCGCTTAATTTTGCATTGTTGCGGTTGGAATTTCAAAACCACTGGCTAAGAACTTTAGAACTCCCGAATCGAAATCAAATATGGAGCGCTACACAAACACTAGCGCCCTCTACAATTAGTTTCACCAGTACACCCTTCTCGCAAAACACACCAACAGCCTGAGTGCCAGAAGCAATGACCCTTCCGCGTTCGTATGGCTTGTCGAAATCTACTGCCAAGTGTAGAACAGCATTAGTTTCTATTGATCGATATCTCGTTTAATTTTGCATTGTTGCGGCCGGAATTTCAAACCCATTGGCTAAGAATTTTAGAACTCCTGAATCGGTCCAATCAGAAGGCTTCTCCTTTGGTTCGCTTGCTGGAGAAAGACACTCATGAAGTATTCACCGGATATTTAGGGACTCGTTTAATTAAATTTCACTGAAAATTATAGTATGACGTCTGCGCTTGAAAGACAATCTCCTCATTACATAAGCTGCTGTTTCACACCACACGTTACAAATTAAGATAATTCTTGGATTAAGCTTGGAGGTTGATTTTGCTTTCTTCAGCAAATCAATAGATTACTTTTTGGGAAAAGTCGTGAACAGGCCTTGAAACAAGTGTTTTGATTTCGATCTTGAAAGTTTTCATAAGAACAGCAAAACCAAACATCGCATTGTTCATTTTAACGATGAAATGTCACAGTTCCACCTTATTCTGTTCTGAGGTCTCGAAGGTATAGCTACTTTGGAAGATTTATTCTCAGAGATTGAATCAAAGTGTTTCCCCAACTTGTTATTAACCCTCTAAGCTGAGCACGATTTTTGGATTCTGTAGCATTGCTTTTACTTTACACCTTGTTTCATGACTAAGTAACGACATCCATATATTGGCTGAAAGAAACGTTGGAAAGATTCTATTGGGTTATGAAGGTCAAAACTTCTTCGAAGTCTTGAAGCGAAAACTGCAGATCAACCGATCAAAATCGAACTCAATAATCAGAATAAAATTATAAAACGGCTCCTTATGATGATTTGTTGAATTAATATTTTTGGTGTTAATTTCCTTCCCATTATGCTGTATTTGCAAATTTGACGACATTCTGATGAGATGAATTGGATATGCTTCCATGGTTCTCTTGGACATAGTGTTCCAAGCTCAAGGCTCTCAGGGGCACATCTTATTTAAATGTGTATGAGCCCCGAGGTACTCGAGTGATCTTTTCTCTCTTTTTTCTTTTTTACCTTAGCCTACCCTTCTGTTATTTGCTTTTTCTTCCTCTCTTAATGCGCTGCCTGTCTTTGTGTTTGGAGCATCTTGGCCAAATATGACCCTTGCCCTATAATACCCGAAACCAACCAATAACCTAGAAAATAATTTTTCGAAAATAACCTTCAATAAACTAAACCAAGCCTTCAATGCATTAATTCAAGTCTAAAACGTGTCTAACATTCCAATGAGTACTTTATGCTGTAGACTGCTTCGAAAATTAACTTTACACGCCATGCATTTCAAACCTTATTCTTTAGTATAATCTTAGAAAATATATGTCGAAAAATTGCCGCTCCTGATGTCTGTCTCGATGAAGTATTTCGCTATTAGTAAAACGCAACGTATCTTGATGGACGATATATCTCGTCAAGAGAAGAAAACTGACACCAGACCTTGATCTCGTCATCTTAAAAAAATCGGTAATACCTTCATAATGAGGTATATCTTATCTTTAGCAAAATTGGTCAGATCTTGATGGACGAGATATCTCGTTTAAATCATACTGTCGGTTAGGCCGTCCAACTCTATTTTAAGTACGTTAACGCGGTGAAGTTGAATTTAATCCTACACAACCTTCAGTCATATTTTAAAATAGCTACACAGTGAGCCCATTGAAATCACCATTGTTTTCCATTAACATGGGAAAAGCAGCTGTTCTTACTAAAGCCCTTGTATCGATTTGCTTCTGTGTGGGAATAAAAAACCACCCACTAACTTCTAAAGGTATTGATTTCCTTTTTAATTCTACGGCATGGGAAGGTACTTGCTATTATCTCTTCTTATCTTAGACACAATGGGAAAGTTTTTTTTTTATTCATTCTCCTGCAATTTTGTAAATACCGTTAAATTGCATACACTGATATCTGTAAATAAAATAAGTTTGAAAGGATGACGGAGAAGAATGAAATAAGTTACTCTTCATTTGGTATAACTTGACAAAGGCTTATTTTCGTGTTAGACAGTTCGGTTTCCATGCTCAAAAGGCCAATGCTCTTGTGAAAACTGTTGACGGAGAATAAAATACATATTTATGCTTCCAAATGAAAAGAAAAAATTTAAGTGTTAGCAGAGAGAAGACAGTTTTTACTATAATGTCAACTTTAATAAAATGTAAATGTTACTACTAAGTCAACGGACGTATGGAGTAGAAACATAACCTGGTATATATTTTTGGTGTCTAAGTGCAAATTTAAATTTTCAATTTCAGTGAACTGAGTCCATGGGTTAACTACAAAGCTAACTACTAGTAATTATAGTACGTATACTAGTCTAACCACTGAAGTAGTAGTTATTTTTTCTACCGTCAAAAAAATCCTTTCCTTGAGAAATACTCTGCAACGCACATAATTTTCCTATTTTAATGAATTTGTGAAAAGTCTACGGATTTTGCAGTCACCATGTGGGGAATAAAGTATTTTTTACCTCATTTCACTCTTGATGAGAATGAATTCAATAAAAAGTGAACGACTCAATTATAATAATTGAATAAAGCAGACTCCACTCGTGAGGCAATTGATACGGTTTTATCAGTTGAAAAAAATAATCCCCGAGTTTTACAGTTCTCAAGTGTAGTGGCCACCAAGTGGTTGTCACTCAACCCCAATTTAAGTAAATACCAAAACTGACATCCAATAAAACTTTTATACAAAACGAAGAAGTCACTGAGAGGAAGATTTATGTGCTCACATTCACAAACTGGGGGGAGGGGGGGGGGAGAAAGGGAATGGAAAAAATTGAAAGTGAATTACACTCAATTGAAAAAAAGTCGATTACGTTTTACTTTTTGATACGGCTTACTTCTTTTGATTTAACTGACTGACAAAAGGTTTGTAAAGTGGGAATGTCAATTAACTTAATTGAAATTATTTAAATGTACATATATTTTCAAAATAAAACGAATGGACCAAGTCAAAGACAAAACTTTTCTTATTCCACTCTTTATTATAATTCTATAACTATTTATTTAAAGTAATTAAAGCGCTAACGCTTTAACCTTACAAGTGGTTTTGACGAGATAGCTCGTCCACAAAAATCTGAACAATCTTGCTAATAACAAGTCATCTCGTCTATCAAGGCCTGAACAATTTTTCTAATAACGAGACATCTCGTCAATCAAGGTCTGGTAAGTTTTCTTCTAGTGTGACGAGACATCTAGTCTATCAAGGTTTGGTAAATTTTGCCAAGGTACGAGACACCTCGTCCAGACAACCACCAATGGGGTTGAGCACTCAAACAACAATATTACAATTGCTATTTAGAACCGTGATTCAAATGTACGAGGGGTTTGCTGCCCTTTTTCTTAGGGATGGATCCAAGACTGTCACCAACAGCCTGTTGTGTTGTTCCAGTACGACGTTAATTAAAATATCTACCTATTTAGAACTGACATAGTGTTCCTTAAAGCCCGGCATATCCTATTAAAATAATTATGTATCATTGAATAAAAAACATAATATTAAAACAAAATTTGTTTTTTTATCCAAATGTTAGTGGGGGTCAGAATTTCAAATGTGCATTTTCCCATGCACTCTTTTGTTGCGTTTTAATGCGGATTCCTCGTCACCGAATCTCGCGGTTGTAGATCGATGGCCTCGGTTTTCGGTGTTTGCTGTATCTGATTGGTTTGAAGTGTTTGCGCATGACGGTATAAAACGGTACGGAACAAATTACTTCAATATTTCCTTAAGGCCCGGTACCTGCACATATTATGTTCTGAATAAATTAGAACACAACTTACAACATCTGTAAAATGAGAGACTGCACATAAAAATACAAAAACTTTCCTCTTTTCCTGCTCCGCTGGTATTCCTCAGAACTTGGTACTCATACACACTAATTTATAATATTATAAAAGGAAGTTTTTGTCTATTTGTTTGTTGTTGTTTGTTTGTTGGCCCGCTGACGAATCTATGGAACTTACAGTACCTAATGGGATTTGGCACACAGTGTGGCAACTTAGCCACAGATCTCCAGATAATCCCTACGAAAGGGATTGTAACGCGCGTCTTCCCTACCCGATGGGGAATTCGTCAGATTGGCTTGGAACGTGGTATCAGAAAGACCACGTCGGAATAACCTCTCACTTCTCTTTGTGTTTCATCGTCTTTGTGTCAGTGTCCTGTCTTGTAATAAATATATGTTCAAAATTGAAATGGACTCGGTATAATAGTTATTATGTCACACACAGGTAGGCCAAAGTTTTTGCAATTTTTGGGTAGCGGCGAATTTTAAAATTCAATCTAGAACATTTAAAAAGGAATTTAATAGTTTTTTCACCGTTCTTACTTCTTTCGAGGAATGAAGAAGCATCAAAATTTAGACTTTTCGCCCCCACGTCACCTTGACGTCAGCCTTTGAAACCAGGTCAAGTTTTTTTCATCTCCCGTCTAGAATGGGAGAGAACAGATTCGAATGACTTTCGTTTGATTCCAGATTCATTCATTTTGATTTCCTGAGAAATGGATTTGAGTGTGAAGCAAAAGAAATTATTAAAGTTTTCACTTTCGTTCTTCAGTTCTTTTTTCTAGCTCAGCTATCGTTAAAGATAGAATAAAAATTTTAACGGATCTGAAATCTGCGGAAAATTTTACACTGCATAGATATCTTTTACGTTTGATTTTCTGTAAAAATAATTTATCAATTAAATATTGATATCTTTTGGTTTGCAAAGCAAATAAACGCAACGGGCAATGTAACCGCCATAAAAAGAACTGCCATGGACAGCACCCATTTGGTTTACGAAACAAACCAACACCACATTTAATTTGACCCCCACGAAAAGAAATGTCAAGGGCAACGTTCATGTGGTTTGCGAAGTTATCCAATAGGCTACGAATTCCCGTCTAGTTTGCGAAGCAAACCAACTCCACGTGCAACGCCGTTATAGCTGTAATCCAAAAGGCTATGAACTCCCATTTGGTTTGCGAAGCAAACCAATAACCCAACAAAAGCAATTGGCACGGACAATGTCAGGCTAGCCACGCAGTGGCTAGTGTCTGAATAAATTAGAGAACATCTCAAAACATCTAAGAAATATCTTGAAATATCTGAGAAATGATAGACTGCAAAACAAACATTGCAGTGCAAAAACGTTCAATATTTTCTGCTCCATAGTATTGTCTGAATAAATTAAGGGGTAAAACTTAGAACATGAAAGAAAATATTGAAACATCTCAGCAATGAGACTGCACATTGAGATATAATTTGTCACAAACTCATCTTTCTTTGTATAAGTAAAGAAAAACTCCAACATGATTTACTAGAGGGTGACTCGAATTAAATTTTGCAGGAAATAATACGCATGTTTATGATCCAGATGAGTTTTACGCGTCATTCCTTCAGTAAATGATACCCTAAACTCCTTACTTCGCCTCTCAGTCTTGTTACTTATTTCTATTCTTTCTAGCACACAACCGTAAAAGCTTTAACTCTTCCGACAATCTTTTACCTTCGGCTGCAGTAATTCTGCCGGCCAAAAAGTAATTTTTATTTCAAATCCTCGGGCACAAAACGAAAACCGAGCATTTCTTAGCACTAACAGAGTTGACTCGAAAGAAGTCTTCTTTTCTATGCTATTTTTAATACTCCTGCTTTCAGTACGGACGAGGGTTTTGAATGAATTAAGGGACAGTGAGGAAGAGAGATCAATTATGTTTAAGTTCTCTTCACGTGTTGTAGGAATAGTATCTTTTCCACTGTGCGACGGATAAAATAAATATTTAATTTAACTTACGTAATTAGTGAGAGTTTTTTTTTATTACGAGAAAGAGTGATATTTTTTGGTTGTGTCACGATATTCGTAAAACGTTTTTAGGAAGTTTGCTTTCAGGAAATTTTGTGTGTGTGTACAAAATAATTGTCCCTTAACAGAAACTGAGAAAAGTCTCTTAGCTGAAATGTTTCAGATTTTGCCATTAGCAAAACTGGCAGATCTTGATGGTTAAGATATATCGTTATAAGAAAAACTGACCAGATCTTGATCATGTCATAATCAAGAAACAGCAATGTATCCATCATATGGCATTATGGATGACGTAATATCTTGTCATTAACAAAATTGGGCAGATTTCTATGGACGATAAATCTCGTCTCGAAACTAATATGATAGGGATAACACCTCTATTTTAGTTTTAACGTTTTCATCTTAGCGTTAGTTGTATTATTATCAAAAGGGGAAATTTCAATATTGGTCACACTATAACATTGAAGTTATTAAACGTCGACTCATGAAAATGAAATATTAATGAAATACTAACCTTCGTATTGGTTGTCTCGAAGAGCTATCTCGTGATTAAACGGAACTAACCGGATCTTAATGGTGAGGTAACTCTTCATTAGTAAAACTAGTCATATGAAGTAATCATAAAAAAATCGCCAATAACTTGATGGCGAGATTTATCGTCACTAGAAAAATTAATCAAATATTGATGGACGAGATATCTCGGTGTGTCACCTTAGGTGCAGATCTCGTCATATGACCGTTGTTCAAAATTACGAGGTGTTGTCTTCGGTTCTTTGCCTTCGGTTTGATCCCGGACCGTTGGCAACAAATTGTTCTGTCATTCCAGTGAATCTTACCATATTCTGTGTTACTTGAAATCCAATATTTGTGTGTTTTAATGTAATAGTCTGCTGCTTCTTTCAGTCTCTATTTTGGTATAAAATGCATGGATTGACTCGAAACGTCTGGCGAAAGTTGTCCTTGTAAATACCTGTAGATTGAGTTAGCGTTCACTTGAATAAATGTTACTTAGTTTTAAAACATGAACCTACTTTTTCTGTATTGTAGAGTGTACATAAACTATATTCAAACGTTACGCTTGCTCATAACTTGTGATCAAAAAGTGTTGGTCCCCCTGAGCCATTAATATTCTCTGTATTATCAATATTATAATCCACACTTTGTACACATATAAATGAAATTGAAACTATTTGATAAGTGTATCGCTTAGTTGTAAAGAAAAACGGAATCATCTAAAGTACCTAAAAGCTTTGGGGAAAAGTATAGGTTCAGCACCATTTTCAAATCTAGTGCATTTCTCATTGACACTGATATTTATGCATCAGAATTCAAATATTATTTAAAACATTTTCATGAAATCAATTAAAACCAGATGATCAGGAAACATTTCGAAATTAGATAAGTATCAAAACATGTCAATTTTAGAAAACTGCTTTTTTGGAGTAGACTTGTTATACTTTCTTCTATATTTTTGACTATTTTGTATATGCCGTCAGAAATGATCGTAATTGAGAAGTTTTTTTGCGACCCATACAACTTGATATCAATTGTAAAAGCTGAAATAAACAATGTCAATTTCTCCATCGATTTTGGTGATTTTGAAAGTCTAATGTCTTCTTAAATCTTATACTTGTATCACGACTGTTTTTAAATATTTTGACTCACCACACATTGCAAGTTTGTGTTGCTTTTATTCTCCAAGAAATGCCATGTCTCTGTCACGTTTTTAATAGTTCTAATGTTCCTATTGGAACTCCAAAGCAGCAAACACTGATCGACAAATGCTCACAACGAAAGAAAATGCTTAGAAAAGTCTCCAGAAACTAAAGCTATAAAGATATAATATTTTTGCAAACTAAACGAAACACAGGTAACGCAAAATCTGCCAAGCTCTTATGGATTCAAAGGCTAATGGCGTAAAGCCAAATGCTTGGCATTTGAAAGCAGAACAGGATTTTGTCTAAGTCTGATTTTTAATCCTTTGATGGGGGCTATCGTAAAAATATGAAAAAGCTTGAGTGATTTTCAACAGGTGGGCAGCAAGAATGGCACTAGTGTGTCTTACGAATGGTTAAGAGATCTAAATTGTGTAAGATTTATTTCATTTCAACGGTTTGGTTTTGAATTTTTAACGAGTGTGTGTGTGTTTACAAATCATGACAAGTAGTACTGACCGTTCAATCAACATATTATTTTTATAACAAAGTACCTCATATCAAATTGTTTTAAAATATATGTTTTAACAAGCCACTTTAAAGGGTATGTATTTTAATTAGCGTCGCACTGATGTAACCCAACGGGCTATTTGCGACTGTGCGGGATCAAAAAAAATAGTCCCCTCAAACTGCTTGGCACGGCGGCATTTCTAAATGGTAAGACAAAATTTTTGTTGGCTGTTCTGTGAGTTTTTCAATTTTCGTAGATGATGTTTTTACGTCCTTTGATTTTATATTCTCCATTTATCTTTGGTATATTTTGAGTTTTCGAGGGGTTAACGTGTTTATTTCTTTGTATAAGCCTCACCCAAATACAGAAAAAACTCAAAGCTTCTTTTTTTAAAGTGACTCCTGCCCTACTACCCTTGACAAAGTAAGCAGTCTCACTCTGTCTACAATTTTACAACTGTTTTGGATTCTCATGAAAAAATTTACTTTTCTAGAAGTTTCTAGTGAATTTAGTTGTTTTCTAATAGTATATATATATGATTAGGTAACCATATCTTTTGAAAGAAAGAATCTATGGATTCATTCAAATCTCTGTAAAGATTATATTGGTCCTTTCCTTAGAACTGTATTTATCAAAACGAAAGCTAGAAATATGTTTGTTATTATCTATATACACCCATGTACATAAATTATGGATAATGCCAGCTCCGGCAATTAAAGGTTCAGAAACAAAACAAACAAGACTTATTCATCAAGCCTATTTATTAAAAAAATTATAAAGAACTAAAAAGACGGGGTTTGTATGACACCATTCATAAAAACAACGATGTTTGCTCACTGGAGCAATTACAAAAAATATCGACCTTACAAAAACTTAACATGACATGTTTGGTATGATGGTTAATACATTGTATGATTCCCAGACGATGAAATACAGTCCGTACAACACCTAGGCATGCTGAGGATCAAATTATCGAGCTTATCTTGGGGAAGATCACTCCATTCAGCAAGCAATGCTCTCCGAAGTTCCGGTACACATGTAGGAGGTGGTTGACGGGCTGCAATTCGTCGGCCAAGCATGTCCCACACATGCTCTATCGGATTCAAGTCAGTTGAGAATGCTGGCCATTATATGCGGGTGATATCCTCTGATTCAAGGCATTCGTTTACAATGTTTGTACAGTGAGGACGGAATGTTGTCATCCATAAACACAAATTCTGCGCCCATGGCACCCCAAAACAATAGTACATGTTGTTCCAGAATGATGTTCCGATAAATTTTGCCCTCTCATGGTTCCGATTTGAACATGTTAATCTGTTCTTGAGCCCAGTATAATTCCGCCCCAAACGAGCAATCCTGCACCACCGTAACGGTGTCGTTCAATGATGTTATCTTAGTGGTAGAGGGTACCTGGCGTTCTCCATATGAACGTCCGCCGTGAATCAGACTGCAAGCTAAACCTAGACTAGTCGGAAAACATCATACATGCCCACTGAGATGATGTCCACATTGCATGTTCTCTACTCCAGGCTAACCGCTGACGACAGCGAGTTGCCGTGAGCGGAACACATCTGAGAGGCCTGCGAGCATATAGACCAACATGTTCCAAACGTCTGTAAACGGTTTGCCTTGAAACTGTCGTACTCGTGGCTGAAGATAGCTGACGAGAAAGGTCGGATGCTGTGCTCCGTCTGCTTCTTTTTTCAGTTACTGCCTAGTACCGGTCAGACTGCAAGCTAAACCTAGACTCGTCGGAAAACATCACACATGCCCACTGAGATAATGTCCACATTGCATGTTCTCTACTCCAGGCTAACCGCTGGCGACAGCGAGTTACCGTGAGCGGAACACATCGTCATTCGACGTTGTAACTCGGTGAAAACCTGTACTGTAACGTCTACTGATATTTCCATGATTTTGAACTCGTTGCTAAAGCCTAGAGATGACACTTTGGGCGATTCCATTGAAACTTCCGTCTGAGTACGCCCACATTCCAGGCGGCCAATAGTTCAACCACGTAAAACATCATCGACATGCGTCCTCTGTGCAATAACTATTCGGTTGTGGCACTGAGCGGCTTACAGAACTCTTGTGAACAATTTTACTTCTTTGCTACCATTCCTTATATACACCTCTCTTACTCTCTCGTCATTGTGACGTACTATCGGCGTCATCTGATGGCTTCCTTTAATTTGGATATTATTCGTGAATATATGTGCGATAATTCTACAGGTGAAATTTTTACTGTAGAGTTCGATTTCCGTGTGATTCTGAATTATCCTTAATTTATGGATTTGAGTGTATATAAAATTCAAATACCACTCACTCATTGACTGACTGACTCATCACTGTATCTCAAGAACTACAAGTTCTAGGAAGCTGATATTTTGAAGGGTGATTCTTCTTATACCGTAGGGGTGCACTAAAAAAGGATTGTGAAAAATTCGAATCCTAAGAGGCCTATAATTGACCTGAGGCCTAAACCAAAAGCAATTTGAAATCGCCATAGAAATAACATTGAGTATAAAACGATTGCTCTACTCATCTCAGATTGCTTTAGCAGTGTTGGTCGGAAAACAATTTTCTTAAAACAAATTAAATTATAATGTTCATGTTTGAACTGAATTTTTACTTCTTCTCATGATGAAAATAATATTTATAAATATTTGATTGATGAAGAAAGAATATTTAGAACATTTAATTTTATATTTACTTAAATTTTATAATTCAGCACGAAAAGCCCAAACGATAAACTTAGTGATCATAAAAGCTTAATTTTGCTACTCGGTATCTGGCAGCCTCAGAATTAATGTTTAATTTTTTTATTTGATTTATAATTATTTTTTGGGTAATTGAGTTGAAAATGAGATGGTTGCGGTCATATTTGATGATTCCCAAGTATTATAAATATGTGTTCTTTTTGGCTTATAAATCATTGTCTTTATCAATATTGTTCAAGTTTTTTGTCGAATTGTTTTACTTCAGAATACATTCAGGAAGTCGAAATTCAACACGCTAAAACAGATATATTTTTCAGAATTCTGCCTTTTTTAAGGATCGGAATTTTGTTTCTGTTTGCATTATGTGTTCCGGTATATTATCTATTACAGAAATATTATTTAGGGAAAAAAATATCACAAGACATGGGTACTTTCGTGGTGTATATGTATATTTCCACCAACATTCTTTAAATCTTTGGTTGAATACGTAATAGTGTGTAGATAAAAAAAATGAATAACATTTACAAATCCAAATAATTTTTAAGTGTGTAATTTATTTTAAAATGACATGAAACATTTCAAAAATAACTTTAAAATAAGATGTGTTACGTTAAATTAAAAATGGTAGCCATACTTTGTAGTTCAAAATATATTTCAAAATTTTGATATAGCTTTTCATTGAAAGACGATTAAAATAAATTAAATTTCATGTGTTTTTCGTGTTTCATGGGTGTTATTGAAAGCTGTACTCCATAGTCAAGTAACTACATATATCACTCTAAATAGATACGTGCTTTCCATTTAGAAACCAAATTTCTTATCTTAAAAAGTACCACAAGGGTTCAATTTAAAACTGTATGTGTGTTGGAGAAAAGGGAATTTTCAACAAGACTTTGTTGATCTTGAAATGATATCACACTAAGTAATTTTGAAAAATCGAAATTTTATGTCTTAAGAGACAGAAAGTCGAGGTTGCTTACTCTATTTATCGAAGCTGTTCTTACTCAACTTAGATGCATGTGAATCGTTCGTTGAAAGTGATTTTCTTTTTGGAAAAGCGCTGTAAAATCAACCGTCTGTTAATTAAAAAAATGTTATCGATTGGGTTTAATTTGTCTACTCTGATGACTTGTATTCCTAACAAACAGCTCTGTTATTCCACATGCCATTGAATGGAATTTTCTGGAAAAAGTGTGTTTGCTTCAAATTAAATT
This sequence comes from Metellina segmentata, assembly GCA_947359465.1. Classification (NCBI taxonomy): domain Eukaryota; kingdom Metazoa; phylum Arthropoda; class Arachnida; order Araneae; family Tetragnathidae; genus Metellina; species Metellina segmentata. The sequence goes on from OX375872.1 coordinate 11,814,897, forward strand.
AGTCACGAATGCCGTAAATTTTTAGCCCCCTTGGACAAATAGAAAGCGGGTTAATATGTAGCCTATCATATCCGCAGGGTTCTAAAATATTAGTGTACCAAATGTGTGGATTGGTCAAAAGGTGGATTAGTGTAGAGAACAGACAAACGTCAACTCTGCTTTATATATCTAACAGAAGTTCCGTTATTCCATCTGCCGCTGAATGGAATTTTCAAGAAAAATTGCGTTTGCTTCAAACTAAATTAGTAAGCTGTAGATAAAGTACACTGCAAAAATTATCCGTTGTTTTTACGGACTTTTCCCGTATATTAGACGGTTTAAAGCTGTTTTGTTGACAAAACGGTTTTTTACCGTTTTTCACTCTAGTCATATACGGTTTAAAACCGTCAGTTCAAATTCTAGTTCTCGTCATTACGGTATTGCTTTGCGTACGATAATTTTCCCTTTTCTTAAATCATTTTAAGATTATTTTCTACACTTGCTCTTATTTTTCAGCAATTATTTTATGGTTTTGAATATCATGTAAATAAAAGTGCGATTCGACTTTTATTTAAGCTTTTCGTTATTCATCAGTTGGCAACCAGGTCGTATGTTGTTTTGGGCGCCATTTTTGATCGACGAGTGCTCAAATAGTTTCAACTCTAATTATCAGGTGAGCTTTTACTTACTTTTCATGCTCCTTTTGTCATTTTTTAGAAATTAGATTCCTACCGTAATGTATGTGTTTAAATGTGAACTCTGTAATTTCAAAACAAAATTAATCAATACCTATGTTGTCCTCTGGAGTTTGCATCGAAATGTTCACACAGTAACATTCCCTTGTGTTGCTCAATCTTGCCATCTCTGTTTTAAAAACTACAGGTTGTCCAAATAGTTCCCGTACTCCAACTTTGAAAATAATTATTGCCAGTGTTTTTTTTTTTTAATTATTGAATTTTATCGTTTCATTTTCTTTGCACTCAAGTTGTTCGATAATAAAGTTCCACGTCATTTTGTTCTTCATTACAAGATGAATTTATCACGCATTCAGAGAATTGCGCTGTTTTAAACTTATTTTGAATGCAAATAATTTTAGCGACATAAACATCCAAGTGATGCAATACCGAGTAAATATGGATCATTTTGAAATTAAATAGAAATTTGACAGTCAAAACTTTTTGAAAAATAAAATTGAAGTTTTAGAATTTATTTAGTATTTATGTCATGTTAGGGCAATGAAGTTGTGCAACTGAAACAGGTCAAGACAATATTTTAAGCAAATTAAAGCCAATTTTTTATTTCCTTAAAACGTGGAGGTGACGATATGTTTCAGTTTCATCTAACACAATGTAAATAGTCTTCAGGTATTTAATCAAAAATGTACTATTCATGAGTATTCATTGTCAGTTGTTTTAAAATGGCCATAACCTCATCTTGAACTGTTGCTTCACATTCTTCATAGGAAACAAATTTGTTTTTAGTGTCATGTCATCTCGACATGAAGCGGATCTGGTAAGAAGCTTCAAAACATTCAGTGACATTTGCCACATAATAGCAAACACTCTTTCTACCAAATACATTGACAATTATATATTCATTAAATGCATTTGAGTCGGGTCGCAAAGATTCAGACAATGAGCAGAATGGCAGAACATTAAGTTTTTCACTATTTTCAATTTATCTATGTAATGTGATTTGGTCATGTGAATCTCTGAAATGCACACGTTGTATCTCCCCAAATCAACATGTACCAGTATCTCATCTGTTCCAAGGTTATCTTTAGGTTGAAAATTGACCTGTATTGATGGGACTATGTTGCAAACATGCTTCATGAAGTAACGAAGCATATCATTAAATTTATTAACTAGCGCTTTGACTTCTATTTCAACTTTTGATTTAACCACTTTCTTAGCTGACTTTTTTTTTATTTATTTCACTGTAAACTTCTTTCCTCTTCCATTGCTCAACACATGTAATCACAATTTCAAAATCATTTGTCTCAACGTGTTTGTTAATGCACTGCTTTCCAGACAATCTTCTTCACTTTTTACTACATCCTGACAGCAGAGATTTAACCATCTGATCTAAATCATTGTAATTAAGAACTTTGAGGCTTTTTAATTTTTCAAAAGTTAACAAAACATTTTCATGTTTTTCACATGCACATGTTTCTTACATCAGGTTGCAATACCCAACAGCTTCATCTGGGTTAACTACTCCACTCTGTTTGGTGGAATATTAATTTTTTTTTTCTTCAAACAAGATTTTCTTGTCTTTTCAACCCATTTTTTTTGCTGAGCTCTCTTTTATGTCGGAAAGTTCTGGATCATTTTTTATTCCATTTCTTTTTTGCTAAGACTCCTTCCAGACTTTCCTAAATTTGATTATATCAGATTTCTTAGACATGGTACCAACTAGGCCTGATTGACATGATACCAACTGGTACCATGTCAGAAACAACAAAGAGAATTTCAGTCATGAGGATACTTAAATTATCTCCCAACTCAATGCCATATTTTTAAGGAAAAATTAAAAGATTTTATCAGCGTACATAATCAGACCCAAAGTTACAAGTGTTCAAACATTGTAAATCAAATAAAGCTGGTTGGCTTTATTCAACAGGTTCATATCAGAACCAATTGGCAGGTTAAATCGGTACTGGTTAGAGAAAAAACAATTGGACTGCTTATTTGTTTACCCAAGATTGTTCTTTAATAAATAACCTAATTCTTTTAATAAATAACCATTTATAATCACTATTTTACCATATCATTGTACAAATTCCTGATAAGAAATATTTGCTCACCTCATGGTTGGATCACATTTATGCCTAACCTAAAACAATCTCAGCCATGTGCATTGATTTCCAGATTGTTTTGTACATTTTCTAACTATGTGTTGAAAAAAGTTCAGCAATAAATGAAAATATATTAAGTTAAAAAAAGCCATGGCAGTGAGATTGTTAAAAGAACTCAAGAATTTTCTGAGTACAAATATAAGAAACAGACAGTCATACTTGCTATTGAGTCAAAGATATCTTACAGTAAAGATGGCTCATTAGAGCTTCTTTTAATTACACTTTCAGACATGTACTTCCTTCTAGTAGACTTTTTTAAAGGTTATGTACTTTTTATGCAGAGCTGACAAAAATAGTAGGGACAAAATAATTTACTGATTTTTCAACATTAAATTTAATGAAAAATATAGTTATTTCTGGTGCAATGAAATGAAAACTATTAACAATGAAACTATTAATATTAAATACAGCTATTAAATAAAGGAATTTTTATACTTTGTAAGTTTCAACTATATTTCTTAACCTAGAAACAGGGTTAGGAACAGCCACGGAGGTGATATTTTCCATGTTTAATTCACTTTTTTAAGTAAAAATATGCAAATATTTATTCACTTGAAGATATCTGATGAAAATATACCTCAATTAAGATCTATTTCTATTGTATAAAAATCAATTGACACATGAAATTCATAAAAAAAAAATGCATGTGACTCAAATTTCCACTTAATTTCAGATTAACACAGATACAGTATATCAACTTATTCAACTATATTTTGCATTATTAGAAGTGAATGAACAAGACTCTTGGTTCCAACAAGACATTGTAACTTGCCATACAAGTTATGACACCATGGGCATGCTTCCAGATTTTTTTGGCGATCGACTCATCTCAAGAAACCATTGGCCACCTCGTTCCGTGATCTGTACATTCCTGACTTTTTTTCTGTGGGGATATTTAAAGAACAAAGTTTATGACGATAATCACCAAACAATAGGTGATCTGAAAATTGCCAGTACTCAAAGGATACAAGAAGTCACTCTCAGCATTTTGAAAGGTGTTTCTAAAAATATGTGTAAACTACTCAGCTTTGCCTCCCAAGAAAATTGCAGAAATTTTAAACATTTATTATAAATGTAAGTCCAAATTTTTTTCGTTTATAAGTGCTTTTCACCATTAACATAAAAATATTTGTTTTAAAGTTTGTTGATTTTGTATAGTAAATTCATGAATCGTCAGTACAGGAACTTTTAGGACACCCTGTACAATTCTTTTAAGTATCGTGTTTTTCAAGATCATAAATTTGTCAAAGAAATGCGGAGAATTGAAGGCACAATTTTAAATTGCAGTTTAAGTACATGCGAGAACATTACTTTAACTGATTTGTCGCATTTAATTTTTCACATGATATTTATAAAAAAAAAGGGTTGGGTGCTATAGTGTTTGATTTTATTTTTTAAATTAGTTTTAACCCTTAACTGCTGTATCACAAACCGTCTCCACACTAGTGTGGAGGGGTCTCTCAGACCTTGCTCACTAAAGTGCGTATAAAGTTAATTAATATATATTGATGAAAGATTCTTTAGATAATTATTATTTATACATTTTAAATTTAGATAATTCAATTCTTAACATGAAATATATCGGGACATTTCAACCCTGGAAACTAAAACTATGTTGTGGTTTGGTGTTCTAACGGCACAATTAGGCCCCCCCCCCAGCATCCCATTTGAAGTTATTTTTTCCGTAGAAATATTCTTGTGAAGACGCACTTAAAATGTCTTCATCTGCATAAATTTCCAAATCTGTTTCGTGTTTGCTTTCAATAGTATCTGAAATTTCACTGTCCCAGTACTTCTATTTCCGACCAATTATCAACAATATCCTGAATTTCTTTTTGTGCTAGATACAGAGGTAGTTTCTTAGTAAAGTTTGTTGCCATTTTAGACTCTGCTGAAATTCCCTACTCAAACTTAGTCTATTTCATTCAGCAAGAACAGTAACGCAAATGCTGTGTAGGGTCTAAGAGACCATGCGGGAAATGCAAATAGTTGGGACAGCCAAACCAGTGTTGGAATGTGGCTTCTCTTGGACGTAGTAGGAAGGTACTGAATAGGACATTGACCAATATTCACTTTGAGAGGTGGAAACAACCTGTCACTCGGGGTCTGTGAGACCCATGACAGCACTTAAATGTTAAATAAACTTGTTAAACTTTGAATAAAGCAAAATCACTAAAGAATTTTTCTCTGTCCAATTTGTATTTTACAGGTGTTTTCTGAGAATGAATCCTGATAAAGGATCCAAAGCCTCCAAAAAAAGAAATCCGTGAATCAAAAAGTTTTGATCTTATAAAATAAACTTATGGACTTTGAATGGTGTTGAACATTTCATTGAATAGATATGAAAATATTAGGTATCTTGATTCTGTTAATTGCATCAAAGTTATTGTATTGTAATCATGGTTTGATTAAAAAAAAATTTTAATCAATGAACCCTGATTATATTTGTATTTCTGTTTATTGTATATTTTTGCTTACTCATTTTGTATTACTTTAATTTTTATTGCTTAAATTATATGCAACAAACAAAAGTACCTCACAAAACAGCAGTGTATAATGTAACCATATTTAAAGGTGTTTTGCTATTTAATAAAAGTTATCAAGGTTTCTTAAATGAAAAGCTCCAGAGTTCTATACTTTGAAAATTTATCACTGTTTACATAAAAAGACAACAACATTTATTTTTTCATTTATACAGACTTTTTTCTACATGTTTATATAGTTTGTTACTTAATAAGTATCATCAACATACATATTGAAATGATTTACTTTAATTTTTATCGTTCTGTATAATTGAATAATATTCTAGCATAATTTAGTTAGACTATTTAATTTAAATGTTTGAACATTTTTAAAATAACCAAAGTAATAAACATTATTCAGTGAAACCTGTCTATAACCATTCTGTAGGGATCTAAATAAAATATTGTTATAGACAGTATCGTTACACACAGACTTCACTGTATATTGACAGTATTATGAATAAAAGGAACTGTGTACTGCACAGTATTTTTCTTTAATTTATTTGCTCTGCAATAGTTCTATACTGTTTTAAAAGATGACTTTGCCATTTTATCTACACTTCGAAACTAGATTTCAGAGAAAACCCATTATTTTGTGTGCAAAACTGTTTCAACTGTATAGCTGAAATTTACATTTTTCCCCAATTCGTAAACCTTATAGTATTAAGTGTAATTCCATTATTTTGTGTTTAAAACCATTTTCACTACATAATCGCAGCATATTTTTTATGGTAACTGGTTGTAACATCAATTCCATATGGTTTTGTAAACAGTTATAAACTAAAAACTACAGTAAACTTGTTCTTGACTAGTTAAAAATAGTTCTGATTGCGAAATCATACTATATTTTTTATGGTAACTGGTTATAACTTTCACCAATTAAATACTTTTATGTAAACAGTTTAAAACTGAAACATATGGAGAAAACTAGATCTCATGGTAAAAAACAGTTGCGACTACAAATTTACTTCATAACTTTTACGGAAAAAATGTGATATCATATGGCAAAATACCGTTGTGAATACGGTTTTACTAAGTAACTTTTACGGGGAAAACTTGATCTCATATGGGGAAATCCGTTGAGAATACGGTTTTACTTCATAACTTTTACGGGGGAAACTTGATCTCGTATGGGGAAAACCGTCGAGAATACGGTTTTACTTCGTAACTTTTACGGGAAAAACTGGATCTCATTTGGGAAAAAAACGTTGTGAATACGGTTTTAATTTGTAATTTTTACGGGAAAAACTTGTTCTCATATGGTAAAAAACCGTTGTTTCTACGGATTTACTTCGTAATTTTTACGGTTTTGTACAACCAACCCAGCTGCCAGTTTAAAACCGTAAATTTTACGGGATTTTTTTTACAATGTAGTTAAGATTAGTAAATTAGTAAACTAAATTAGTAAATTAGTTAGCTGTAACAATTTAATTTACCATCTTCTCATATTGATGATGAAATTCGAAAATATCGCATACTAGGTGAAAGAATGGCACAATGAAAACATATTCATAGGAAAACTAAGTGCAAGACTATCCACTGAAAATTCGCCATTTTACTAAAATTAAATGCACGGGAATATTCGTAGACACTCGAAAACTTAAAATCAACTTCAACAAAAGTGTGGCGAATATGAAGTGGATTATATAATTGGATACAAGATATATATATATATATATATATATATATATATATATATATATATGCATATTTTCGTCCGAAGTAAATTGTAGAAGCAATGGAGAAGTTAAATTGGTATTAAATTTTTTCCCCCTGTACACTTAAATGATGCTAACATTATTTAATGAAAAAGAATTGATGATGACTTTTCAATCAATATATTATTAATTCAACCCGAGCAAATCCGGGTAATTGTGCTAGTAATATATATATAACGCAAAAGTGGTTATTTTACTTGCGATCTCAATTTAGTTGTCTCATTCATTTTAGTGCATTAAAAATGTACAATTATTTTCTTTGTCTTTTCTAGGAAACGAGAATTCTCTAGCTCCATGTCCCTTTTATTCTAATTATTTTCTTTTCCTTTTTAAAATTCTCATAACGAACGTAATGAAAAGGGGAAAAGCTCACGTAACAAAGAAGCCCAATATAAATCATTCGATTTCGTCAAAGAAGGCAGAACTCAAAATGAAGTAAAACATTTCGGGAAGAAAAGAAATAAAGACTCCATTTGAGTATTTTGTCAGTTAGGAGTGTGGGTCTAAGACTTGCAGATAGGATGGTTGAAATGAGCTAGTCGAATATTGTCTCAAAGCGTTTATTTAATTTTTTCAAAAAATGTTAACCGGTACCAAAATAAAAGTAATCTTTAAATTTTTCAATTGAAAAACCACTGCGAAATGTTCTTTATGGCTCTAGACACAACGAGAGCTTTAGAAAATATTACGCATAGCCGTGATTTGCTCACGATAGTTCAGATGAGTAGCGACATCGTTAAAAGTGTAAACAGATTTACCAGGTAACAGTATTTCAAATGTTCAGTTCAAATCACTGAGAAATGTTTTAAAGATAGTTGAATGGATAACGTCGTGAGCTTTAGGATCATATGACGGACAGATGTTATGCTCTCACGATTGCCGAGATAAACTGAGTCAAACGCGCTGGCACACCCAGATATATAGCATCATTTTCCCGCCCAGGTGGAGGGAGGTAAATTTTGAGCGCACAATGTATTGAGCAGTATTTGAATAGGACTCTACGCTTTTTACGAACATAGCTGATTGACTTGGGGTTTTAAGGCACCAGTTTAAGAAATGTACGGACTGTGCCAAACGAAAGACAGAATGCGCAATGATGGTGGAAAAACAATACAAATTAGAAGGGTGGGTGAGAATGAAAGAAGGCACACATAACTAGAAGGTACCTAGTGGTTATGAAACTTATATTTATTTCAAGAAAGTAAATCCCCAGAGGGGAGTATGAATACAACAACCAAATGACTATTTCAGAACGTATTTTTATACTATAAGATTTCAATAGCGACCTATTTTTGTCATAATCCGCATGTGGCTCCACGCTATCCACGGAGTTATACATAACCCTCCTTCGAAAATAGAACAGTTGCTCGTACAATTATATCAGATGACTCTACCCCTCATTGGACAAGTTACAGAAATTTCTACTTAACACGGAAACTCAGTCACCACGATTCATTACCAAAATAGCGTTAATTACATTTGGGTTATTCCGAAACAATTTCGTCCAGAGTATGGATTGACGCGAGTGTTGTGAATGTAGTAGATTCCCACAAGACAAAAACCCACCGCACCTGTTGGGCCAGGCTGGGAGGATCAAACAAATCTCCTGAGCCATCAGTTTCAAAGTACCCTCTTCATCCTCCCCTTTGTGTATGGCACGCACGCAAAACTCATGAACCTCTAGAGCCCACTGAGCGATCCAACTCAAATGGATGAACGAGTAGTTGTGTACGTCTGAAATTCTGACGAACCGATTCTGCACCGGCAGTAAATTCGGTACTTTATGTTCGACTACAGTTCAAGTGGATAAAATTGAGTAATTTAAATTTTTAATTTTCGGTTTACCCATCCAAGTAGTTTGGATGAGATATCTCGTTCATCAAGCCCAGTTTTGTTAATGATGAGATATATCATCATCACGATATTCCCGATTTTTTTATGATAACTAGATCAAGATTTGGTAAATTTTTTTCTAAGGATGAGATCCCTTGTCAATCAAAAGGTGGTTATTAATCTTCCAATGACAAAATAATTTGACCATCAAGATCTGTCAGTTCTCTTTTAATGACGAGATATTTCGTCCATCAAGACTTGAATTGGAAGGCTTCTTCTAATGACGAGGTATCTTGTGTAATAAGATCTGGTGAGTTTTGTTTTAATGTCGAGTTTTCTTCCATAAAGATCTTATCAGTTTTTCTCTAACGACGAGAAGTATCCCGTCTGTCACGATCTGAGAAGCTTTGTCTAACGACGAGATATCTCGCACATCACGATCTGGTCAGTTTTGTTCTAATGACGATATATATTTACCATCAAGATGTAGTCAGGTTTTCTTTCGAAGGGATTTCTTTCATCGAGATAACGTCAGTTTTCTTATATTGACAAGATTTTTCGTTCATCAAAATGTGGTAGGTTTTCTACTAATGTCAAGATATTTTGTCCATCCTGATTTTTTAAGTTTTCTTCGAATGACGAGATATATTGTGTCCAGTGCCCTAATTAGGCAGGTAAAATAGCTGCACCCGCACAGGGCCCACTTGAAGGGGGCCAAAATGCTGTTCACAAGAAATTATATTTTTAAATTTAAAAGTTTTCCACTTTTCTACTGCGCGGTTTGGCGATTAGATTTTGCCTTACTTAGACTCTATAGATGTCTCCTGCTCACCAGTATGAACTTTCAAATGAATGGCAGAACTGATTGTTATTTTCAACGTGCCTATGTTAGCTTACCTCACTTAGGTTAGGTTACAGTGTGTATACAGCAGCGTCGTCACTATACTTGTGTTTTCGCATATCTGTGTTTGTAAAAACAGGTAAGAATGCATATAAGAATATTAAGATTATTTGACTGCAATATTTCGAGGATTTCATTTCGAGGACGAACATGCTTGGATAACCTTGTCAATTTTGTTATGTTGGGATTTTGTTATTTTTGTAGGTAATTTTGTACTTTTGTATTTTTATAGTGATGTAATTTGAATGTAAAGTTTTATGTACCTGTAGACAATTTCGTTTAATAATTTTTACTGTAACATTTGAGTTTTATAGTAAAATTTTACTAATTAATCTCATATGCAACGAATTGATAGGTTTTTTTATTTTCTGTAAAATGTTGGTTGGGAAAAACATAGGAATATGGTATACGAGGGCATCCAAGCAAATAATATTTTGTCACGTGCTTGCATTTGCTCTATAAATAATAGTTAGTATACAGTTTACAGTTTCTTAAAACAATTTTATACTTGTACAGGCAACACGTTAAAAATAAGATTTTTGTTTAGTTCTTGTTTAAAAATGTCCAAGAAACTGTCGGGAGCACAAAAGAGAAATACAAGAAATCGAAAATTAGAAGAATGCAAGTAAATGTCGCAACAATTTGTTAAATGGTTAAGAACAGAAACACTAAGAACGGAAGAAGTGCGGAAGAGGTCAAATCTACTATTGCTTCCCAAGTTGATGAAACAACACTACATTTAACATTTACCCCTTCAATGAACGACAATTCTCAGAGAAGCAGAAAATAAAGAGCCACTGCAAGGAGAAAAATCTACTGCTTCACAAGATATTTTAGTACAGTTGCCCCATAATAATATAATTTAAATGAGGACAAGCCTGCATAAAGTAATGTCTCACAAATCGATACTACTGTACAAAATATGTGCTCTACTGTTCCAGACGAAATACTGCTAAATTACAACGATCCCCGTTCCTGGCCTGCTATTACAAATAAATTAATATATTCCCTTGTCACACATGGCGACAACATTAACTTTAACATGTTGAAAACAGACGATGCAGGGCGAATATTTACAAAGTACTAGTTTTATGTTAAACAAATTGATGGAGAAACTGTTAAAAGAAAATGGATTTTATATTCCATTAATCAAAATGCAGTATTTGATTTCCTTGCATGCTTTTTGGACACAAATTGCATAATCTTTCAGACCCACAAAAAGGATTTCATGATTGGAGGCATCTTTATTCGGTTATTCCCGAACACGAAAATTCTCCGGAGCACCGAAATTCTTATGTGAAATGTAAAGTGATAGAAGAGAATCTAAAATCAGGAAATGCAATTGATGGTTATGGAGTTAATTCAATTAACAAGAAAAACATTGTCTGGAGTGAAATAATGAAAATAATATTGGATACTATTCTATTCAGTGCCAAAAATAATATTGCTCTCAAAGGTTCAAATGAAATTATTGGATATCCAAATTGTGAATGCAGATTTAAGAAAGCAAAGGTCTTAATGTTTCAAGACAAGAGCAAATGAGTCATACAGAGGCTGTTCGCACATTTTTTAGACGATTTTGGTAAGCGGTAATAAAAAATCGTTTGCTGCAAAAGAAATAACTGCAGTTGTACTATGTTTTTAAAAGTCAAAATTATCGTCTGCGGCTTGAGTGGTTTGTTTTTATTCAAAATGGCGTTTTTAACGAAGCAGTGGTTCGTAGGCTGTATTTATCCTCTTTCCGAAGAGAAATATTCATATTCCGTTATCCAAAAACGATGTGAGAGTCATGGTTTTGTGATATCTAAAGCGTCGATAGGTAATATCGTCAACAAGAAAGGAAAAAACGTCAAATTGGAGCCTCAAGTGGAACAAAAATTCCAAACAAGTATCCAAGGAAGAAACGGACATCTTCGATTATTGCAAAGGTACGTTGTTTAATGTTAAAAGAAAATCCCCCTATTCAAAGGACAGTTGCAAAATCATTAAAATGCTCGGTGTCCATTGTAAACGAAATGATAAACGTTGATTTAAATCTTAAGAAAGCGAAAAAACGCAATGTGCATCGTCTTTCTCCAAAGCATATCGCTGAACGCAGGACACGCTGCCGAATTCTATATGAGAAACACTTATCCAAAGAAAAATGGAAAAAAAATTGTCACAATAGATGAATCATGGGTTTATTTAAATGATTGCAGCAAAAAAAGAGCCATTTATTCTGATAAAAGGGGAGAAAATAATTTAAGTACATAATCGAAAGAAAGTTTTTCTAAGGGATTCATGATTGTTGCTGGTTTTTTATATAATGGCAAGTTAAAAATAAAGAGAGTGGAAAAAAATGTCAAGATTAACTCCAAATACTATCAGGAACATATTTTATCGCCAATTTTTCTGAATGAAATACCACTGCTTTACCCACAGTGCCATCAATCTGTGGAACTCCATCAAGACAAAGCTAGCAGTCACACATCAAAATCCACTGTAAATTTCCTAAAAGAAATGGAACAAAAAACCGGTATCAAGGCCATACCCTTCACTGATATCCCTACTAAATCTCCCGATGTATCACCTATGGATTTTTGTACTTTCGGACTTTTAAAATCTGCATTATCCAAACGTCATCCCACAACCCTTACAGGACTCTGGAAAGCTGTTCAGGAGGAAAGGGATAGAATACCTCTTCTGAAACTTCAAAAGGCATTATTATCCTGGAAATTACGGTGTCGAAAGATAGTTCAGAATAAGGGCTATCAAATAGAACATTTAAAACACAAGAATTTTATGTTATTTAGTTTTGTGAATACAATATACATTGTCTAAAAAATGTGTGAACAGCCTTTGTATAATAAGGTATGTCCATGTTGACTGTAATGGAAAGATAATGATTAAAGAAAGCCTCATTAAAACTTTATTCAGTCCCATGAAAAAACGGAGTTCATCGACTGGAATTTTATATCAACTAGAAGTTGATCAATTGGAAATTCAGGATTGCTGGAGGCAAGGATTTGACAACGGTGCCAATATGGCTGGAAAATATAAGGGAGTAAGTGCACGTATTTTGGAAAATAATAATTTAGCAATATTTGTACCGTGTGCAGCTCATAATATAAATTTAGCTGGTGTCCACGCTGCATCTACAATCCAATCGTTGTACAGATATCAAGTCAAAAAAAATCTCTTCCGAGAAAAGTGTATTCTACGAAATTTTGAACCACGGAAACTATTCTAAGGATAGAACCACAATAGAATATTTCCAATTGTTGAATGAATCCACGGATTCTTTCAACCAGCGAGCCGTGGTAGGGGAAGAATAAATTATTAGCAACCGGACGGTTGAAAGTTCGAATTAAAACAAAGACGTGGTGTGTTAGGGCATGTTATATCTCTCATTGCCTCAAATGTCTTCACGTTGGCGTGGTGTGGAAGATGGGAGAGGTGGGGATCTAGCACAGGTGTGACCTCATATCACCGTGGTTAAAAATTACGTGACGTCCTTGTATCTTTACTTTCGGGTTTGATCCCGGACCGTCGCCAATAGCCCGCTGTCTTGCTCCAGTGCTAAAAAGCCTACCTATCTTTCAATCAGCAGAAGTGATTCTTTAGTCAATGAGAGTGTTGCGGAACAAACAATATTACACGTCCACCCTGTGACGCTCAAAGGGTGATTACATTAGAAAAACTCGAAAACAAACTCGGGTCGGATAGCACATTCACTCGGTAAATCAAAGTTCTACCTATTTAAAATACCCTAAAAACACGCGGTGAATAACATAAACAAATAATAAAATTCGATCAGAGAGCGCGACTACTCCTCTACATCGTTACGCAGGATGGATATGAATCAATATTTTCCTGTCTGCAAACCCCTGTCACTTCGTCTGGTGAGTGTTTTCACCCAGGTGACAAGTGCTGCGCGTAAGAATTGATTTGGAATTGATTAGGGTGGCCAGAAACTTTGTCAGGGGTGGTCTTTCTTAACTTTTCCTTAAAAGGAATTGGGGAGTACCGTTTCTCAGGGTGGTTGCAAGAAGCTGTCTTGGGACTTTAAGTGATGGTATTATGGGGCGCCAAATGAACCACGTTCTGATATTGTTGGGTATTGGTGTATATCCGTAAGCGCTACCTGGATGTGCCAAAGAGTACACTTTGGTGTAATATTTGGTAAGATACATGACACCTCCAAGTGGTTTTGACAAGATATCTCGCCCATCAATAGATATATCACCTCATTTTTTACTTGGGTCCCGTCATCAAAATATTGGCGACTTTTTTATGATGACGAGATCAAGATCTGGTAATTCTTATATAATAACTAGCAAAATACCCGACCTTACTCGGTTTGAATTAGTTTACTCTAGATTGAAGAGATAATCAAAATATATAATGACTTACGTTTTTTGTAGAATAAAAATTTATTTTAACACCTTTCGCCATTTTTATATTTTCTACAACTTACTTTAGACACAAATCCTACACATGCATATCCATTCATGTAATACATTTCACATACATCGCACAATTGCTGTATGACAAAGCTACAAAAAGACGAAAGGTGATACTAAGGTTACTACTATAAAAGACGATTTATAGGAAGATTTGGAATTCCCTTTCTTAAGTTCTTTTCATGTACAACTCAATTAATTAAAATTACGATTTACGGCGAGTGCTCTCGCACTCATAGTCAACAAAACAATATTTTTCTTTACTTGTGGCACTCTTGCCTCCGGTATGCGACATTGTGAAATTTTGCAATCTTCTCCTGTCATTACTACAACAAATTTTTTAATGTTGGAAAAAGTTCTAGTTTGGATTTTTAAACATTATTATTCTTTCAATAACGACATTATTCTTTAAATAACGGCATTATTGTTTAAATAACGGCATTATTCTTTAAATAACGGCATTATTCTTTAAATAACGACATTATTCTTTAAATAACGGCATTATTCTTTCAATAATGGCATAACTACACTTAAAATTTACTGAAAATTTATACTGACTTACCTAACATTTTCAAGTCTAATACTTTGTGGTGCTGTTGGGTGTGATGAGAAGGAAAACACATTTATTAAAATAATAAATATTTAAAACAGTAAAATGGAACAAAATAAAAGATGTCGGAAAAATTGTTCTAAAGATATTAATTTGTGATTCATTTTTATCTCTTGATCTCGCACAGTTGCCACAATTTACAACTAAAAGTGCGCAAAATTTAGAAATGTGAAATTAATTCAGAGCGAAAGAAACAGAAAATATCACTGCTCACGCGATCTTGTTCATTCTCGTTTCGTTGAAAAATATCGTCTGTCTCAAATATTCCGAAATCGTTTTCATTGCGCTAAGAACAAAAATAAGACTCGAAATAAATGAAGTATCAGAGCTGAAATTTCATTAAAAAATATAATTTTTTGAAGAATAATTACTTTTTTAGTAGTACTGGTAAAACAATCGAAGTAATCGTAATATTCAATAGACATTCCAATTTTTCCAAAACTACCAAATTATGGTTGATTTAAGTATACTTACTTACGTGTTTTAGCATGAAAATCATCTAAATATAACAATAAAGGAATGTTTAATATTGCATTCACTAAATTAATAGATAATGTATAAAATAAAATACACTGCAATCAAATATCTGGAATACAATTCATGTGATGCCTACACAAACACACAAACACAAAATCGAGCATAGAACAGAAAGACGGACAGACAGACTTTCGCAACCAATTCCACTCACTAAATGAAGATAAGTACTCACTGTATGCAAATTTCCATGAAAATATCTTAAACCGCGTGGACGTGTATAGGGCACAACATACAGACAGACAGACAGACAGACAGACAGACGGACAGACAGACAGACAGACACCAAACGAGAAAAAGGCGGATTCGGCATCAGAAGGGTCCAAAACGGATATAAAACTTGAAATGGGTCGAAAATATTGAATGTACAAACAAACACTCCATTCTTATTTATATAGATTATATATAGTAAAATATGTTGTGATCGGTATCCTAATGAAAGGACTAATTTTGCAATAGTATTGAGTTAACTACTTTTGTCTTAATAAAGTTAATAATATTTCTATGGCCCCCAACTGGGAAACTTTTCATTGATTCTTATTCATTACCATTCAATCTTTCAAATGGCGTTAGTGTATTGTTCGCAAATTCAATATATCATAACTACATTTTAAACTGGGTTTTTTATAGATCTAAACATTTTCATTTAATGTTAAAAGAATTTTGAATCAAAACAAATCAGTTCACCTTTTTAATGAACACAAATATGTTTGTAGGAAAATATTTTTTTTTAATTGCGATTTCTTTCCTTAATAAGAAATTATTCTCAAATCTATACATAAAATTAATTTTAGCGCAGATTAAAATTTCAAAAACGTTATGTAATAAGCATCCTCAGAATTCACAAACGTAAGTTGAGTTACTAAAGTATGTAATGTGAGTACCATAAAATTTTTTTTTTTAATTAATGGAACAATGTCAATTCTCTTAGATTTGTCATGTCTTAGTACTCTCAGTGAAGCATTAAAATTCTTTTTTCTGTTAACTTGTTTGAGAGAAGAGAAAAACTGTTATTTTTGAAAGTGAAAAAGATTGATGCCCCCTTTTTTATGTAACGTGAGTCTGAAATGTTGCTATTAGAGAAACTGAATCCTCACTGAAGTTCTAAATTATGACACAGATCCCTTAGGGATAATTCAATGATTTTGTAAATCAATTTTATTAGTAATCTTAATCTATTTTTATTTACATGAAATTTAATATTGAAAATTGATGCATTGTGAACAGATTATAAATAAATAAATATATATAAATATATATATATATATATAATTTTAATTCTTGAGTAAATTAGAATCTGCCAATACAATTGGTTACCCGAATCTGACAGCGCTAGTGTTTTTAATGTATTTAGTGTATTTCGAGCGCGAGCAAATATTCTGTTTTTCAAGAAAAGGCAAAAAGAAGAGTTTTTGACGGATATGCGAAGATCGCATTGATGTCGATAGTAGATTTATGTTCTGAGATTGTACTGATGATGATAGTTTATTGATGTTGATAGTTGTATTTATACAGGTAGTTTAATTATGTTGAGATAGTATTGATGTAGACAGTTATAATTAATGGGACCTACTGCATTTGTTACGTTACTGATAAATGTAGTTTTGTGTTTCCGAGCTCTGCAGTCCTCGTTGTGGCAATGAAAAGCCAAGAAACGTTAATCCTAGAATACGGAATGGATAGTCCTACATATATAATAAATATTATATTCCTATATATTACTATTTATGTTCATTGCTATATAAATCTAGTTTAAAAAAGTTTAATTCTACCTCCACTTGAAGTTTGTACAAGAAGTTTCGAAACACTGTATTTCTATTTTAAAACTCTAAAATCCTATATCTCCCGTGGAGGCATTAGTCCGTCTACCCCCAAATTAAAATACACTGTATCGGCAATGATGCGAAGAGTAAATTCCAACTTCCACAAGAAAATACCACGAATTTCAGATACTATTTTCCCAAAACTTGTTTCTCTCGTTACAGGCGAGTGAAATCTTCCCTGCAAAGAGACCTTAGCACCAGACACCAGCAATCAAAGCATATTGATACCTACATTCCCCTCTTAGAATAGCTGGCATTAGTCGCATGCTACAGCATTGGGTTTCCTAAAAATACTCCCACATCGCGAGAAACCGGGAGTCCGGTTCCCGTTGTCTCCAGTTTTTGCCCCAACTTTCACGGGAATAGAGGGGAATGTTATGTTCAATAAAAACAGCAGCGGGGATGCTAAAAGTAAGCAAAAACTGAAACGCGCGCAGCTTTAAAAGGGAAGTGGATTCTGGAAAGACCGTTATCTGGCGTGCTGGGAAAAGGCAGGAAGGTACGAAAGAGGGACTATATAAAAGCACATGGAAAATGGGTGAGAAAATCGATAGGGGAAATAGAGCACTATTTTGACAGATCCTTGTGAGAATCTCAAGTGCTGAATTTCAGTGGAAAGACAAGGGGAAAATAGCGTTCAATTAATGAAACAAGTGTTAAATGCGTATTTGTTGTAGAAAAGGAAGGAGATTCACAACTGATTACTTTATGCCAAGGATTATAGTTCTTTTGTAGTTACTTTAAATAGTACTATTCATATTCATACTCCAGGAATACTGTATTCATCAACATTACTGAATGTGAATATGCTAGTCATATACACACATTGCAATATGAATAACGTAGTAATTTACATTACTATATAAATATTGCATTCATATACATTATTATATGAATATTGTGTTCATATACATTATTACATGAATGCTGTATTCATATACCTTACGATATCAATGCGGTTAAAATAATTAGTAATACTACCTGTTTGTGAGTTTGTACGGGGAACTTTACAACAATCTGTATTACAATATAAAAGCACATGGAAAATGGACGAGAATATCGATAGGAGAAATAGAGCGTTGGTCTAAGAGATCCTTGTGAGAATTGTGCTGAATTCCAGTAGAAAGGTAAGGGGAAACAGAGTTCAACTAATGAAACAAAAGTGTTATTAACTGCGTACATATTGTAGGATTTACCAATTTCTGCTGTCCAAGTGTGTTGTTCCCATAAAATAATCTTTATCGTTACTTATATAGTATGTATCATATACATTGCAATATTAATATTGCATACAAATACATTATTATACCAATATTGTATTCATAAACATTACTATGGGAATACTATATTCATATACTTTGTTATATGAATACTGTATTCATATACGTTGCTATATAAAAACGGTTTTATAAATTGATAATCGTAGCTCTTAACCATTCAATTCGATAATGACATCTCGACTTTAGAATATTGCCAATTGTTTAATGATGACGATCTGTCGAGTATTGTTAATGACGAGATACCTAGTCGGGACAACCACCAATATGTTTAAAATCTGTACAAGACGTCTTGCAACATTCTGTTCTCCGATACAAAATCTTGTGGGAAACGGATCGTAAAATCGATCGGGGAAATACAACAGCATTCTAACATATCCTTGTAAGAATAACAATTGTAGAATTCTAGTAGAAATACGTGGAAGAAATAGCGAAAGAAAATTGCTTATAACTGCATATGTATTGTAGAAAGAAGATGTATTCACAATTTAATAGCAATATATCAATTTTGTGAAATTAACTGCTGCCTAAGTTTATAGTTCGCTGAACGGAGTTTCAATTTGCATATGTGATAGTATTTTGATTGGCTTGAACTCACTTCTAATATAAGGTATGCTAATATGTAGTATGTGGTTAGATAGCTCGTTTATTTAACGCAATTTCATAGACAAGTGAATTCATCGCTATGGTTTCCGTAGGAGTTTACTGAATTGAGATTATGCTTTAAGTACGTCTTGGGGTAATTCAACAGAATACTCCTAGAGTCATTCCGTAAACAGGACTGGATTACCCCTTATTTTTGATTTCCTTAAGATTGTAAAACGGGCTAGATATATAATCAAATATGGTTAGATCGTTTATTTAACACGTTTCAATAGACAGGTGAATTGATCAATTCGGATTTGTTGGAATTTACTGAGTCCAGGTTGTGCTTCATGTGGGGTAATGCAACTGATGGTTCTCCGAGTCAGTCTTACAGAATAACTATTCTTACGATTAAGTCTTGAACGAAAATTCTTTAAGATTGTAAAACTGGACACATAGTCAAAGAAGATCATTTTATCAACATGTTTCAATAGACAGATGAATTAATCACAATGTTGTGTGTAGGAGTTTACCTATCTAGTTTGTGCTTCAAATAGAGAAATTCAACGGATGGCTACTCGAGTCAGATTTTCTGAAGCATTTTTCAAAAGCGTCTTATAATTAAATCCTCAAAATTGTTGCACGTTTCGTAATACAGATGGTTAGATCGTTTACGTAAAGCGTGTTGAAATTTACTTAGTCCAGGTTGTGGTTTAAGTGGGGTTAAAACAACTCATGACTTCTCGATACATTCTTCCAAAATAACGATTAGTACGATTATCCAGATAGATGATTCCTCCTTGATTGTATTTCTCACTTCTGTGTCAATAAAATTTTCGCTGTTGTGCCTGTAAGACCATTACTTGACGTTGTCTGTTTTGTGTTTGGTGCAGCATCACAAATATGTCCCTTGGCCATAAGCCCAATCAAGATTAGACAGGTGAATAATCATTATGGTGTCTATAGGAATATATTTAGTAGATTTCGTGTTTCAGACAGATCTTCGATTTGAAATTCTTAACCAATAGAATCGTTCCAAAGGATTTTTTTTAGGAAATGACCAATATTAATATTTCCAAATGATTCTTTTTTAAGGACATGATGAACAGAATCTTTCTAAAGGATTCTCGTCTAAGAAAATTATCAAAATAACATTTCCAAAGGATTCTATTAGAAAATGACCAAGAGAATCTTCCCAACGGATTCTTTTCTAATGAAATGACCAAAATATTATTTACAAATGATTCTTTTATAAGAAAATGACCAACATAATATTTTTTCAGGGGACTCTTTTCTATGAAAATGACCAACTTAATATTCCAACGGATTCTTTTTTAAAGAACTGACCAGCATAACCTTTCCAAAAGATTATTTTGTAAGGAAATGACCAAGAGATTGTTTCAAGAGGATTCTTTTCTTATTATATAAGACCAATAGAGGGCTATCAAAATATTTCTAGTCTAAGGAAAAGACTAATACGATATTTTCAACGGTTGAAATATTCCAAGTATTCTTTTATCCAATAGGTGGGTTTATTTACTCAATAAAAGTGTTTTATGGGGTAAAACAATTCTACCCTGCTCGGAAATCTCGTTAATAAGGGTTAAGGGGTAAAGAAGGGTTAATCATTAAAGGCACTGCTATACGTGTACCGTACACATTTCTGAACATATAATACATTTAAATGCATACATACGTATATACACTTAAACATATATACGTACATGCATTCAAATACCGTGTTTTACGGATATGTAAGTTTTACATTTGAATACACGTGTATTACAGATCTGTAACCTTTATGTTTAAATAAATATGTAATTAAAAGTCTGTAAGTTATGCATTTAATCCTCTAAGCGTTGTAACGTTGCTTACTACCCACATCTTTTGGTTGAAAGAATCCTTGGAAAGATTCTGTTGGTTAATTTCCTCACAAAGAATCCTATAGAAGGATTACATTGCTCTCTCACCCTCAAATATTTCATTTGAATAGAATCCTTTGAAAAAACATTTTGATCAAGAAGATAAAAATTGGTTAGAAGTATTTTCCTTATAGAGAAAAATTCTTTGTAAATATTTCGATGTTGATTTCATCAACAAAATTTTTTTTAGAAAGATTCCGTTGTTGATTTCATCACAAAGAATCCTTTTGAAAGATTCCGCTGTTCATTTACCCAGAAAAATCTATTAAAATGATTCCGTTGCTCATTTCCTTAATATACACACTCTATAACAAAAAAAATCGACGCACCAAGAAGGAATCATCCGATTGCTTTCAAATTTCGTATGCAAAAATGTTTTGACCAAATATGCAAATGATTAAAATTTGGTTTCCAATGAATGAATAGTGCGATCTCCAGCGCATCGGAACTGCGCATCCAGCAGATGCATATAAGGAGTTGTTCTTGAACTGTTGTTAAAAATTTCTGCTGCATTGCGATTTAGGATACCTTTCAACGACTGAAAAAATGCCTCGCCGCAGGATTCGAGCTCATTACGAGCAACTTTCAGAGTTTGAAAGAGGTCGTATCATTGGATTGAAAGAGGCAGGTTGGGCAAATCGGAGAATCGCTCGTTATGTGAGTCGAAGCGATGCGGCGTTTAGAAGTTGCTGGCAAGAGTGGGTGGACAATGGCAGATTTCAGCGTGAAGATGGTAGAGGGTCGACGTAGGGCCACAACAGATCGCGAGGACAGAGTGATTGTCAGATCAGCTGTCACAGCGCCTGATTTATCGCTATCAACCATCAGTCGTGCGACCCACACACGAGTGTTCACCATGACCATTCACAGACGGCTGAGAGAGCGAAATCTACGCTCGTACCGACCGTTACGCCACCTGCCACTCACGCCTGCACACTGTCGAGCCAGATTACAGTGGTGCTTGGCTCGATCAGGCTGGAATGATGCTGACTAGGAACGTATAGTCTTAAGCGACGAATCCCGCTTCCAACTGTGTCCTGACGATCATCGAAGACGTGTCTCTAGACGCCCAAGGCAACGTGACGATAATGCTTTCACTATTGCACGCCACACGGGCCCTCAACAAGGAGTTATGTTCTGGGGTGCCATTTCCCTTGATAGCCGGACCCCTTTGGTCGTCATTAGAGGTACACTTACTGTACAGCAGTACGTTGACGACATTCTGAGACCTGTTTTGCTACCGTTCCTTTCGCAGTACCCTGGGCTTATTTTTCAGCGAGACAATGCCAGACCACATACGGCACGTGTTGCTATGAACTGCCTTTAAGCTTGTCAAACACTTCCTTGGCCAGCCAGATCACCAGATCTCTCTCCCATCGAGCATGTCTGAGATATGATGGGAAGGCGACTGCATCCGGTAGGGAATGTTGATGACGTAGTCCTACGATTGGAGCAAATTTAGCAAGAAATACCGCAGGAGACCATCCGGGTGCTTTATCGGTCTATTTATCGTGTGGCAGCTTGCATCCAGGCTAGAGGCGGGTTAACACCTTAATGAGCTCGTTACTGTAACTCTGAAATAAATCATTCAATTGTTCTGAAATTTTAATCATTTTCTATTCTGCACATAATTTTTCTATCCACCAATTTTTGTCTCCATCGGACAACTCCTTCTTGGTGAGTCGATTTTTTTGTTATAGAGTGTATAATCTTTAAAAAATTTGTTTCGGTCAAGAAATTCAGAATTAGTTATAAGTCATCCGCTGGAAGTCTACACGTTGAAAGGTGGAATTATGCTTGTGAACCTCTCACATGGTTTATTAAGGTGTTAATGAGGTCATGGAGAACCTGCCTCCGAAGTGCTCTCAATCATCAGTAGCGACAGTATTGCACTGAATAAATGGGATCAGATTGTTTATTAAACGCATGGTACGGATCCGGAAGAGGTACACGGATACTAAAGGCTGTAGGGATTATAGCACGAAATTATAAATATACGTGTACACGAACGAATCAAACACACATTAAGGTACATGCATGCGTTTGGAGCCATATTTTAAAAAGTTGCACCTAGAAGGACTAGACCGGTACAAATGAAATTTGGAGGAGTGGTACATCTGCATGGAGATGCAAATTATCAAATTTTCAGAATCGTTCGAGCATGCACATGAGGCAGGGCAGCTCTCAAACACGCTGCATACCAGGTCATAAAAGGACATCCAGTAGCGCAGCAAATTCATTTCGACGCATGCTGTTATGTTGGTTACATCGTTTCGCATTGAGTTATGCCTCGGAAAAAAGTTCGTAAGCAATTTAATCAACTAGGAGGGTTTGACACCGAGAGAGAATCGACGTGTAAGACATGCGCATACTGATCCAACAGCCACTGATTCAGACATCCAACGGGCAGTGGGAAATCGATTATCCATTCAGTACTATCGGTCATCCAATAAGTGATCGCACCTTTGTCGACGGCTTCAGGACGTGGGACTAAACTCGTTTTGAAAAGCATGCGTTTTGAAAAGCATAGATGGGCAATAAGATGACTGTTGGTCACTAAAAAAATGTTTTAAGCACTTATCCACCTGACCATACAGATACAAACATTAATGACACATTGTCATTGACTCTTTACCCTCCTAGTGGTATCGACGAAATATATCTTCCAAGATCTGGTCGATTTTGCTAACGACGATATATCTCTCACCAAGATCTGATCAGTTTTGCTATTGAAGAGATATCTCGCAGAGACAAAACTTCCCTATCACTCCAAGGGGTACGAAGATCCAAGTGGGGAAAACAATTCGTCCCTTGACGTTTTGGACGAGAGAAATTTCGACGTGAGGGAAACCACATGGAAGGTTAACTTAAGATTTGAACAGCAAATAGTCGATTGTAGATATAAGTAAGATTCCAGCAAAAACTTGTGCTTAATATAAACAAATTGATATCATAAACTTAGACTCACCCTTTTCATTATTGATTATTTTCAATTTTACTGATTTAAAATTTGCTGTTTTCGTATCCATTTTTGCGTCAGAAAACGTCCATATTAACCTCCAGACAGTTATAATGAAATAAGTTAAGCTAACACGCCTTAAACCTCTTTTCATTATCCATAGAAGTGTTTAACTCTAAAGCCAAATGCCTTCAATTCAAACACATCATGTCTTATGAAATAAATGTCTTTTCCAGAATCCTTTTAACCCATTAAGAAGGAATATATTACGAGCAGGATTAAAGAAGAAGTAAAATAAAGTGATGCATTTGAAGGAGTATAAGGAAACTCTCTTAGCTTGCGTGAGAGATACCCGATAGATCTAAATAACAATGGAAGAAATATTGCCCGGAAGACAAAGAGAGAAAAACTTCTCGAAAATAGTCTATGTACTTGTGAGTAGACAGTTTATCCACTCAATAAATTCAAATTACTTCTACAGTTGCGGTGTAGGGTATTCTAGTATCGCCATAGAAATAAATTCGGATTGTTGTTGCTGAGAAGCTGTAGGAGAAGTATTTATAGGAAGGGATTACAATGTTGTCCATATGGCCATATTTGGTTAAGCAAACACAAGACTATGTCAAGTAATTGTGAAAAGAAAGGATGGAGGGAAGAGAGCTTCCTGGTGTTCAGGATTAGAAGGAATGAAAACTTTTAAGCTGCGTTAAGTGATATAGGAACCCCTCAATGTTTCTAGGGGTGATAGATTGAGCCCATGTGCTAAAAAAATGCGATATGCCGAGGAATAATGAGCGTATATCATAAAAACCGTAATATGCTGTGGGTTTGCGACATATCGACGGTCAATATGGTAAAAAACGGGATAGGTCAAAGCGATATATCGACGGCCGATATGGTAAAAAGCGCTATATGTCGAAGCGTTTTTCGAGAGTCATGAAAAATTTACTTTTTGGAGGGGAGAAGTGTAGTCAAATATAGTGTGGCCACAAAATGTAAACTGTAAACTAATGGTTTTGACGAGATATCTCGTTCAATATGACAAAATACCTCGTAGAAACAAAGTGCCCTAACTTCAATGCGGGATGAAGATCCGAGTAGAAAAATCAATTTGTCCCTTTCCTACAATAGGTGACAATTTGGAACAGTTTTTGGAATCAGAGGCTGGTCACTAGATGGTAGTTTTTGACCAAGGTAGCCTTGGTTTTAGACCACCAGGAGGGTTAAAACATTGTGATCAAAGATTGTATTATAAATCACGAAAAGTAACCCCCAAAAGCAAAATACCGAAGCATGACCTAAAACCTACATGAGCATATTAAAAACGGAATTTTTAACTATGCAGGCATTTTGTACGAAATGGTAATAAAGAGTAGACATGCCAACAAAACTCGGGGCCCCCGGTAATTACGAGACTTAACTCCCCAAGTGCTAGCAAAATCTGAAATTTTATGCTCCTTTCTGGGTTTCGTTGTTCATCGTTTTATGTTCCCTTATTTACTGTCAGAGCTCCCTTTATCAGCAATGAAACGAATAGGCGTTAAAGCACAAGAGATAGAGGAATTCCAAACAACAACAAAAAAAAACTGAAAAATAGTTCGTTTTACTGTTTTGCTAGTGTCGACAACGCGTCTAAGACTTTGTAAGTTAGCATTTCCTGTCAGCAAGATAAAACCAATATTGAGTTATAAAATGCCGCTTTTATACTCAGAATAAATGCTTTTCTTAAAATTTCGGGATCGTTTCAATCCTGAAGTAAAAGCAGTTTGTCGTTGCTAGTGTATACAATCGAGAATGACTATTGTCAGAGAGTTATTACTGGTTTTAGCTTTCTTCCACAAACGGCTTTTCTTGCTAGAATATTCTTTCATGTCTATTCTGGTGATTCATCTTCTGGATTAATTCCAATTATTTTCAGCCATGTGTGTGAGCTGTGGATAGAAGGTGCATTTTCGATTGCAAAAGACTACTCAAGTTTTTTTCCCGTTTATAAAATACACAAATATTAAGAAAGGAGTCTTTTCAATAAGTCGATCTGCTAGTGAGGGGCTCGATTCCCGGTCCATCCCCTTCGATCATATATTGACTGTTCGTAATCCAATTTTTCCCTCTATGTGGTTTCGAAGAGATATCTCGTACATCAAGATCCGGCAAATTTTGCTAGTTACGAGATATCTCGGCACCAAGATATTGATAGTTTCTTGTGACAGCGAGATCAAGATCTGTTCAGTTTTCTTTTAATAACGAGATATCTCATCCATCCCGATCTGGTGCGTGTTGCTAATGATGATGAGAAGAGTAACTTGTAATCTTGCCTAGAGTAGAAACTTTGGAATTATTCTACTGCTCGTCTGCTTTTAGTATAATCCTTGGAAATTATTCTAGTGCTCTCCTTTCCTTTAAAGTGAATCCCGTGGAAAGATTTATTTGGAGTCCTTTATAAAATAAAATCCTTTTGTAAGATTCTGTTGATCATTTTCTAAAAATGAAATCTGATGGAAACATTCTATTTCTCCTTTTCTTACGATTAATTCTTTGGAAAAAGACTGCAGGTGAAAAAGGTCGAAACCGGTTAGAAGTCATGAATTGAAAATTGCAGGTTGCCAAATGGAATACTACTCCTGATAAAAAAGATCACTGCAGAACAAACATTTAAGTGTACACGAAATCCACTGAATTTCAACACGTTCAGAAACAGTGAACAGCATTGGAGTAAGTGATGCCATGTAGTAAAGGCACTCTCTCTCAGATGCACAATTATAAAAATACATACCTTGTTATACATACATTTTATCATACATCCTAAAAAATATTAATTAAACACAGCCCAAAATAAGCAAGATTCGTGTATCTGTTTTTGAAAATTTTTGTTCACGATGAAATGCAAAATAAAAATATTTAAGTGAAATTAGTGCGCTATAATCTCAAGTGTACACAAATTTAAATTTGTCTTCAAAATATTTTACCCATTTTGATTTTTCGCACGATTTGTCGTCCAACTATTTTCATTCATTTCAAAGTTTTTTATTATGAAACTGTTTTATAATTTAAAAAATCATTCATCATGAAAATTATTAAATTTTTTTTAGTTATCTAATGAAAACAAAATGATAACCATACAGTAATAAATAACGGATCATTGCTTTTATAACTAAATCCAAAACTCTAAATTACAGAAGTGATGAAATGTGCTTAATATACTATCCTCACTAAATACAAACAATATACTCACATCTCAGATGCTCTGTGTGGGTCGAGGAATTTGTAAAACATGAAGGTGATGTTTTGTATTCGACACAATTTTTTCTTAAGCTTGCGTTTTCACTTTAATTATAACAATTCATGCGGTTCTCTCAAAGTCCTAACTTATGGTCTCATCGCGGCGAGAGTTTGAAGCGGTTAGTACAAGCGAAATACGTTATGAGTATATACTCCTGATAGAGAAACACATCCGGTAACATAGTAAGGTAAACGGGTGGTTAAGTCAGACTGCTAAAAAGATGGCTTCCAGATTTTATGATCATTAGCAGAGGCGCGTTATTCATATAAAAATGCAAAGAAGATAATATGCGAAAGTACTTTAACTATAACAATAACTATAACTTGAAGGATAAAAAGTTTTCCATTTCCCTGCAACTTTAAAAAGTCTATTAGTGAAAACCACTTTATCATCAACCATCTGAAACTAATTGAAAAGCAAATACTTCCGTTGTGAGAATATTTGATGACAGGTTCTTTCATCTGGCGTCAAAACCAATAATTATTAATTGCTTCAAATATAGGCCTAAAACACATATAGAGGTAAACCGGATGAAACACAGAAAATATGATTTCCCTTTCTCCGCGTTTAGTGATATCTTTTGGTTTCTTGTTAGATTACATGGGGATATAGAATTATAAAAAAATTAATAGACAAACTTGTAACTCTCCTCTTGAACAGTTTACAAGTAATTCGTTCCGTATAGCCAACAGGGGTACATCTCTTCTAGGGCATTACAACCCTGTGGTGCCCAGGTTATCATTTTCCCCTTTCATTTTTATCTACCCTTTCTACTTTTGCTTTTTCTTCCTTCTTCATTGTGTTCTGTGTCTTGTGTTTGAGCCAGCTTTGCCAAATAGGGCCCTTACTCAAAAAAAAAATAATAATCAACAAGTGAGGAAAAAGCAAAAAGTAAAATTGCAAGGGAGAATAAAACGAAAAATGAAGGACATATCATTAGGGTACCTCAGGGTTGTGATGCCCGTGTTTACTTAACGCTTCAAGTGGTTACGACGATTTGATCAACTTTTCTAATGGCGAGATACCTCGTCATCAAGATATTATTGACGATTGCATTGATGATGACCAGATCAAGATAAGGTCAGTTTTCTTCTCATGATAATGGCATTTGGACATGTGTTTCCGTCTAGCGACGAAATATCGCGTTCATCAAGATCTGATCAGTAATGGTGAGATACCTCCTAGAGCAATCTATTGTGGGGAAATGAAAATGATCAGTCATGAGGTTCTAGTATTTATTCCTCATAGCTTGTGTGATATTCATTTGTCACTGTGGATACTTCCCCTTTGCAGATACTTCTCACAGGATTCATCTCGGATAGTATCCTTAATTTTTGGATAGGCTCGCATTTGAGCATTGCGACAGGATATACCCCACGTTAGCATTCTTGGTTAACCCTCCTGGTAGATTTTGTCCAGGCGAGATATCTCGTCATTAGAAAAACTGACTAGATCTTGAACTCGTCATCACAAAAAAATTGGCAATATCTTGATAACGAGATACCTTGTCAGATTAAAAAAATCGACTGTATATAGATGGACGAGATATCTCGTTGAAACCACTAGACTGTTAAACATATAAAGCGTGCAGTAACGAGAGGATATAACAGCAGATAAAAGCAATAACACAGAATAAAAAACAGAATCATGTCCTCATATTAATTTAAAACCTATCCATAACACTTCTGCCATGCGTGCAAATTGAGAATGGCCGAAAAATCTGAAAGCCAACGGTGTGCTTCATACGCTACAAGCGTTTAGCACAATTGAAAATAATTTGACGAAATCCATAGGTATTGTTAGGATTTTGAAATTTAATCGACTGTAAGTAATGGTAATCGAGTATCTAAGCCCTTCCGTAAGATCAAAATGGCGAAACCGTGACAAATTGAGTTTTACACGGCGCCCAATTGATCGCGAAATGTGTTAAACGGTAGTTTTATGCTTTTTGTTATTCGTGACTTCGGCTATTGCTTTTAATTTCTCTCGAAATAGGAGTTTTAAATCGATGTCACTCGTATGTTTTGCTCCATTCCAGTGTTTATGACTAATATATTTATTACCCTCATGGTGGTTGTCTCGACAAGGCTTTAGTAGAAGAGACTCAACAAAAGTATTAATATCATTATGGCAAAATATCTCGTTTTTCAACAAAATTGGCCAGAACTTGATGGACGATATATCGCTTCGAAACCACTTGGAAGGTTAAACACTTAATTTGTGCAAGAAAGGTAAGCCATTCACGTTTCTTAGAAGAAAATTTCATTCGTCGTTTTTCTGTATAGACATCAGTATTTTTTTTATTTTCACTATTATTTGTGTGCATTAAACACCACAGCTAAATTTGCAAGCTTCTTCTACTTTAAAAAATTAATTTTTTATCTGTATAAGCATGTTCTCTCCGAGTGTCTTCGATGATTTATGCCATGCATCACAATCTGATCAATTTTCCTAATGATAAAATATCTCGTCATCGAGATATATACTGCCGAAGGTTTGATGATGACGGATCAATTTTCTGGGATATCTCACCGATTAAGTCACTTTTTCTGAAGACAAGAGACGCCTCGTAGAAACAACCACCTGGAGGGTTAAATAACTTTTTCGTCGGTTGATAAGATTTTGATGGCGCTGGCGCAAGGGTCATATTTGACCAAGATGTGCCAAAAATTTACATATCTAAGAGAAATGTGTCCTAAATATATATACATTTATATATATATATATATACATATATATATACATACATATATATATATGCATATATATATATACACACACACACACACACATATATATATATATATATATATATATATATATATAACATATATAATACATATATATATATATATAACATATATAATACATATATATATATATATATAACATATATAATACATATATATATATATATAGATATATATATACAGGGTGGTCCCGAATTCATGGTACAAACTTCAATGGTAGGTACAGGACATTGTAACAATGATTTATTGTATAGGAATGTATAGTCGCAAGTGACGCGGTGAGGCGTAAACAGGGGAAATAAAAGGAAAGAGAAATGGAGTGATCGGTTGGTATCATTGCCGGTAGAGGGCAGTAGATGTCTAGCCGCTGTTGAACATGATGCATCGCAGTAGGGAAAAGCGCCATTCACAATTGTGCTGCAGTAGACGATGGGTGACTTTACGTATGCAGAAAAAGCAGACATGCATTACATGTACGGCCGTGCAAATGGTAACGGCAGAGCTGCGTTACGAATGTATCGCGCGGAGTATCCTGATCGACGAATGCCGGATCATAGAATTTTTCAACGGTTACATCGTCAACTTTGTGAAACAGGTGCGTTCGACGTCAACAGACATGGCGCTGGTCGAGTAAGAGCTATACGCACTCCAAGGCTGGAAGAAAGCATCTTGAACATTGTGGCTGATAGACCCGAGTCAAGCACAAGAACTGTTGCGCGTGACGTAGGTGTGAGTCATCAGACTGTATGCAGAGTGTTAAACGAAAATCGCTTACACCCCTTCCATTTTCAGAAAGTACAAGCATTGAATCCGGCAGATTATCCTCGCCGCGTGAACTTCTGCCTGTGGGTGATGCAGCAATGTGCGTTGCAGCCGGATTTCGTAGATTATGTGCTATTTACAGATGAAGCGACATTTTCACGCGAGGGTGTCTTTAATGCGCACAATTCCCATGTGTGGGCAACCGATAATCCACATGCAACGCGTCGACATGCGTTTCAACAACGTTTCAGTATTAATGTGTGGTCTGGTATTGTGAACGACTTTTTGATTGGCCCATACTTACTACCCACGCGGCTCACTGGCGGAAGCTATCTTATTTTTCTGAAAGAAGTGTTACCACAACTGCTGCATGATGTTCCGATCGCCATTCGTAACCGCATGTGGTTTCAGCACGATGGGGCGCCAGCACACTTCAGCATTGATGTACGGAATTACCTGAATGCCACGTTTGGTACTCGATGGATTGGGCGTGGTGGACCAGTCCCTTGGCCACCCCGATCTCCCGATTTATCGAGCCTCGATTACTTTTTATGGGGACATCTAAAGCATCTTGTTTATGAGACTCCAGTTGACTCAGATGAGGATCTCGTCGCTCGCTTATCTGTAGATGCTGCAGGTGTGCGTGAAATACCAGGCATCTTTGAACGTGTACGCCAATCGCTCCACCGACGCTGTCAAGCATGTATCGATACTGGTGGACGCAATTTTGAACAATTACTGTAAACATGACACTTGTCAACAACGCTTTCAATAAAATCTTTGTTTTTCCTTTCGGCCGTTATTTCCCCTGTTTTCGCCTCACCGCGTCACTTGCGACTATACATTCCTATACAATAAATCATTGTTACAATGTCCTGTACCTACCATTAAAGTTTGTACCATGAATTCGGGACCACCCTGTATATAGATATATATATATATATATATATATATATATATATATAACATATATAATACATATATATATATATATATAACATATATATATATATATATATATATATATATATATATATATATATATATATATATATATATATATATATATATTATGCAAAATGCAACCTAAAAAAATAATTTTTGCTCTATGTAAATAATAAAAAACTTTGCGTGACATGTGAAAATTCATTTTTCAGAAATATGCGCTAGGAAAAATTACGTAGGTTGTTACTTTCTAAAAATAAATTTTTTTCTACAAAGTTACAAGAATTACAATAAAATTTCCTATTATTTGCAAATTCACAAAACGAGTTTTTCCGAAAAATCGGTGTAATCGCTGATTAGGCATTTCAAAATGAGCAACACAAAATTTTGCAGACTTTATTCCATTGGACAATCTGGATCTCATTTGATCATGCTCCTCATGCTATGAGCAATAATATCGAATTCGAAAACTAGGGAAAGAGCGGTGGAAGTTGAATCGAACGGTGACTCTTTGCCTTTACTTTGTCTACTTTGAATTTCACGATGAAAAGTTCGAAACTGTAGTTGGATGTGGCCCCGAACTGATTTTCAAGACCACGTTGACTTCTGAGATCTCACTACTGCGGCTCTGACCCCATACTCAGTCTATTTCTTTAGATGCTCGATGGTTTCCAAACTCCAGTACAAAGTCTCGCTGATAAACATCCTTTATCTCATTGGACAATTAACGCTCCTCCTTCTCACGACAAAATAAACAATCATACAACTTCTGTGGTAACCTTGGCAGCTAGGATACAATCAATAAGCAAAGTTGAATTAAATAATAGAAAGAATGAGTCTATTTCTTTAGATCCAAGGTTTCCAAACTCGGGAACAGAGTTTTACTGATAAACATCCCTTATCTCATTGGACAATTCATGCTCCTCCTACATCACTGCACAAAGAATAGGTGGGGGTGGTAGGGAATTAACATCGCAATGGAGCAACACACAGCGGGCTATTGGCGACGGTCCGGGAATAATCCCGCTGGGAATATAAGAGGACAACACTGAATTTCTAACAACGACCAGATGATGAGGTCAATGTCTGAGCTGGCATCCCATTATACAAGCATCCACACTATGCCAACGTGACAGGACACAACTTGTGTGGCGACCATGGCAACTTGAATCCAATGAAACAATGAAGTTGAATTCGCTAACAAAGATAACTTTTCTTTAGTAGGTCGATGCTTCCCAAACTCAAGTACAAAGTTTCACTATAAAGTATCCTTTATCTCAATGGACAATTAACGCTCCTCAAGACCCAATGAACAATCTCCCAATTTCTGTGACAACCCTGGCAGTGTGTGTGTGCAAAAAGTGAAGATGAATAAAAGAATAAACAGAAATAAATTCGAACTATTACAGTTAAATTAGGCTCTAAATACACCAAACCAACCGCACATCTCGCTCAATCCCATTCAAAAAATAACATCTGTTCTAGACTCGAGTCGGTGTCTTTATCTGCTATCGCCCCGAGCGGTCGCCTATTTTCATCAGAGTAATCCTTTTTCACAGCAAGACGCATGTGCTATTCCCTCAGAGAGAAGCTGGTACCCCTTCAATAACATTCCGCCATCCGCAGCTACCAACGCACGGGGATTTCGCAAGTGAAAGCACTGCTTTAGGAATTCGCGCAGGATTCAGGAATAAGCTTTGCAAGGCTAGAATCAGGTTAAACTAGGAAAGGGAAATGTCGCATGGTTGAACAGATAGGCCGATGTAAAGGAGAGAGCTTTTGATATGCTGCACAGAGCATTGAGATTTTCACATGCTGCACGGAGTTTGAAAATCGGTATTGAAATACTGGTTTTGAGGAATGGAGAGTAATACCTTTATCGCGAAATATAAATTTGGGTTTTCTAAGTTACTTTAACCCCTTAAAGAGTACTATGTAGTAGGGATGCGACATCGATAGAAAAACATCGATGTTCAAAATTAAAACATCGATGTTGATAATACATCGATGTTTTTAAAATTCAGTATATTTAAACTTTTTTTTCCCCATTTCTTAAAACTGGTTCACCAACTATTGATACTACATCGACAGCAAAACATCTACGTTCAAAATTAAAACATCGATGTTGATAATACATCGCCCCCAAACCATCGATGTTTTTAAAATTCAGTGTATTTAAACTTTTCCCCATTTCTTAAAACTAGTTTACCAACTATTGTTGCGACATCGACAGCAAAACATCGATGTTAAAAATTAAAACATCAATGTTGATAATACATCGCCCCCAAACCATCTATGTTTTTAAAATTCAGTGTATTTAAACTTGTTTCCCCATTTCTTAAAACTGGTTTAGCAACTAGTGATGCGACATCGGCTCCAATACATTGATGTTTTTTTCTAAAACATCTCTCTCTCTCTCTCTCTCTCTCGTCCTGTCAAAAAATAGTGAACTCTACTTAAAATGTGTTTTATAGCAGAATAGAATGGAAGTGGTTCCATTCTAATCTGCAATACTTGGTACAAACACAAAACTTATTCCAAAAAATGGTATTCACAGTTAACCCTCCTGGTGGCTTATCTTCGTGTTAAAGACGGTCCTGTTCTGATCAGTAACTGATGCAAAACACTATTCTATTCACAATTTGCAGGAAAATGTGTTTTCGTAATAGGAGTAATACGGCAGTTCTGTCTCGATAAGGTATATTTTCATTAGCAAAACGGATCAAATCTTGTTGAACGAAATATCTAGTTGAAACCACTTGGAGGGTTACAACGGACCTAAAGCCTAGAGAAAAAATTAAGAGATATTGATTTCCCTCTTTTTATTTAGCATTCATTACAAAAAGTGGAATATTACTTTTATATTCCCAATTTCATAAGCTAAGAAAAATTTCAATAGTTCTACAAATATTTTTCTCGAATATTCCGATGGGATACTAAAATTTACATACCATTTATGTATACCGCTGTTTGTAAAAAATGCAACAAAATGCATCACCATGCAAAAATGCATCAGATTTAAATGAAATTTAATACACAAACGGCTTGTACAAATAAATGAATACATTTTCAAAGCAAAAAACAATATTAAGTGTCCGAAATCAATCAGCATTTGGTGTAGCCACCACGCGCTGCAATAAGTGTTGCTATACGACGTGGCATTGAGTGAAACATGTGTTGAATGCCTGCTTGTGGAAGAGAATTCCATAGTGTTTGTATGCGCACCCAAAGTAAGTCTTTTGAAGCTGTAGGACGCGAATCACGAGCAAGACGCCGACCAACAAAATCCCACATATCAATAGGCGACATATCCGGAGAATAAGCAGGCCAAGGAAGAAATTGCATGTGTTGGGCTTAAAAGAAGTCTCGAACATACCTTGCAACATGTGGGCGTGCATTATCCTGTTCAAAGATAGCCCTAGGGATGCCTTGAAGGAAGGGAACGACTTCGGGCTCTAGCACTTCACGGATGTACCTGTTGCTATTCAGATAACCTTCAATTCGTAGCAGCTGAGATCGTCCATGATACGAAATCGCACCTCAGACCATAATTCCGGGTGTTCGGCCACTATGACGTCTCAAAACGCACTCTGGAAGGCAGTGCTCACTGGCATAGCGTCTAACACGAATGCGGCTATCATGGTTCCACAAGTTAAAGCGGGATTCGTCAGGAAACACAACTTGTTGCCAATCAGCCCGCCATCCTCTGTGCTCTCGAGCCCATTGCAGACGCAGCCGTCGATGGTTTGGCGTGAGGGGGATCCTGTGTAAAGGAATCCTTGCACGCAGTCCACGGTGCAGCAGACGTCGGCGATTTGACGAAGCCGACATTAGTACACCTGTAGCAGTAGACGAAAGTGCTGCCAACTGCCTGGAGGAAGCGGTACGGTCATTCACCGCCATGTGGACCAGGTGTATATCATCGCGCGCTGACGTCACCTTCCGTCGTCCACTCCCAGTTTTTCGAGTTGTCCGTTGCTCGTCGGTCCACTGCTTCGAAATTCGCATCACTGTGGAATTGTTCCGCTGCACACGAGCTTCTATTGCGCGATAGGAAAATCATCTTTCACGAAGGTCGATGATTCTCCCCCGTTAAAACTCCTTAAGTTGTTGAAATTTCAGCCTATTTTGTCGTGGAAGCATACTTAGGTCTCCCTAAACGTTCGCCACTAAAAAAAAACATGCACTATTTTCAACGTCTCGCTACAGCCCTCTATTTATTCGCTTTTAGCATCAGTTCAGGGCGCTGCTCACATCACGCATGCGTGGTGGCTCTGAAACTTTACTACTTTGCATAACATCCTATAATTGACATTTGCTGCAAATTTCATTTCATTCGGGTGATTCCTTCATGGTGTTGCATTTTTTACAAACAGCAGTGTAATTTAATTTTAATTACATTTGTATGAAGCACATTAAAAATAGTTAAACATCGAGAGGCCGAATACGTTTGTGGCTCGCAGTAATTAATATTAATAATTTTGGAACCAATATCCTATGGATTCATCTAATTAAATAAAACTTGTATCTGAAACGGAACACTTTCGTCTATCATTTTTTTTCTAACCATATCTTCCAATGAGCTCTAAAATATAACGATTTGCATTGAGTTAAGAGCACAAATGCATAAACGATGGGTCATCTCACGTTTTAAGGTTTTCGCTTCTTTCAAAATCTGATATACTACCACATTTTAATAATATAATTATTATTATTTGAAACTATAATGATTACCATTTTAAAAACATAAAATTTAATTTAATTCTATAACTGTATTAATTTGATAATATCAACTACTTATCAGGAATCAATTATGAAACGTAGATTGATATTTACAAATTAAGATGTATTGGCCATGGAGAGGGTTTTTCTTAAACCTAAAATTGGTTTCGACAAGATATCTCGTCAAACATGATCTCACTGATTTTCCTAATGACGAGATATCTCGCCAATAAAATATTGATATTTTTTGACGAGATCAAGATCTGGTCAGTTTTTTCCAAATGACAAGATATATCATTTCACAAGATTTATTAAGTTCTACTAATAACGAAATACTTCGTCGAGACAACCACCGTGAGGGTTAATTTCTCTGTTTCATCATACAAAAACAACACTGTATTCTGTATAACTACTTGAAAAACAGCATTAGAGTGCTGTATACTTTATTGAATTTTGATGGAACTCGAAATGTTCAATTTTTAATATAATATCCAAACAAATTTTACTTTCGGACACAACTATATTGTTGATTTTATTCTATCTACACATCCTTTCAGTTTCTGTGTATTTGTAATATATCCTATAAGATCCTATCGCCATAACCTATACACAAGCAGTAGATTTATATTCTCATCCGATCTATTGCTTCATTGATAATAGATGGCTACCTTCACAGCTGTAACATAATACACATCCTTCTGTTTGCAGTCAGCTTTTGTTGTTTTGGTAGGCTGCAGAAGGTTCAAGGCAAATCGCATCTATCTGTATATATGTGTCAAAGATAATAAACGCTAATCACGTGATGGCATTGGTGTCAAAAGCAACTATATATATCTTCCCCTCATAATTTATTTTATGGGTATTGCAGCAAGAAAGGTGAGAAAGACCACGATAGAAAAATCTTCCGCCACATTCTATTATCAATGTATGGAGTATGTACAGTATTTTAGAGATTATTATAGTGGTAAAAATAGTTTTATTTTTAACGCAGTTTCCGCTTAAGATATACACTTTGATAAAATTCGTAAGTTTTAAAATTCCCAGTGATTTTATCTATGAGGAACCTTACGTTTAGCAAAACAGTCCAGATTCAGAAATAGAGCAATTCGAAAAAAGATGTTTGAAAAATATTGATAAAGACGATAATGATTTAGGAAATTTAGTAATGCTTAAATATGACCGCATTATTTCCCTGTATTAACTCAAATACACAAACATGGTATTTAAAATCAAATTTATAAAATAAAACATTAATTCTGGTTTGCCATATCTCAAATAGCAAAATTACACATTTATGATCGGTGAGATTTTCGTTTGGGCTCTACGTGATCCCCTACAAAATGTAAAATATGCAAATTAAATATTCAAATATCTTTTTATCATCAATCAAATATTTATAATATCCATGTAAAAATATAAAACTCATCATAGAAATAAAAAATCATACTGAACTTTAATCCAAAATGCACATTACCACCTGTTAAATAAAATGTATGTGGGGGAAATACTTATACAATCAGCTAAAAGTTAGCTTCTCTCTAAAGCGACCATTTAAGATTCCAGTGGGTGCTGGAATTTTCTGGAACATCATGAGTCCATGACCGGGGTATAATGATTACTATGCACAAAATCAATAATTCATTAAAATTCAACTCCTAAATAATATATCTCCAATATTTAACTACTGGAAAACTTAACTACACACAGAAACGAAATTCGGATCATTTTAAAATAAGAAAAATTACGCACCTTACTTAAGAAGCTTGTTTTGTATATTTTATTTATTTTTATGAAACATACAAATTATTACGTATTCAATTAAATATTTAGAAAAGTTGGTGTCGAAAAAAATATATACCACCAAGAAACTACCCATGTCTGATATTTTGCAGGAAATAAATACATCCTTAATATCTAACTCCTAAATAATATACTACCTGCAGTGGGTAATATAGCGGAACACATAAATATAAGCAGAAACTAAATTCCGATACTTGAAAAAAGACTGCAACATCTAACTGTCAATCCAAATACGCCAACATACTCAATAATTTTACTGCAGCGTGCGTCAGCCTTGAGGCGGTGTTTAAATGGCTGTCTTTCCACAGGAAAATGAGTGAAAAAGAAACAACTAAAAATAACTAGCTCTCCATTTCGGTGTCAGCGAGTAATTTACATATTTCACTTGGGGGGGGGAGAGGTATACTGGAGTTTCAAGTGATTTGCTTGTTAACTATTTACGAAAGACCTGTTGTCCTGATTGAGGTTACGTAGGATCCATAGAAACTACTAGTATACAAAAGATAAGGAATGTTACACGTAAGGTAAATAAGTTATTGTTAATCGGTTAACTAGACCTTCAGACCAGATAAGGCCCTTGGGATAGGTGTACTCAGCTCACAGACTAGATATGGCCCCCCGAATAGTTTTAACGCCCCGCACACTAGGTATGGCCCTCTGTATATACGAGGGTTGTAAATAAAGTAGTGACAACTTAGCGCAGAAAATCACAGAACATGAAGCATACGTAAATATAATATCGGAGCAGTGATTTGACACTGTTGGCGATGTGTAGAATACATAAAACCGTTGATTCAGCAGAAGGGGTAGTTGCTGCGTGGTATTGAAGTGGACAGTTTCGTTTTAACCGGTCTAAATCATGTTTACAATAAGTGATCAGCGGTCGTGGATTAAAATCGAGGTTGCTCGTGGCAAAAATGCATCGCAATGTTATCAAGGATTATCTGAAGCCTGTGGCGAGAATGCGTTACCGTATAGGACGGTTGCACGATGGGTCAAAGCTTTTAGTGCAGATTGGACTGAGACTGAGGATTTGCACTGCCCAGGTCGGCCATCCATTCATCAACATCACATTGACATCGTGAATGGTCTCCTTTCCATAGACCGTCGATGGATTGTCCAGGAATTATCCGTTGAAGTTGGGCTCAGTCATCAAACGGTGTGGCAGATATTGAAGAAATGTCTTAACGTGAGGAAAATTGCTTCCCGCTGGGTTCCACATCGACTCACGGACGTACTGAAATGGCACCGGTATGCACTGGCTGGTATCCACCTCGACAGATACCGCAATGAAAATGCTCGTTGTCATGTTGCACAAGCTGTAAGTTACCTTTCGCGACGGTAGTCTTGGGAGGTGTTGGAACACCTTCTGACTCACTTGACATGCGTCCTTGTGACTACGACCTTTTTCCTACGTTGAAAGAACTGCTTAGAGGCATCCGATTTCCTGACGTGCCGTCTGTGATCCGAGCAGTAGGGCGCTCCATCGCTGACATCAACAGAAAACACCCTGCCAACGGTATCCTACGGCTTCCCGACATCTGGCAAAAGGTACAAGACTTTGCTGGTGATTATTTTGAAGGAATGTAATGTAATTTTGCTTGTATGTTCATTAAAAAATATTTTCCAGGTATGTTTCCGTTACTTTATTTACAACCCTCGTAAGTCGTGTATATGATTAACACTCCTCAAATCAGATACGATTCTCCAAATAGGTTTAGTAGCCCGCAGACTAGATACGACCTTTCGATAGGTTTAACTGCCCTAAGACTAGATCTTGACTTTTTGCGCAGTTTGTCTGCTTTTGGACCTTGTTTATAAAAAACTCCAACATGCACTCATATATCAATAAGCTTGATTCCTCTCAGACTAGATACGGCCCTCCGAATTGGTTTAATACTCCTCAGACTAATACAGCTCTCCGAATAAATTTAACTAACCGCAGGTTTGATACAACACTACGAATAGGTTAAACGCCCAAAGACTAAATCAGACTCTCTCTATAGATATAAAACCAAGATTAGACATGACACTACGAACGGGCTTAACTGTCTTCAGATCAAATCCAGATTTCCGAATAACTTTAACGAACCGCAGGTTAGATACGACACTCCGAAAAGGTTTAACGGTGCAATGACTAAAACAGGCTTTGTCTATAGCTATAACAAACCCCAGACTAGACACAACACTCTGAATGGATTTAAGACTAGATTGAACACTCTGGACAATTTTAACGACTCTAAGACTAATTTTTTTATCCCTATAGAGCTTTAACAGCCCACGGACTAGAAACGACACTCCAAATAGATTTAAAGTCTCGAGGACTAGATATGGCCCTCCGAATAGTTTTAACTAGAGCCAGTTCTAAAAATAGTTTTTAACGTGCCGCAGACTAAATACGGCACTCCCAATAAGTTTAACGACCCAAAGACTAAATTCGATTCTTCCAATAACTTTAACGGACTAGACACAACATCCGAAATAGGTTTAACGGTATGCAGACCAGATTTGGCTCTGAAGAGCTTTAACGACCCAGACTATCCGTCTCTTTGAATAGGTTTAACGGCCCGCAGACTAGGTACGACTCACCGAAAGAGCTTAGTTACCCGCAGACTTGATAATGGTCTCCAAATAGACTTAACGGTCCGCAGACTAGATATTGCTATCTTGATACGTTTAATTACCTACAGACCCGATACAGCCCTCTTAATAAGTTTATCCATCCGCAGACAAGATAAGGGTCTTTGAACAGGTTCAATTCCCCTGCAGACTAGATATGGCCTTCCAAAAAGGTTTAACTACCCTCCGAATAGATATGGCCTGGAAATTGTTTCTAGTATTCTAAGGGGTGCGGTATATCCAATGGTTGTTCTGTATTTTAACAACATTTCTAGTTACAAAAAATGCTACATAGAACTTTTCCTTTTTAATTAACAATGCATTCTCTTCCCACTTTTATTTCGATAAACTGTTAACAATTTACACACGTGCAGCTACAAACGTGCATAGTAAAGGAGAGTATTTATAAGAAATTGGAGTAAATTAAAAATGCTACTTTATAAAATCCGTTTTATTGCAAAACATTTATTAAATGTTAAATAGCGTGATTATGTGTAGCATGCTTATGTGTGTATTGATCATAGAGCATATAATGAAATGCACTTTCTTACTATCCCTGAACTTCAAGAAGTCTATATCCAAAATACGAGTTCCTATTTTAGACAGACAGTTCTTGATGTCTTATTGCCTCCAATGTTAGCCGTGATCGAACTTTTCGTGTAACACTACCCATAAAGTAGCCATTTACCAGATTTACTGGCATCTGGGATAGTGGATCGGAAATGGCAGTCTCCATTTATGGAATAAGTAAGGAAAAATGGAAATGCAATAACGTTATTCACAGATGGCTTATACAGCAAGACATTTACAGAGAGTTCAGCGAATAAGTTATTCAGTGTAATATTCAAGAGAAGGGAAAACGTCTTGCTTTGAAGGTATAACACTTAAGAACAGCAGCATTATCTGCACAAATATAATTTTATTCATAAATCACTTCATAAATGACAGGATGCCACACACAGAAGTTCGATTGAATAAATGCTATTTTTTGGTAATAGCAATTTTTCTTTTGGTATAGTATATCCTTTTAGTTTATTAGTTCTAACATGCCACACACATATTTTTTTTCTCACCAAAATGACTTAAAAACTCAATTTAGGGTAGGGTAGGACCAGGGCATTTTCAGGATAAATGCGTTTACTGAATCTAAAATGTGTCTGTAAACGTATTGGTTGTAATATGCTAATGCCTATACTGACAATACTATCACATTGCAAACAGATGAGGTGTTGACGTCATCATCTGACTGTTGTTTAAAACTACGAGATGTCATAGGATCCATAAACGTGAAGTATAAATTGATTGAGAATACAGTTGAGAGAGCTTCAAAAGTATGCATTGTAGTCATATGACTGAAGTTTGAAAGATGTACTTGATTGGCTGATACGGCATTAT
This sequence comes from Metellina segmentata, assembly GCA_947359465.1. Classification (NCBI taxonomy): domain Eukaryota; kingdom Metazoa; phylum Arthropoda; class Arachnida; order Araneae; family Tetragnathidae; genus Metellina; species Metellina segmentata. Next base: position 11,857,132 of record OX375872.1, read on the forward strand.
CGCCTCCTTTGGTGACAGAACTAGGGCAAAATTTTGCAACAAATGCAACTTTTCTTCACGTGTTCTATGCTGCATGTGAAGTACTAAAACCAAAATTCTCCTTCATGGGATGTATTATAAGTGAGTTATAACTGCAATATAAATGCGACTTTCTGTATAAATGCAACCATCTGCAACTTTTTAAAATTTAGCTTAAAATTAATAAATATGAAATTACTATTTCATTTTTTACCCTCTCAATCAACCCTTCGATCACGTGTGTCTGATCTTGCGAACGCCGAAGTATTTGGATCAAACAAGAAGTTCATAGAAAGAAGATGTTCGTCCTAACAAACGAAAGTGAAATAAATCGCAAGTACCTTAACACATTGGTTGGCACTCTTGATAACCCTGAGGAAACTTGTGTAATCGACTGCAGAGTTTGTGAGGTGAGTGTCGATCATCAATATGTTGTTCGCCTTGTCAATGACATTTTAAAATCTCTGAATATTGAGCGAAAGGATTTTGCTCTTCTGCTATCCGATACATTACATTATATGACTGTAGCTGGCGCAGTTTTTCAATGTTAAAGAAATTACTGGCCAAGGATCGGCCATTCAACGTTCTTCTGTATTTAATGATGTATTATAATACTGTTGTTCACGACTAAAATTGTCAACATATATTGTATTTTTTCATTTTTTATGAATAATTTACTTTGTATTTTAGTGTATCAAAAATAAATGCATCTTTATGTCCATAAATGCAACTTTTTTCAATAATAAATGCAACTTTTCCCAATTTTACTACAACAAAAAAGTTGCCCTATACATAACATATTGTAACAGGGTGTGTTTTTGTAGTGACGACAATAATGGTGAAATCGTCAAACTCTACTATGTCGTGGGGACCAATCAGATGATTAATCAATGGATAAGGTGCATGTTCGCAGAATCGATGTATGTTCGTTTCTTCCCGGCAAACGAGAGTAATATAATGTACACTTTACGACTGGTTTTTTCACATGATCCTTACACATAAAAAGGTTATCATTGCTCAATCTACTTTTAAAGTTCCTCTACGGTTGAATATATCATTTTGGGATTGATTCCGCACCGTCGCCAATTGCTCTATGTGTTTCTCCATTTCGATGTTAATTTAACTACTTTCTAACTTATCGAATGCAAACAAGAAAACAGTCAATGGTATGAACAGCCTTATCGCGTTGAGAAAGTGCGCCCCATCAAATAGCATTGGGAAATATTTTTTTAACTATTTGAATGTTAAGTTTAAGAAAATAAAGAATGTAAACACACACCAGCAAAAGGTCTGGGAGCATATAGTAAAGGTATGAATTTTTAAATGTTACTTAGGGACAGCGATGAAATTGGTTCAATATGAACTTTGATTTTATATGTTCGCTCTTATCCCACTGTACACTATATACTTTCTATTAGCAAATTATTTCCCATTTGACAAAGTTGCATGGATGTACTTTTTGGGACGCCCTGTACGGACATCTACACTTGCACCAAAATTTACACATTTGAAAATGAACAAATGATGTTTTTGTAGACTACATATCGGAAGATACGTACACTTAAGGGGAGTCGGCACCATAAAACCTCTTATTTTATCTTTGGTGTTTTTATTTACAATTTTTGGGCTATCTCAAACAATGACATTGTTTCATTGACATTGACATCTCAAACAATATAACGTTTTTGAAAATTCATTTCACTCTTTAAGATGATAAAAAAAAATTCGGTATTTTAGACATTTTTAGGTGTTAACTCCCCTTAAAGATGTATTTGAGGGGCACCCGTTACAAACATCTACACATGTCTAACCAAAATATATACATTTCAAAACGAAGAAATGTTGTATTTCTATATGTATCAGAATATCCATGCACCTAAAAATGTATTTATTGGGACGCCCTGTCCGAACATGCACCAAAATATATAAATTTCGGAACACCCATGCACAAAAAGAGGTAATCCAAGAAAGCGTTTGCACAATTCAGAAGTGTTTCAAAATTTGGGAACTGCGTCCGCCCGAATATTAATTGCATCTGTATCATACGCTTAAGTGTTATGGCACTCCAAGTTTAATTCGAAGAGGGCCCACTCCGACTTGTTCCATTCGAGCGTCGTCCCTAACAGCTTCCCGGATTTATCGGGGAAGGAGACCCAAATCCATCTACATAATAATTAACTCCTAATTGCACCGCCAGTTGAAATGCCGGAGAACAGACAGAGGTCGCAAAAGTCCCGACCTCGTTACCGCTGCTTTTTCGCAAGGATTCTTCAGGGTGGATACTCCGGACGCACATCAAAGCGTCCTTGCAGTGCGAGGAATCAATACATTAAGGGAAATTCCGGAATTCGACGCATTAACCCTCTGGGTGTGCGATATTTCACAGTAGTGTAACGTTGCTTTGACCCCACGACACACTAGATGGCAAAAAAACACATCGACGACTTGAAAGAATCCGTGGATTCTTTCAACCTTTAGAAATATTTTGCTGGCCACACACACACATTTCCTTTTAATAGGGTAACTTGGTATGATTCCATAGATTCTTTAATACGAAAAGAATCATTTGGAAAATTGTGTTAGTCTTTTAATTGAAAAATAATCCTTTCGGCAGAAATATTCTATTGTTTCTTTTCTTAGAAAGAATCCTGCTGAACAATTTATTGCTCTTTTCCTTAGAATAGAATAATTTGGACTCGATCGTTGATTTAAAATGTCCTTGTTTTTATTTACAAGTAAAAAAAGTAATTTTCTTTAAAATTAAGATTGTCGTTCATACCAGCATAAATATTTACTAAAAAAACTTGTTTGAGTTTTCTAATTATAATTAGAAAATGTGTATAATATTGATTAGTAATGAATTATTAAACAATTATGATATTTTTAATGAGGATATAATAAACATTAATAATATATTTTTAGTAACATCAATTGCGCTACAATCATTTTAGCCCAATCAGGTCCGCATCTGGACATAAGATCGATGTGCATATCATCACAAATATTAATTTAAAAAATTTTCAGTTTTTTAATAAAAATTTTTAAATCCTGCCATTAGAAATCTCATACATTTACAAATCTTTACTACAAAAATAAACTAATAATAATTAGTTTCGATACACAAATGAGTATATCATACATATTGCAATATGGAATAAAACTTTGTGTTCTTTGAAATATGAAAGCATTTGAAGGAAAAGTGGACCTTGTTCTTGTAATCCGGTTTAGACTATCGTCTATTGATGAAAGTTGAACATACTAGCAAATAATCAGAAACTGTCTATTAAAGAGCTGCAAAGTGAGTCACCAGGATGCAATAGCTGTGCTTTTAAGTCATACAGTCCCTGCCCCATTTGGAACCGCTGATACGGTAGGAGTTAAAATAGTTTTAGAAATGATTTCCTTACTATCCGTGATAGTTGGGATATTTTCTTATGTGGTAATACTTATCTATTCAAGATAAGGAAACTATTTTTTGAGGAGAGTTCTAGGATGTTTACTCAATCCGTGCGATCAGGTGCAGAGTTTACGATAATCGCATTGCATTCTACGATAAAAGTAAACTGAGCATAGCTGGAGAAGTTTTGTATTCGGTGTTGGGGTTAATTTCTCTTTTCAAAAAACCATTGTGATAGATTTTGGAAAGTAAGTAAATTATTATAGGTAGGTAGATATTTAATTAACATCGAACTGGAGCAACACAATTAACTATTGACGATGGTCCGGAATCAACCCCGAAGGGAGAGATTCAAGGATGACGCCATGTAATGTTGAACCACGTAACCACCAGGTAACATACTTCCACACCACTCCTAAAAGTGAATTAGTGTAACAGGATTCTCTGGAAAAATTCTAAATCCGATTATCCTAAACACAAATGCCACGCGCTGAAGCTACTCATTCCATTTCTTTTTTACATCAGAAAAGCGATAGTTTAATTAAATCATCCTTGTAAAACATCTCCCAAACATTTTAGACATTAACTTCCTGATAGTAATATGCAATGTCGTGAAAGTAATGAAAAGGTTAATTGATAAAAGAGCTACATATGTTACAGTTTCGTGGCAAATTATTAATTGTAATGAAATATTTCGGTTACGAAAACTGAAATCAATTTACTTTAGTAGTGTTCATGAAATGTGTTTAGAATAACTTGAAACAAACATTAAAATATTGTTTCCCAAAATTCAAGTTTTATTTTATTGTAGTTTTTAAAGCCTTTCATTGCTTTTCAAGTATCCGAGACCGTGAAGGTAATGGAAAGGTAAATTCCCAATCCCTTCATAGTTTCAATGTCGTGGTGAACGATTAATGTAATAAACGTTATTTAATTTAAAAATTGTTGTTTTATTTAAAGAATGTAATGGCATATATTTTACAAAGTGTTTAAGATAGTAAGAAAGAGAATTCAATGCATTTATAATATTGAATTGATAGATATATAATTACTAGGAAAAACAAGATTTTTTGACGGCGTACAATACCTCACCATCTGTCAACTTCACCACCCAATTTGGACTTTAAAAAAACTAAACATTTTAGCATTTTAGCAATGGAAACAAAAACAGAGACTAAAAATAAAATTATATAAGACTTAGAATTCTAAAAGTTGCATTAATAGGTTCCATACTTTTCTGTGTAAGTTCCAATCTATACAGAAAGATTAATGAAAGCAAATAAATAAATGCAAAAAATTTACAAACCTAATCTTTTTCTAGATTTCTATTGTTCGTTAAATCCTTTTTGCACTATACAACTAATGTCTGAAGGAATTTTTAAATCATTTTAATATCTCAGAATTAAATAAAATTTCAAATTTATAAGTCCACACAACAGTTTGTTTTCAACAAGAAATTCGTAAACGTTTCTTCCCAATTCTGTCTATAATGTTTTACATTCAAATTATCAATCGAGAAAATTTTATGGCAATAGAAAAGCTTCATTGAAAACGTAGTACCCAAAAGTAGGTGTAGCCCATCTGGAATGCTAACTTCTGATTGGTCCTTTCTGTTAGGATATTATTGACGTCATCATCGAAAGGAATTTGCTTATTTCTGTACTGACGTAGATATGCGAGGGATTATTCCGATCAATTATCCCTTGATAGATGAGCTGGTTAATTTGCTTGTTTCGTTCTCACCTCATATTCCATATTTATATTGTTTTATGAAGAGTATCGGTATGTGAAGATATTAGGAGGACACTGTTGAAAATATTAGTGAGATGCAAAATGCCAACATATATTTTCTTTATTTTTTATATAACTAAGATGAACATGATTCATCTCAAAAATGGGATGATCAGATGCACAGGGGTACATATGTATTATTTCACTCTCCTACCTACAGCCTCCACTGCATGACTTCAAATCAATTTTTACCTTCTTGATAAATAGAATGCTTACAAAGAATTACATTTTAAGGAAAGTAAAAATAGAATTGTTCCGAAAGATTCTAATCTAAGAAAAGAATAAGTATAGTAATAATAAGTATAAATAGATTGTGTAAGAATTTTCTAATTCTTTCAACGAATGACAGAAACGGACATTGTTGTGTTAAACCATAATTTCTACTACATAGAACAGTTGTTAACAAAGGTAGTACGCAGACACCAGAGGTCCGCTGCAAGGTTTCAAAGGTCCTCGGAAATCATGTAAAATTTCTCACTAGCATGAATATAGAAAAACATTTACTATTTCTATTTAAAATTCATGTATTATGACTAATTATTATTTTCTTACTGTCCGTAAGATTTACTCTGTTTCTTCTCTCTCAACCTAATGTTTTATTGTAAACCAGTGTAATAATATGAAGTTTTCACCCATTCTATTTAATACTCTGAGTGTCGTGAGATTTCTCAGAAGTGTAGTGTTGCTCTTTTCCCCAACAAAACGCACATTACTAAATAACCATATTCGTTGGTTGGAGAAATCCATGGATTATTGCAAACTTTAGAAATATTGTTTTGGTCCTTTATCCTTGGAATAGAATCTTTTGGAAATATTACATTAGTCCTTCTCTCAGAAAAGAATTATTTGGCTAGATTATGTCGATCATTTCCTAAGAATAGAATCCTTTGGATAGATTATGTTGATCATTTCCTCAGAATAGAATCCTTTGGATAGAATATGTTGATCATTTCCTCATAATAGAATCCTTTGGAAATATTATACACTTCTCCCCTTAGAATATAATCATTTCGAAAGATTCTATTAATCCTTCCATTAGAAATTAATCCATTGGAAAGATTATATTGATCCTTCCCTTAGAAATGAATCCATTGGTAATATTTTTATCGGTCCTGTCCTTAGATGAATATCCTTTTGAAATCTTCCACATTGATTCTTCTCCTAGAACGGAATCCTTTGGAAAGCTCTTCCATTGTTTATTTCCTAAGAATACCTTGACTATTCTATTGGGTAAGAAGATCACAAATGAATTAGAAGTGAGGCAGGGAAGACTGCAGGTAGTAAGATGAAAGTAATCACGTGAACCCTACAGAGGGTTAGAAATGAAAAAAATAAGTTTATTATTGGTAAGTATTTTATTTCTTATGGTTTTAGCTAGTGATATTTAAATACGTTATTATGTTCTAAAAGTGATTATTCAAAATATCTATTATTTACTGTAAAAATGGTTAGTAAAAATGTCTATATCATGTTTTAAAAATGTCTATTATATATTCCGCAAAATAATTATTAAAAATATGTATCATGTGCTCTAAGAATAATTATTAAAATTGTCTATGACATGTTAAAAAAATGATTAGTAAAAATGTCAAAATGTATTCGAAAAATGGTCATTAAATGACTATTTGAGTACGAAAAAATTACTATTAAAAATGTTTATTACGTGTTCTAGAAAATGTATTTTATTTCTGATAGATTAATTCGTGACATTTCATCAGTTTAATTCATACAAGTTATAAACGACAAGTATAAAGACCATTTTCTGTATGTCGATACGTCGAAATCTAGGTCCTTCCTTCGAAGACTGTTCATTATTCTAGAAAGTTGACAATGATTGATCATATGTATTCTGTGACTGTCACTGAAAAAATTGATCTTTAGATAGGCAGGTAAGTAGGAAGTGATACTGATTTATTGCATACTACACGATCCGTTCCAGAAAATGTCCTTGGGATATTCGCTACACCAAGCTCACATTCTATTGCGTGTTCTCTACATATAGATTGAAGAGACCCATCTAATTTTCTCATTCAAGAGATACATCTAGTTACGGGGGAAAGACTATTACGTTGCTAAAATAAGTTCTTAATTTAGAAATAAAAATGGAATTCATTTTTCCCCTTCTGAATAAAAATACCGAGATAAATTATTTTCCGGAATTAATGGAATGAAAGTGTAAGACAAAAATGAAACATTCAAGAAAGAAATCTGGAAAATATTTCAGGTATTTCTCATTTCAGTTGTTTCGGTACCCGAGCTGAGAATAACGGATTATTCTTGTGCCATTAATTTTACATTTTTAGAAAAATGTTATTTTTGTGTGTTACCTTATCTGCTCGAATAATAAAACATTTAACTTTTTATGCGAAATGTGTATTTTTTCAGACATACCTAAAGCTGATATAATTAGTGATAGTTTTTAAGCCATAAGTTTTCCAACATAGAAAAGTATAATTGTTTGATTGAATAACTATTCTTTAAACAGAAATCTTTACTGGGGAGGCTCCAATAGAATTCCTGAGATGTTAAGTTTGAACTTCAGGTGAACATTTAACTGCAACACTTTTATGGGCAATTTAGGCTTTATAATTGTTTCCGGACTGAAAATATTGCTTTTTTTGCTTAGAAATGTTTCCTACAAGAAGCTATAATACGAGAATTCCAAAGATATGCATCTTAAATGAAGAAAAATGTTTAACTGCAGTTCATTTATACACAAAAAGATTTGGGTCTAATAGTAATTATTCACTTATTAAACAATTGCTATTTTGATTTAAGTGTTTACATCTAGAAGATAATACGAGATTTTACAAGACATTAAATTTAAATAGTGGTAAATATTTAACCATAAAACATTCAACACAGTAAAATCTTCACGCGAATGCATTTAAAGCGAATTATTTCTGATGTACTGCTTTATTAAAATTATTTATGACTTTCTTTATTTAGGCAAATGTGCAATACAAATTGTGATAGGGTATTAAATTAATAAATATTTGCATGGAAATGAACCATAAAAATAAACTCGTTCAGTAAGTGTACTTATAAATTAATCGAAATGAAAAAATATTTCTGTATTGAGTCTTAAAAGTATTGAGTAATATATACTATTAGTATTTAAATTCCTTGCCACGAAATGAAACTATATGTCGCAGATAAGGCACTACAAAGTTGCAATCATTAAAATATTCCAAAAGTAAATTTCTGAAATTTGATATATTGGGCGTAAAGTGAAACTATATGTATCTCAGATACTGTAATCCAGTGTTACAGTCATACGTAACTTTTTTAACTGAACTTCCATTTAACTGAATTGTTACAAACTTCTAGATTTTTATTTATTAGGCGTAAAACGAAACAATATATCTCAGATAATATCGTCCAGTGATACAAAAATGGAAGAAACATTGATTCAACTTCAATTTAAATTTATTGTAGTAAATTATTTTACATTGATTTATTAGTTGAAAAATGAAGCTTAAAATCCCATGTACACTGTATGCCAGTTTTATAGTCAGAAGTGACATTTTTAAAATTTCAATTAAATATAACTGCTATAAGTTATATTGATTTATGAGATAAAGTAAAATGCTTACCTTTCTTTCCTATTTTATAGAGAATATTAACTTTATTTAAATAATTTTATCTATTTAACAACTAATGCCATTGAAATGCTTTTCAATTGCTCAACAGAAAAATTTCGAGGATTACTTTATACCAGTCTCTCGCTTGGATAAATATTGAGAAAAGTTTCATTATTTCCATCGATACCATATTTTAATAAAAGAAACTAAATTCATTTCTCAAAAGGCCTTCTTTCATATAACAAAAATGTATATCCAAATGCGAAGAACACTTTTTAATAACTGAAAACAAACATCTCAAAATTGCGAAATCATCCGCTTCAATGTACATTGCCATGACATACCCATATCACAGAAAGTTAATTTAAAGTAAATTCTTGTTCAGGTCTGTCCACATAAAAGTAATATAGGTAATTGGATAAAGAGCATGGAAATGTTCTCGTATTTTAGTTTGATTATATAATTCTCTTCTGGAATGTAGCAAGACTAAGAATGTTGCCTTTAAAATTTGAGGAAAGAAAGTGTTCCTTCAGTAACTCTTGTTTGGTGATTGACTTCTGTAACAATTTTAAAAGACGAAACCAAAACGCGTAAAGTTTATGGTGCATTGCCATAATATTCATACCACAGAAAGTTAATTTAAAGAAAAATTTTTGTTCAGGTCTCTGTTCACATAAATGTAATATAAATAGTAGATTAAAGATAATGGAAATGATGGTTCGCGTATTTTAGTTTATATATATATATATATATATATATATATATATATATATATATGACCTTCTGGAATATAACAAGAATGCTGCCGTTAAATTACGTGGAAAGAGAGTGTTTATTCTTCAGTAACTTTTGCTTGGTGATAGACTTCTGTAATAATTTTGAAATACGATATCATAACACGTTTCACTCATGGTAAAGATTATGGTTCATTGTCATGACATACTCATTCCAAGGAAAGTTGATTTAAAGTAAATTATTTTGCTCAGGTCGATCCACATAAAACTGATATAAGTAATAGAATAAATAGCATGGGAAAAGCTTGCGCAATTTAGTTTGAATCAATATATGACCTTCGGTAATGTAACAAGAATAATAATGTTTCTTTTAAATTTTGCGGAAAGAAAGTGTTTTTCAGTAACTCTTGTTCGGTGATCGACTTCAGTAACAATTTTAAGATGAAACCCGAACACGTTTCGCTCATGGTAAAGTTTATGGAAGACGAATGTTATTTTCTTCGAAAGACCAAAGATAACAGCGATTCCTGTCACGAAACTGTGATTTCTTTATCTATGAGATTAAGGATGTGCAACCCAAAATGAGCTTATATGTCACTTTTCTGAAACTGGCCACACGATGTATGGTGTCAAGTTTTGCTTTGTATTTTTATGTTTCCTTTGTAGCATTTTTTCGAATGCATCATGCTTTTTATTTTTATCCCACTGAGGGATTCATACGCGTAATTCCACCTTGCAACCTACAGACGTCCCTGATAATAGATTTCGAGCTGATCTACGGACTTTGAAAAAAAAAGAAATAATAAGTCAAATTTGAGCTGAAAAATCTGAATTATAAATTTTGAATATCTTGACAGATGGAATGATATAGGGATTATATTCTACGAAAATTAACAATAGAATATTTCCCAAAGATCCTATTCTAAGTGATGGGCCAATAGAATATTTCCACAGAGGATTATATTCTTAGCGAAGGACCAATAGAATATTTCCAAATAATTCTATTCTAAGGGAAGGACCAGTAGAACATTTCAAACAAATTCTATTCAAAGAAAAGGAAGAATAAAATATTTCCAAAAGATTTTATTCTGAGGAAAAAACTAAAAGAATTTTTGTAAAATTTGAAAGAATCGATAGATTTTATCAGCCAACGAATATGGTTATTTAGTCATGTGTGATTTGTTGGGGAAAAGAAATCTTACACTTCTCAGAAACCTCATAAGGTTAAATAGAATGGGTACATTAAAGTAGTAAGATTTGGTGTTGAGAAAGAAGAAGCATATGGAGGTATTTTCGAACAATATAAGGAAAGAGCAACGAAAAAAGTTGGTCTGAATTTATTGATTCAGTACACATATACTTTGACCTGGTGCTTGATCTGAAGGGTCCTTTTGAGCATCATCGTGAAGTAAAGGCACACAAGTAAAGGTTTACTGATTCAGAAGATAGAAATACACTCAGAGTGAGTTACAGGTTCCGCAGCTCCTACAAGTTCAAGTCTACTAGTATAGAGGGAAAATTCATTGAGGCATAGAGATTCCACTCGTATAAACAAATGTCTGTATTTCGTTGAATGTGATGAATGAAACCAAATAACTCTTTTTCAGTTCACTTACAAGCATGAACCAAGTTGGAAGAGAAACGGAGTAGCAACCGGATGATTGCGAGTTCGGAACTAGGTACAGTCAAAGACCGTCGTGTACACGGGGGCTGCTGCACATGCAATCTGTAGTGGCCTCCGATATCCTAACGTTCAAGTAGTGCGGAAGTTTAGAGAGTGGGCTAAATAACTATCATACATCGATTGGTGGAAAGATTTCAAGGATATCTTTTAATTTAGAACGATTCTATTGGTCCTTCACTATGAAAAGAAGCCCTTCGATAAAGAGTCTATTGTTCCCTTCCTTCAAAAAGAATAATTTAGAAAGATTTCATGATCCATTCTGTAGGATAGAATCTATAAGTAAAATGTGATGTTGGCCATTTCTTTAAAGGCATGAAGATTCAGTCGATCCACTCATTGGGTTAGACATGACAGGCTGTAGATCACGTGATCTGTAATAAGACAGTAACTCTAGGTGGCCTTGTATTGTGTAGGCGGGTATGTAGATAGTACTGCTATTGCTAAAAGAAATCAGAAGTGAATTTTGAAAGATCTGACTTATAAATTTTGAGCATCTTGACAGATGGAATGATATAGGGATTATGTTCTACGAAAATGAACAATAGAATATTTCCCAAAGTTCCTATTCTAAGAGAAATATCAATGGAATCTTTCCAAATGATTCTATTCTAAGGGGGAAAAAAAGGAACAATAGAACATATCCAACGAATTCTATTCAAAATAAAGGGAAAATAAAATGTTTGCATATGTTTCTATCCTGATGGAATGACCGATAGAACATTTCCAAAGGATTTTATTCTGAGGAAATAAACTAAAGGAATTTTTGTAAAATTTGAAAGAATCCATGAATTTTTCAACCATCAGATATGATTATTTAGTCGTGTATGTTGTTATGGAAAAGCAATATTACACTTCTCAGAAATATCATATAGTTAATAGAACTGGGCAACTTCACGTACAGCTCTCACTTGCGGCTTGTAAACTATACATGCAAAGACGCACCTGTAGCCAAGAAGAAGTCAGACAATAGATTGCTGACACAGCTGTCGATTACAGAGATTTATAGTGTAAGTAACCTGGTTCTATTACACAAGATTTGTAGTGTACGTAACCTGGTTCTGTTTCACAAGATTTATAGTGTACGTAACATTGTTCTGTTATGAAAGATTGATAGTGTGCGTAACCTGGTTTAGACAAGCGAGTGACTACTGTTGAAGTGGCAGACTAGCTATCACTAAAGATCAAGAGGTGAGTACGGGGTTCTCTGTTAATACGAAAACACTATTTTACGATATAAAAAGGTGGTATAAGGAGTAGCCTGGTGGAATAATACATTTCTACCGCTCCTCTCACACTGGGTCACTCATCAAATCAAGTGCAAACCAAGCGCTACTCAACTTATGAGTTGCGCCACATCATCAACCTATTGCTTTCTTATGCAGGTGACACACGAAGCGACCTGAGCAGTGCAACCTGGGTTCGCTTTTCCTTCCTGACAGGGCAGATAACCAGTTGAACTGCTCGGAACATGCCATCGAGGCCATGAGACAAATCTCGACAAAAAGAAGATACGTGACCTGATTGTGCTTCACAAATCGCTCAATGTGCATCACCGTAAAAATGGAACAATTGTATTGAAAAGTAAGAGGCGATTATGAAAAATAATCTTTGTATGTTGTCTATTTTCAGTTAAATAAATTTTATAGCAAGATTGCGTGAGTTATTAAATACCCCTCGAGACATAGCACCTTGAAAAAAGCGATTATTCTCCAAATAAAAATCAATTGTTTTGATGAATTTTTTTCAGCTCAAACAAACCATGAAAATAAATAAGAAAATAAGTTATTCTTCTTTAATAAAGTATGTAATTGAATTTACATCGCCCTTGAACAACTTTCTTGACTTTTGATAAGGAATTACGAAATACTAAATTGGCTTTTAAATCGACAAGTGAAACGTAATTGAGATTCAGATCTTTTGGGCCCTAACATGCAATGTTTTTGAGACACGTCACTTTTCTGTAGATAGTTCGATATACATAAATGGTATTTTTATTTTGTTTACTTAAAGCTATATAATTTTACCTGAATTTTTTCATGAAAGGAAATCTTCTGTCAGGCAAGCAAATTTCCGATATGAACACTATCATTCGCACAAGAACTACCTAAGATTGAAAAAAGAATTAAATATTATAATTGTAGCTCTTATATGCACTACACAATCATAAAAACAAGAAAGATAATTTTAAATCAGTTAATCAATCATAAATATTAAAAATTACGTACTGATAATGAAATACCTCATCATTAGAAAAAAAATTGATGAGACCTTGATCTCGTCATAACAGTTGGCTATACCTTGATGACGAGGTATCTTGTCATGGTCAAAATTGGTCAGAACGGGATGGACAAGATATCTCGTCGAAACCACTTACATGATTAGTCGTAACTTTGGAAGAGAAATAACAATGTTTTAAACACCTCTTTAACATAGAATGGTACTTATAAATCTAGATCACGCAAACAAATACAATTATGTATTGTAAATATGCTTGGACCATTTTAGACAGCCATCCAAAAACTTTATCGGTCAATAACATGCTGTGTAAGTAGTTATAACTAAGGGTGGACATTCAAGTTATCGATTTTAGCATGTTGCATTTTACTCACAGTTCTGTAATTTCAATAATTTATACAATGTACCACATGTAATAGTTCAAATGAATTTCATTAACATAACTAGCCTATTGGTGACAGTCTCACTGAGTCTATAAGTGTTGCATTTATATTGAATAGTAGTGTATTTAGCTATAAATAATTGATGGAGAACTTTCATCACATGAATTATGCCTAAAAATAACATTTTAGTTTTTGAATATTGTACTCGAAAAGGAACAAAAGAAGTTGTTTTTTCTGAGTCGTGTTTTATTTACAAGGCTTTCATTAGTATTTAGCTCTGAAATGTAGCGTAGAAAGTAGTAAAATTTGTCATTTTGTTTATTTCACCTATATTTACAATTCCTAACGCTCTAGTTCTGAATCCAACATTTCGAAGACCTTTATGCTTTCGCTCCAAGTAACAAATTTTAAGAAAGAACTAACTGACTTTTCTTAAACTAAGCGGAAGTAGTTTTTTATAAAATGTGTCAAAATGTGTTAATATATGTAATAGAGTCTAGAACGATTTTTATTAAAAAGTTACAATTCACCATAGTTTTCAATGAATTGAGCTGAAAAATAATGATTATGAGAGCTGCAAATTGTGATGAGCAGTTAAGAAATAATGGATTCCAAAGGCGAATAAAATTGATTGGAACCTAAGCTGATTATGTCTCGAATTAATCCTCTAAGAGGTTCGCATAATAAATTCCAACATGCAACCTGCACACAACAATACTTCTAACAAATTTTACCTTCCTTACCAATAGAACCTTTTTCAAAAATTACATATTCTAATGAACTAAGCAACGAAATATTTCCAAAGGATTATATTATAATGAATGAGGACAAATTGGTATGGTTCCAAAGGTTTTATTGTCAGGATTGTAGCAATATAATTAATATTTCCAAAAGATTCAATTCGGAAAGAAACAATAAATTTTCTAATTATGATATTCTAATAGAATATTTCCAAACGATTCATTCTAAAAAATCACCAATATAATCTTTATCCTGGGAATTCTCTAAGAAGGCAATGAGTGATAGAATTTTTTCAAATGATTCTATTTATAGAAATGAGTTATAGAATATTTCGAAAGAGAATTACATTCTAAGGGAAGAAAATCAATAGAATCATTCCAAGGGATTCTTTATTAATGTAGGTAAGGTACATAGTAGTATGATAGATATTTTAATAAACGTCACACTGTAGCAACACAATGGGGTATTGGTGACGGATCCAATCCGAGGAAAACGCCACGTCATTTTGAACCACGGTTAGATGACGATCTATTTGAAAGAAGCCTTTCCAATAGAACCAAATGTTCTTATGCTAAGAAAAGGACAAATAGAATCGTTCCAAGTGAATAATTTCTAATAAAATGATCTGTACATTTAACAGATGTGTTTGTTTAATCGTTAGGTGTGCTATGTGTTAAAATCAATAGTACAATACAAGCAAACCTCATGACACTCCCCCCCCCCAGAAGGTATTTAATAGAAAAAACTTATAAGTAATTGAATAGTGTTTACTTTGTCCTACAGTAAAATTGTATTGAAATATAGTAAAATCCGTGAATAAATACCCACATGATTTTTATCTCTAAAATTCTTTAATAGAGGAATGAAAACCGGATACATTAAACAGAAATAGTAACTAAAATATTAAAAAAATAAAACGGACAATTAGAGATACTAGAATCTATATAAAAAGCATCGCACTGTTTTGTGCCTGAATTTCCATAATATTCTAGAATTGCGAATGCTAAAAATGAATGAAAAATTTTCAGAGGGTTTGGAAGTATTGGTAAAAACCCAAAAAACGCAATGGCTTAAAAGAAAACTGAGTAAACTAAAAGGTTCTCCAAATCAAGATAATATTACAGAGCGCTCTTTGAACTCTTAACAGAATGTTTGGTTTTTGAAAAAACTCTAGATAACAGCACACACACACACACACACACACACACACAGAGCTTTTTTTACACTGTCTATAACGAGTTGTTGAATTTCGTTTAGAGTATTATTATGGTTATAATTGTATACAGCGATAGTTGAGTGTTGAGTATGAGTGGATCGTATGTGAATTAATTTTTGTTCGATTGGTAATTTTTAATTAACGTCGTACTAGAACAACACAACGGGCTATTGAAGACTGTTCTGGATCAATCCCCTAATGGAAATATACGAGGACAACACCACGGTGAACCATGGTCAGATGACGACACAAAGCTCTTTGGTTGAATTCGAACTCGCAACGCTCCGGTTGCTAATCCGCTACTTTTCCAACTAACTGGCCCTCTATGTTTTGTATAGTACAAGTTGAATTTTGCACCAGTTCCCGTGTGCATAGTCTTTAGAAGGTCGAATCTCGACATCCTCCGGTTGCTAATCCATTGCTCTTGCAACTGGGCTACCACGGCCCGTTATAAATTTGAATTTGTAGCTTAAAAGGAACTGCACAAAGGACAGCAAGATAAGATGGTATGAGGGAAATATTACTATTCTAATACTAAGGGTTTTATTTAATAGGGGGATGGTCCCCCACGTGCTGCAATTACACTAGCAACACTTCTGGGCATACTTTCAACAAGGTTTTGATACACAGCTAGGGGTATTTGGGTCCATTCCTGTTGCCAAGAATGTTGCCAGCTTAGCTGTAGATTTCGGACGTGGGTCCCTGGTCCGCAAATGTAGCTCTTACTCGTCCCACAAATGTTCTGTGGAATTTAGGTCGGGACTTTGAGCAGGCCAGGGAAGACGTTTTACATACATATCTTGATACCACTGCTTGACAAATGCTACAACATGACATGGAGCGTTGTCTTCCTGGAAGTAACATTCGTAAATTCTATAAAATTGCCAGAGTGTAGGAAGAACCCGATTGTCCAAAATGTTCATTTAGGCGTCGGCGTTCAATTTACCAGGAACATGCAAAGGTTCCAGGCCATACCACGAAAAACTCCTTCAAACAAGTAGTAGGATTTTATGCAAATCCAGTGCCATTGGGTCCATTATTGTAGGGTAGTATATATCACATTTTAACCGTTAAACTTCAAATCTATCTAAAAATTTAACCTCGAATTCCACGTTTTAAGTCATTTGTACCAACCGTTGGAATAAAAAATTAGGAGCATCTATAATGTTAAATTAGTTTCTCAAGCGTTGCACAATACACTTGCGTCTACAAAAACTGATAAACCTTTCATAGGACGAATGTTTTCACACACAATTGAACTTAGCTTTTATGAAAATTCCCTTTGTCTGAAAACACACTATATTCTAATCACAATATTTCAAATTGCATTTGTAATAGACTTTCACCATTCTTACGATAAAAAACGAATCAAGCTGAATAATACACATTCGTTTATTACAGCTGTCAAACATTTTAAGTGACGAATATTTTCACCACACACAATTCAAATTCAGATTTTATCAAAAGCCTTTTAGTATAAAAACACACTATTTTCTAATCATAATTATAATTTTTCTTGAATAGACTTTCACGATTGTTACGAGAAAAGACAAAGCAGTGCATAATATACATACTCATTTAAAAAAACTATCAAACTGTTATAATGGACGATAGTTTAACAAACAATTGCAATTGAGCATTTATGAAAAATCCCCAAGTATTAAATCACAGTATCTTATAATCATGAACTTGTATTGTACTTGTATAGACGTTCACAATTCTCACGATAAGTAGTAAAGCAACGCTGAACAATACACACGCGAATTTTTGTCACAAACTTTTAATAGGACGAATGTTTCACACAATTCTAATTTAACTTTTATAAAAATTCTCCTAGTCTGAAAACACACTATTTTTAAATCAGAGTTTAACATTTTTCTTGGATAGACTTTCACAATTTTTACGGTAAGAAACGAAGTAACGCTGAAAAATACTCGTCTGTAAATAAAGTCACGAAAAACTGTCATAAACTTTTTTTACTGCACAATGTTTTCACACACAAGTAAGATTCAGATTTCATGAAAATTCTTCTAGTCTGAAAAAAGCACCGCTATTTTCTAGTCCGTATTTTGAATTGCTCTTGCATAGACTCACAATAAGACTTTAACAATTCTTAAGATAACAATCAAAGTTACGTTGTATAATTCGCCACGTGTCTCTCGAAAACCTGTCCTAAACTTCCTCATGGGACGAATGCTTCCACACAATTGAAACGTAATCTACTTGTAATTTCCGGATGCAAATTTTCAAATTGCCAAGACAAACACTATTATTTCTTCCCACTTGATGAGGCTCTGGAAATTTTCGCAGCAGATTCTTTATAGCCTCTTAGCTTTATGAAAAGGACAGAGCTCCCCTGTCTGAAAACACGCTATTTTCGAATCAGAAAATTAAATTGCTTTGGATAGACTTTCACAATTCCCCCGGAAATTTAATTTACCGGCGTCTCCATCTTCACGTTAGGTTTTCTTCTGTCCTGATGCAAATAACATTTCCAAAGAACGACCTACTGGAAAGACACGAAAGCATTTCAACACAAGGGCCACTGTCTTTATAATTCAAAACCTCATTAAATATATTATCAGAAGTCTTTAATTCGCGTTTGCTCCCCTCTATTTTTATCGTACTTGTGGCACGCACCTCGCGGTACCACATCGCCAACGAGGACCGCGAAACAGAATTCTACACCTGCGTCCAGGGAAACTGTCATTAACTTTCTCATAGGACGAATGTTTCCACACACAAAAAATTCGACATTCTTTATTAAATAAGAATTATTCATCGAAACGCAGAAATTATTTATGGAGAAGACATTCGGAATCAGGGCAGTTTTTTCCCAGTCCACCTTAAGCGGGAAATTAATATCGCATATTAATGTTTCAAGTTGTTGGTGCAATTACCGGAGCACGCTATTGAAGCAACGGCGGAACGGGCATTAAATGACAGGAAATAGCCTAGGAGTTAGGATACGGCCCGAAAAGAGGCAGTAACATGTATTAATTCCTACCAAAAAACGGAGCAGTGATCTTTTTTATACTCGGCCAGTCTTTTCTGGCACATATTATACTCGCTATAAAAACTGGCCTCGTTAATGGGAGTTTCCACGAAGGCTATCGAATTATCGTGTTTTTTTTATCGTGAAGACTATCTCTCTGGTAAATACAATGCTAATTAAATTATTCACATAACGAGATTACTACTTTTTCTCTGCACGGGAAGTCAACTGATAAGTTAACTTGATCTTTTGATTGCGAACTGCTTTGTTCTGCGCGAGGAGTGCGGGTTTAGAAGTTTTTGTAATTAACCCTCTGAGGGGTTCACGCGCATAATCCAACCTCGGAACCTGCAGTCTTCCCTGTATGACATCTAAAAAGTTTTATCTTCTTGACCTATGTAATCTTTCCGAAAAAATAGAAGCAGTAGAATAATTACAAAAGATTCGATTCTAAGGAAATAACCAAGAGAATATTAATAAAGTACTGTCAACTGGGATAACTTTGGCCCTAGAGGGTAACTTTGGCCCAACAAACGAAACAAGATTGTATGCGCTGTACCTAGAAAAAGAAGAGTGATTATCACATATTTATTGCAAGGGCCAATAGGTGGCAGTACTGCCTTGACTTTCTCATAGTTTTGTCTTGATGACCAGATCTTGATGGACAAGTTATCTCGTCATTAACAAATTTGGTCAGATCTTGATGGACGATATATCTCGTCTTAACAATTTGGAGGATTAATATAAGTGACAGGTTGAAATAAAATTCGAGTAACATGGCAACTGACGCAAAAAATGAACGAAAGGCGCTTCCAAAATAACAGCATCCTCTTTTTAGCTTTACAGAAAACATCCATATAAAGATCTTTATGTTCAAATTTTTTATTGATCAAATTTTATTTCGCTTCTTCAAAAGATTGGAACGGATACTAGGCTAGGTTAGCGTAGCACTGTAAAAAACACAACGGGCTATTGGTGAAGGTCATGGATGAATTCCCAAGGGAAGGATCGAGGACAACTCACGTAATTTATCCACGTAGCGACATAACCTGAGCTGGCACCCCACTCTCCAAGTTTTTACCACAAGCCAACATAACGACATTTAAGGCCACGGTCGATTTAATGTGCACCAGCCTAAAACGGTCTTTGGTTTGAGCGAGGTTCGAATTCACAATTTCCCGGTTGCTAATAATTCGTTGGTCTTAGAACTGAGCTGGAAAGGCTACTACAGATTATATATATATATATATATATATATATATATGCACTAAATCATATATATATATATATATATGATTTATATATATATATATATATATATATATATATATATATATATATATATATGGCTGTATTAATTCACCTAAGTATGGAATTATATTTATTTGAAACTCCGTTAAATCTTTGATTCTAAATGAAATATTGGTTGATTTAATTAACATCTCTAAAAAAACACGAAAATGAAAGTCTAATTATTACTATCACATTTTTTAAAATATTCCTGTCGCGTAAAGTCCAAGAAGGAAATCGATTTTTCAATTCTACAAAACTATGTTCTTTCAAAAAGTTTAACATATTTTGAGGAGAAGCTGAAAAAAAGCCAACAATGATTTAAATTGTAAGCGATTTGGGCGGGAGAGTCCTTGCAACGAATTGCATTGGATGACAGTTCCGAGGGAAAAATTCTATTTAGCTCAGCTCTTAATTAAATAAAACCTAATACCGCGTGGTTTAGTCTATTGATACTTTTTTTAAATGCATTTTAGTAAACTTTCTCGGTAACGTAATTGCCCGAGTGATTTAGTGACAAGAGCTTATAGAAATACTTTTACCTCTCGTCACCTCTGTGCTTTTAATTAGATTACTGCAGGAGGGAAGATGACAATGAAGTTAGATTTAAAGGCATTTTTTAATTACGTTACTTTGATAGTTTCGCTCTGATGAACAATTTGGGTAATTCTTTGTTAACGTAACCTTCAAAAAGCAAATTTACCGCCAGGAGAGCGAAAAACAATTTGCGCTAGTAATCCGATTGTTTCGTCGCTTTGGTTCTGAACGTAGAGAAATAAATTTCACAAAACATCCGAAAAATAGGGGTCTTGAACAAATTTTAAATGTAAGTCGCAGAATCTTTCGCATGTGCTTTTCGTAAAAAGTATTTCATGGTGTTCCTATGCTTGTTAGCCGTCATTACAATATAAAATAATAATCACTCACACACAAGTTATTGAAAAAGACTTTTAATATACTAGCATCTGTTGTGAACGAAGTATTTGATATTTATACCTAAAACACGATGTTTATTTAAAAGAAAAATCTGTTATTGATTGTTTCAAACTATGTCGATTTAAAAGTAAAATTTCTGGTATTTATTTAACCAAATGATTCACAAAATATCCGAAAAATAGGGATCTTGAACAAATTTTAAGTGTAAATCGAAGAATCTTTCGCTTGTACTTTTTGTAAAAAGTACTGCATGGGTGCTCCTATGCTATGTTAGCCTTCGTTATAATATAAAATGTTAATCACTCACACACAAGTTATTGAAAAATACTTTAATGCAAGTATCTGTTGTGAGTAATGCATTTTATATTTATATCTAAAACACGATGTTTTTTTTAAAGTAAAAATTCAGTTATTTATTTTACCAAAAATAATGTCTGTATAAAAGCAACAATTCTGGTATATAGTTTGACGAGAGATATAAATTTAAAAATGCAAATTCTGTTATTTATTTCAGCATCCAATGTCTGCATTAATATAGATATTATGGTACATTTACTGTACCAAAGGATGTGTACTTAAAAGTAAAACTTTTATGATATATTTACCTTACCAAACATTGTCGATTTAAGTGTAAAAATTATGTTATATTTACTTTACCAAGCGATGTATATATATAGATAGATTTAAAAGTAAAAAACTTCTGGTATTTATTTTCTTTATGAATTCAAAATGTCAGCTGTACACGCAAACGTTTGAAACTCTCAACTTTTAAGTTGTTGAAAATTTTTATTAAAAGACATGCATAAAAGACATGCAACAAACATACGTGTGTCTATCGTATGTAAAAAAATACATTTATCCAAACATGAACCGTAAGTATATTTAACATATATACAGTCAGTAACTGCTATATGGTCACCCTCTTATAAAATCACCCCGCTTATATGGTCAGTTTTCTAAAGTCTCGTAGAACTTAATAGGAAACATGCGTTAAAGCGCACCGCTTATATAGTCATTTTGTTTTCCTGGTTATCGGTTATATGGTCAGTTTTTTATTTTTTTCAATCAGGTTATCGTTTTTTTTTTTTTTTTTTTTGTTGAAAAATAGTAACTGTTGTAGCATTTCTTAAGGCGAGGAGCAACACAGTGAATAACCAGAAGAAAAAATGTCCTCGAAAGATATGAATTTGCCAAAGTCTTCAACGTTGATGAATGCGGACTTTTTTATGGGATTTTGCCAGACAGAACTCTTTGTTCCAAAGGTGAAAAATGTGTTGGGGGAAAAAAAATAAGAAACGCTTAACCGTGTAGTACAGTAGGCCTCGGTGTTGAGCTTACCATGAATTTGGACCAAGTTCCCAGTCCGTACCAGGAGAAGCACCCCCAGACCATAATTCCACCTCCATCAAACTTTACTGTGAGCACAATGCATTCTGGCAGGAGGCGGTCTCCAGGCAGACGCCAGACCCTACCATCCGAACGGTAGAGGGTGAACCTTGATTCGTCGCTCCCGAGAGAACCCGTTTAATAGAATTAATTTTTAAAATGTTCTTAAAAGTTTAATTATTTGTTTATGAGCACTGTATTCTGATAGGTGAATATTATTCTGCCATAATTAAATAGTGTAGTATTGTTCCGCATATATGGTCACCCCGCTTATATGGTCGGATTTTTCTGGACCGCTGAGCTGACCATATAACCGATACTGACTGTATATATGTATATTTAATTCAATTCCGAAATTCAATTTCTTTTGCAAACCCAGTCTTGGACATTTAATACGAGCATAAAACTAAAAAGTTAAATATACGTTGTTGCTAATACCATTTAATCTACTAGAATAAAATATCACTCATCTTTAACGTTTTGTAGTCTATTTAATATGTATTTAAATGTTTTAGGGCAGTGCTCCCCAACCTTTTTATCGCCGCGGACCGGTCAACCTTTGATAATTTTACCGCGGCCCGCTGAGGGGGAACGTTGATTGTTTATATTTAAGATTGTTTTAATTTAATAATTTTAATTTAATTGTATTTAAAAATAACTTCAAAATTAAATACATTTACATCAAAAAATGAATATAAAGTGATTTAACATTTTAACTCACTAGAACGCTAAATCAATGAGAATCCTGAGCTTATTTCTTTGCAACGGGACGGTTCCATCAAGATGTAATAGGAGACAATGACACCCGAGGTGTGTTGCTTAGGTCCAGTTTATTCCGTTGTTTTGTTTTGGTTGCTGTCACTGCAGAAAACTGAATTCTACACCGACAGTGAATGACTTTTTAGCCTTAGTAATATGGTTTGCCACCAAAATGTGCATTCTCCTTTATTGATGTGGTGGCCCTCATAAATGTCTTCTTTCCTTTGTGTTCCCATTTTTTTTTTCAAATTACTCCAGGGGCTTGTATTTTAATCCAGAGTGCTTGGCATTCATGTGGAGAAGCAGTTTTGAAGGTTTCATTGTCTCATTAGTGAGCTGGTCGCCGAAAAATTATGCAGAGCGGTTTTGGTGTGTGGGAATCACCTGTCCCGATAAATCCATATTTCAAGTAGGACTCATGGTATTGTCTGTTAATAGTTACATGTTTCTTTGATGTTGAAGGCTCTACTTCTGTCTCTTCACTGGGCCTTTTCTTTTTCCTAAGGAAACTTTCAGACGACGTCTGTTTCGTGCTCACTTTTGTCTAATTTGTGTGTTAAATTGGAGCAAACACAATATACACGAACACCAAGTACTGTTAAACATAAGAAAGTACCGGCGAACAGAGAGAAAAGAGCGATACATACCTTATTTTTACCAAAGCTACAACGCCACTGCCGCTTGCAGCCGCCCAGCTAAAACCGCCAAGATATCACGATATTTTGCGCATGCACGATGTTTGTGCGGCTTTCGGAAACTTCTCTCAGCTCCCGGCTAACCTCTTGTCCATGGAAAGTCGCACGAACCCGAGAGAAATACACCACAGCAAATAAAATGGAAATAATTTAATGTTCCTTGGGCGGCCCGGTACCATTTGATCCACGGACCGGTACCGGTCCGCGGCCCTGAGGTTGGGGACCACTGTTTTAGGGTACAAAATAAGGATCACGATGTTCTCATTAATTTTATAATCTCAAGTGCTTCGCGACAATTTTCAATTTTCATAGGGATACGCGGATTGAGCCCTCCAAATGGTTTCGAAAATATATCTTCCTTCAAGATCTGATCAATTTTTCTAATGAAGATATATATCGCCATCAAGAGGATTGCTTATATTTTTATGATAACGACATCAAGATCTCGTCAGATTTCTTCAAATGACGAGATATCTCGTCCAGCAAAATGTCAGCTTTTGCTAATGACGAGATAACCCGTCGAGACAAGAACCAAGAGGGTTCAATCACAAGAATAAAATGTATTTGTACCGTTTTGATTCATACATCCTAATATCAAACATGGAAAACCAAACACATATATTACACACTGTATTAACACTATTTCGTCATACTTGTCTCCTTCAATATACAATTGCCCATTGTGTTTCTTTGGTGTGATGTTAGTTAAATACCTACCTACCCTCAATATATTGGTGCCACGGAAGTCCAGTTGGAAGAGTAACGGAATAGCAACCAAAGGGTGCGAAATTCAGTCCAGTCAAATACAGTCGAGTACACAGAGGCTGATACATGCTAAATCTTTTGTGGCCTCAAATATCCTCACTTTGGGAAGACATGGAAGTTTGGATAGTGGAATGCCAGCTTAGATGTTGACCTCGTCATCTGATCGTGGTTCAAAATTATGAAGAGTTGTCCTCGCATCTTTTCGTATGGGATTGATACCGAACCGCACTCAATAGCTCTTTATGTTGCTCCAGTGCGATGTTAATTATCTCCCTGATATATAACGCAGAATCGATGTTTAGAAAAACACTAAAGATCGATTTTGAACGTAGGTGCTAGAGGCTTCAAAAGCACTAGAAAACTTTCGAAAGCCTTTCATACAGTCTCGATGATACGCAATAGCTTGTCGAAGGACGTTTAAATTAACTCTTGCGCCTCCTTAATAATAATGTAATATACTTGGATGTTAGGCAAAGCTTTGTTTAGATAAGCGTTCAAGGAAAATTACTACCCGTAGCCCTGAGATACGAGTTTAAGGGAGGCGTAATGAAAGCTTGAATATAATTTCAAAAGCCTCAGGAATTCATAAAGGAACCTGTTACCACGGCAGGATCTTTCAATTTTTGACTCTACTGCTGGGAATAATGTAGCTTAAGCAAATGATTGATAATTAAAATTGGTATAAGCTACAATCTCCTGGTCAGTTTGTAGGGGCAGCGGGAGAACGGTTGGAACATTAACGGATTAGCAACCAAAGGGTTACAAGTTGGAATGTAACCAAAGACTGTCGTGTACAAACGGTGCTGGTGCATGTTAAATATGTTGTAGTCACAA